>WOFM01000056.1:359772-440384 GCA_011428145.1 Ericerus pela | reverse complement strand
CGGAAATAATATAAAAAAGAAGCACTAGATCTAATCGAAGTCCAATAACTGAAGAAATGTTAACTAAGGCAACAGAAACCTGTAACGTATATTTTCGTCTGTTTTTAGAAATGACGAACATACTCGTCTACACATTTTTGAATACCAAAAACGTAGATATTTATCAACAATAATCATCCTATAATTCTTTATAAACAACCACAAAATTACCCGTATTTGATTTTATGAATATAGATATACCTCCTGTATATTCATGACCTAGTTGTGCCTGTCCCTCGAGTACTCGACGAGTTAGCACAACCCTATAATAACAACACCCTACCTCACTTAGCCTATCCAACATGTACGTTTTCATACCCTGAGCAAGTATATAATCCCTCAATTCAATGGAAAAAGACACAGTTCCTCGACAGCTACTTCTAAGTACCTGGAACCTCTCTAATAGAAGTCTCTAGTGAACAGATAGTCTTGTTTGTTGGATTGCGAATATATATGTATAAATATTAACGTATGTACTGTGATGTACAAATTATTTATCTTATTAGAAGTGTAAAATACTTGAGTGTTTTAAAATATTATTGAGTCTCTAATATGTGTTAAGGTCCACTATAGCTTGTGGATGATAAACTTGAATTATTTTAAGAAGTATTACTGCTTTTAGTAAGTGATATTTTGTGTATGGTGTAACATCGAAAGTGGTTCCAATTAGGTACTTTACAACCTCTTTTGGCTGTTACAAAACCATCGCAAAATTGACAAAACAAATGGAGGAATTGATGAAAGGAAAGGTACCAGAAATGAAAGAGCCAACAAAACCAACTATACCACCTATTTCCCCTACAGACCCTGTAATAGTGGCATTAGTGGAAGCAGGATGGAAACCACCTGGTACTAATAAGCAAAATTCAAACCAAAAAAAGCCAAAATCCAGACAGTGAAAATTCCGAAAATAGACCTCGTAGAGATAGAAACAAAAATAATAATAATAATAATAATAATAACAAAACGAATGAAAATAATCAAAGAAGAAGGCAATTGAGAGAACGAGAACCCAACAGACCTCAAAATGGTCAAAATTATTATAGACCTCAACTGAGAGATTTGTATAGAGAACAAAATAATTCGAGATACCCAACAAGGGAAATAAACAGTTTTAATTGTGGAAGAATGGGACACTTATCGAGAGACTGTCGATTGCAAAATCACAGTGTAAAACAGTTCAACAATGAAATTTCTGTCAACCTACATTCATTACTAATAATTATGCGTCAAATTTTGGTCCACTATTAAATCCTTATGGACCACCACAATAAAATAATTATGTGCAGACATATAATAATCCAGCATTAAATCTGCAACAATGTGCTAATGCAACAAATTATGTACCATCTGCGTATAATTTGAGGACTCCTGATGTAGTCCCTAGTATTCAACAAAATTAAAATCAACCGCCAAAAAACGTGCAGTAGAGCTCATATGCTCTGCACCATCTCGTGGGAATGACTTTGGGGCTTGTAATGGCAATGTCCAACATCTGGACTGCGCTGCTCTCTTAGTGTTAGATTCATACGCACCACACAATTGGAAAATACATTTCCGCAGTGCATCGATGAAATCAGTCAGGGTGAGTGGTAAATTAATTGTCCCCTGCAACATTGTAAGCCGTGAAGAGTATGAAACACAGGGAACAGTTGACAGAGGTTCTGTAGTGACGCATGTTTAAGATTACCTTGTAAAGGATAATGTGATTAGACCTGAAAGAGTGTGTATGGTAGCCACTAATGATAAAGCTATAATCATTAAAGGAGTCGTAGAAATCATCATAAAAATGGGTGACCTCCTCCTCGATGTGGAAGCATACTTAGCCTCTGAGGTAACCACACCTTTAATACTTGGATATGACTTTCTTGATTGACATAATGCCAACATATTATTTAGTAAGAAATTATTTAGAATAGGACCTCCATGGAATTGTGAAACGTGTAGTATAATTAAATTTAACGAAGAAAATTGGGAAAGTTTTATTAAAGCAGACAAAGATTTGTGAATCACGAAGAACAGCGAGTATTTTGTAAGCCTAGATCCATAAATGGGAAAAGCAGATCCAGATGAGTGGTTTTTAACAAGTTATGGTTTAGAAGGCAGTTATATTGTTGATGATTTAGGATGGCCAGCCTTAAGATTCTACAGTCTGCACTGCGACACCCAGATCACACAAGGGACAGTTTTTGGACACTACAGGCTTCAACAGCCAACTATGTGTGAATGTTAGACTAATTCCATCGACTGTAGTCAACCCAGTATTCGATGCATTACATCGGGGGATACTGTGGGTAATAAAGGTGAGGAGGTAGATATGCTAAAACTTGTCAGTATAATCCGATCTGATGACAGTGTTATCCACAACAATGAAATAACTCAAGTGAAAATTAATATACATTTAACGAAGGAACAGAAACAGATAGTAGTAAGCGTTCTAAAAAAATATTTTCGCATATTTACGGAAGAACCTGTCAAGGGAAATCCTAAAAAATTAAAACCAGCGCATGTCTACTTGAAAACAGACGAGCCGGTTTAATGTAGAAATTACAACACGGGAATATTTAAAAAAAGAGAGATAAGAAAGAAAATTAAAGAATCTAAAAAATGTGGAATAATTAAAAGAGCAAACTCTAGATAAGATAACCCAGTATTTGTTAAGAAAAAGCCAAATGGCATATATATATATTATTAGTAGATTATAGAGGTGTTAAGGAAATCGTAAAATAAGATACGAGTAGAGTACCTCATCTACCCAAAATTTGGATTGCATTACGAGGTAAAAAATATTTTGTAATGATTGATCTTAACCAAGGATATTATTAAGCTCCACTTGATCAAGAATTGAAAGCTGTAACTGGAATAAATGTTGGAGGAGTAAGCTATGTAATTTATTCTGTTCCTATGGGATTAAGTGCAAGCCACAGCAATTTTCAGAAAACAATAACCGATCTATTTAATCATATTCTAGAAAATAAACTATTAGGGTATCTAGACAATATTTGAGTATTTGGCAAAACTTTTGAAGAAAAATTGAAAAATTTGAAAGAAGTCCTAAAAGTACTATTTGAAGCAGGCCTACTCATTAAAAAGAGTAAAAGCAGTTTTTTCAACAGAAGTATCGAATATTTAGGACATAAAATTTCGTATAATAAATTAGAACTTCTGGATAAAAACAATAAACCAATCTGCGAACCGCAACCTCCTAAAACATTACGTCAATTGCGTCGATTTCTTGGTTTAGCAAATTATTATAGAAAAATGATACAAAATTTTTGCAAATTATTGCAATGTCAACAGATTTAACTTGAAAAAAAAATGTAAAAGCTAACAATGAATTATTATGGAACGATAAAGCACAAAAAGCTTTTGATCAAATTAAGGAATTAATCACATCAGATCCAATCCTTACAATTTATGATCCTGATACTGGAACATATGTCAAAGTAGACGCATCAAAAACAGATGGAGCAGTAATCATAAAAATCGATAGAAAAACTAAAGAACCGCATCCTATAGGATATTTCTCAAAGTAAATACCTAAAAATCAACAGCATCTATGCTCATTTGATTTAGAGCAGAAATATATGAATATTTTTGAGAATTTTTATTGTCCAAAGAATTTAATATTTTTACGGATCATGAACCTTCAAGTACCAAAGTCGAATGAAGAAACTGAATGCAAGATTGAACAGACTCATTTCAAAATTAGGAGAATTTACATTTAAAATAAGATACATTAAAGGAGAAAATACTAAAATTTCTGATTACTTATCACATCTAGAAGAAGAAGAAAAAGATAATTTTATAGAATTTAAAAACAGTAAATTCATAATACTTGAAGGAACATCTGATCCTCCTAACATTATTAACCCAAATAAAAAAAATTAAAACCATAACAGGCTGTATGAAGAAAAAAGAGAAAGATTCTGGTTTAGAAAGTGACAATTTGGAAGACGATCGAAGTTCCATCTTATGTGAGGACTCGGAAAAATCTGGATTCTCCAAGGCATCGATGAATTCTCAACCTTCCGAAATTTCAAAAGATTCAAAAGCTGAAAACCCAGCTACCATTACTGACCCTGAAATTCATGACTTATGAGACTTACAGCGTGGAGATAATTATTGGGTAACAATAATCAAAATTTTCGAACATTGGAATGAAAAAGAGTTCAGAAAAAGTCTAAAAATACGGAGATCCTGTAACCTAAAACAATTTTTTCTCGATTAAAATGGAATTTTATGACAACAAAATGATCATTCCAAATATCATTACACCATACCAGTAATTCCTGACTCCCTTGTACCTCAAGTATTTAATTTATGCCATGAGAATCAAAGCTGGGGAGGAAATTTTAGAAATTGTAAAATTCTTGCCAAAATGCGTGCTCGATGCTACTTTATACAAATGCCGATAATAGTCTTGAGACGTGTACGCTCATGTCACCAATGCCAAATTAATAAAAACTATATTGAAAAATATGTTTACCTAAAACCAATTAACCTCAAAGAATTCAAACTGCTAGCACACATCCAAATTGACTTTATCGGAAAATTTAATACGGATAATGAGAAGAAATACTTCATAGTAGGAATAGACAAAGTGACTAAATATTGCTGGACAAAAGAGGTAACTCAAGCAAATGCGTACTCAGTAATCGAATTTTTAAAGAAATCGTACGTCATTATGGTAAACCAACTAAAATAACATGTGATAGTGGAACACATTTTTCAAACAATTACATGCAAAAATACTGTAAAGATAACGGAATATGAATTTTCTACTCAACTTCATATACTCCACAAACTCAAGGACAAGTAGAGAAAATGAACAGTACGATAAAAAAAAAATGTTAGTGAAATACAAAAGTACAAATAGTGAACAGTAGCCAGACCATGTGCATCACATAGCATTGACCTACAATATGACATTGATCGAATGTCTGAATAATCATGAACCATTTTATCTAATACATAGTTATAAAGGGGAACCACCGATAAATTTAAACATCTCATCACAACTTATTACAAAAACAAGAGAAGAACAGATAAATGAGGCAAAAAGAGTTTGAAAATCAATTCTAAAATTAGATAAGCAAAATGCAATTAAATGTTCTAAAAAGTACAATAAAGGATGAAAAGAAATTTCCTATGAAATAAACAACCTAGTTCCAATAAATTATGAGAAAGGTAAACCAAAATTTCTAGGACCATATCGCATAGTACGTAAAATTTCTGACTTAAACAATGTTATCAAAATATTTTCTGAAGATGGAGACATAATAGATAACACAGTCCATATAAGATGACTTTCACCTCACACAGCTTGTACAAATACTGGTCTTCCTTCTGAAATTGAAAACATAATGTCCGACAAGACAAAAAAGGAAGAATGTACAATGGAACCTACTCCTAAAAGAAAAAGAGGTAGACCTAAAAAGGAAGGAATTTTTGAAGAAAGCGAATCAAGTGATGAAATCAAAATAATTAATAAATGTCCAAGAAGAAGATCACGTAAAGGTATTTTGAAGAAAACAGGTGACAAAAACAAAAATAATACTAAAAAGGTAACATTCACTGAAGAAGCCTTATTAAAAGGAAATGATTGTTCTAAATGGAGAAGACAATAAGTATTAAAAGACACAGAGAGGAAAAGAATAACTTTAAAAAAATCCTTTTAATCACAAAAAATCAATATATTGAGGAAAATAAATTACTCAATAATATTGATAAGTGTGATTTGAGGGAAAGTATAACGCAACCCTTGTCTCTACTTACCCAACCAATGTACTAACAGAGTGAAAGTTCATATGTACATAAACAGTATGAAAAAACCCTAGTGAATTAAGTTTGGAGGATACTCTGAGCCACCCCCTTTAATATTGTATTATTATCCATGTGAATTAATCCCAAATAACTATAGATAATACATTAGAGAATAAGAATATTTTATAAGGACTGTAAGGACACACTGGTATGAGGAATAGGGGCTCGGATCCCTTGACAAAAGTTGCCATTCCAAAGGGCAAGCAAATTATTCGTCTACATGACGTAAAACACACGAAGTACGTTCGATCGTAATTACCTGTAAATACATGCAGGTATTGTACGAGTACTGAATCGTGACACAATTAAACAAAATCACGATCAGTACACGAACCAGTCAGCCATCTTTTATCTCGGTAGGGGATTGTGCGACGTATTTTCTTACGTACATGTCTTTGTGTGCGTGTAAATAAGCCGTATATAAACTGCCCAAACCGGATCTAAAATCTCCAGTGTTCGCCTTGGTTTTGGCTTACCCATACTTATTTATGAAGTGGCTGAACATGCTTAAATTCTGTAGAATTTCCTTCTGGTGAAAATATCTCTCACAACAAGGTATTCCACAGTGGTGACCCCAATGTGATTTTTCAGCTATGTCGTGGGGTGCCTTAAGGCGTAGTGCGCTTTTTCTAAAATTCGGCGCAGTGTGCTGGTAAGAAACTCGCTTGCTCAGCAAATACAAAAAATTTTTGCAGACTAAGACATCCTTGGTTGTTGAAGTACAGTATGCTTAAGTGGGAATTTATACCCCTCTCTCTAACATATACAAACAAAGAGAAACCAGACAGTAGACCTGGAGGGAGAAGGTTGGACTCAACCTCCAATTCCCCAGAATTTGACTCGACATTCAAAGAATTTATCTGACATGGAAAAAGGCCCTCAACATCCAAATTAGCACGAATGGGAACTGCAATAAATAAAGAACAACTAGCAGTAAAAATTTTGAGAAGTGTTCGAACTTTAAGCAAAAGTTCTGACCCAAAAACACCTGTTCTACAAACACGGGAGCCAGTGTTTTCATCCAGCAGGGAAGAAAATAGTTCTGTGGAATATGCTTGTCATCAGAAAGACACAGTAATGGTCCCACCACCAACTGGAAACGATAACCCACAACCATCGCAGGGAGGTAGTAGTTAGCCACAGCTGACACCTGAAGTCTTGGCACAAATCATGCAGCTTCTGCAATTACAGCCTGGGCAAAGCCCCAGCTTCTATAAACAAAGGATAGAGATCCCAGAATTTCAGCCCAATGAGGTAGATTTGTGGTTGATACTCTTGGAAGGCAGGTGCAAGACTGAAAACATAACACTGAACCAGCGGTATCTACACATCTGTGGAGGCATGCCCCCGCAGATAATCCGCCACATTCCGGATATTATGGAATGCCCTTTGACAAAAGAGGACAAATATGCCTGGTTTGTCAAGAAGATCAAGAACGTATTTGGAAGGACAAAGAACCAAATCATTGAGGATGTGATGGGTGGAATGAAGATGGGGACAACAAACCCTCAATCTTCATGGCAAAATTGAGACAGAAGGCGGACAATATCGTAGCCCCTTCTGTCATAGGCAACCAATTTTGCAAACAACTTGACCAAAATGTTGTGCAATGCCTAGCAGCCGTGGGTGTGACTGTAATTAATACATACGCAGACTTGGTTATAACCCACTTTGGACTATTCGAATACCTTTGAATGCTGTTTGGACTTTGCAACTTGGCACAAACTTTCCAGAGATTCATCAATGGACTGTTTAGTGAATTGCAGTTTGTATATACATACCTGGAAGACATTTGCATATGTTCTGAAGATGGTGAGCAACAGCACAAGGAGAATGTAAGAGCCGTCATACAACGTGTACACATTGCTGGGCTTACTATCAACGTAGGTAAAAGCTTATATGCACAGACTGAAATTGACTTTCTCGGCTACAAAGTCTCGTCTGAGGGAATTTCTCCGCTAAAGACCAAGGTAGAGCTAATACTGAATTTCCAGAAACCTTCAAACGTTGCCAAACTTAGGAATTTCTTGGGGATGGTGAATTTCTATAGACATTGCATGAAGAACGCAGCAGTTGAACAAAGTTATCTCTTTGCACTAATTAAGACAAGTAAAAAGAAATATAAAACTCCACTCGATTGGAACGAAGAAGCCGAACAGTCCTCTGAGAAAATCAAAGATACATTGGCGAATGCAACTCTATTGGCTCATCCAAATGAAAGTCTGCTGTTATGAGTGGGTACTGATGCTTCTGATTTTTCTATTTGTGCAACCATGTACCAACTGGATAAAGAAAACACAAAGTTACTAATAGCTTTCTTCTCGAGGAAGCTCACCAAAACAGAAAAGAACTATAGCACATATGATAGGGAATTGCTCGGAATGTTTGCTGCATTGAAGCATTTCAGGCACCAATTAGAGGGTAGATGTTTTTCTGTATATACTGACCATAAACCCCTAATATATGCCTTCACACAAAAAGCAGAACCGGCATCTCTGAGAAGAGCACGACAAATAGACTATATTGGTCAATTGAATACCGACTTTCAGTATATAAGAGGAGAACTTGACACTCCAGCTGATGCCTTGAGTAGGATCAAAGCTATCTTGGTTACTGTCCAATTACCTTATGCTGAAATAGCTAAAGCACAGCTTAAGGATGCAGAATTGCAAGAGTTGTTATCGAACGATGATACTACTCTCAAATTCAGACAGCAAAAAATTCCCGGTACTGATGTTTTATTAACATGTGACATCAGTACAATTAAGAATAGACCATTTCTACCAGTAAAATATCGCAGGTTGGCTTTCAACAGTGTACACAATCTGTCACATGCTGTGCCAAAATGTAGTGCTAATTTGATTTTGGCAAGGTTTGTATGGCCACAAATGAAGTCTGACTGCAACAAATGGGCTCGCAGTTGCCTGAACTGTCAAGAATCCAAAGTATGGAAGACACACTCACTCGCCCCTCAAATCCTTCAAACAGACAGAGCAGTTTAAAACAGTACATATGGACTTGGTAGGCCCATTGCCACCATCTCAAGGACACAGATACCTGTTAACAATAATAGACCGGGCAACACGATGGCCAGAAGCAATTCCTCTACATGTGATGACAGCTCCAACAGTAGCTTCCAAGTTATATGATATCTGGATTTCGAGGTATGGCATACCCGAAACCATAATTACGGACCAAGGTCGTCAATTTGAGAGCTCGCTCTTCTAAATATCTATCCAATAAGCTTGTTGTTCAACACAGTTATACCACAGCTTACCATCCTCAAGCCAATGGCAAAATCGAGAGATGGCATAGAGCTCTCAAACCCTCTATCATGTCACATGATACAAAGAGATGGGTAGAAATACTTCCTACCATACTCTTAGACCTTTGATTTGCCCTACAAACAGATACAGGTCATTCTGCAGCCCAACTAGCATTTGGCGAAGAGTTAAACAAATCCACGTGCGATACGGAAATAAACATCGTAACATACGTTTATTGTCAAATACAAAGATAATCTCAACGTTGTGACGTCACAAGCGAAGATTCCTTTGTAATAAAATTAGAAAAAATATATTCTGAGTTTATTTCAGGCATAACATTGATTAAACTGATCAGAACTTAACCAGAAAACTTGCATATGGCTGAGAATTTTAAGTGCTATCCCCTCTACAAGCTGATAAGAAGGTACAAAAAAGCTAAAACAAAAGTGTAATGGTAAATTGAAAATTGCAGTAGATTCACCCGTTTTAAAACTGTCCTATAAAACAGACGTGTTTTCTAAACGATATTTTTGGTTCCTTTTTCCTGCAACCCAATCCAATGTCGCTGCCAATCACCTTCCTACAATCCTCCACCTCGCAGACTGCTCGGAAAACTGCTGAGTCCTCAAACACTCAGCAGAAGACCAAAAAGAAAACGCAGCTGGATAGGATCGGAGAGGAGCTGTTAATGGACATCGCTCCTCCGGTTGAGAATGTCCTAGTAGATATGGCATCTATGCTACCACCTATTATTTCTCCTCCCTCGTCACCACCGGAATCAACCCCAACTCTGGAAATTCCAAAGCCAGAACTGAAACCCAAGGAGACCCGGGAACCTATGTAGTTCCTCTTCACAGTGGAGAAGGAGGCCAACAAAAAAGCGAAGATGGCTACCGTAACATAGGAGAATTCCAACTCCCCGGTGTTAAAGAAACCTCAATTTAAACGTCCGCTGCCCCTTCAGTCCGACCACCACCGTTACGCCCATACTAAAAATTGACTACCTAGGCCTAGGGGAAAAGGCAGTCGCGCCCAATACGAGGCATGCGTCGATGCAAGAAAACAATCGTATGAATTCGTCGGCGCTGCAGTGGATAGCATACCAGCCAAGTGGGAGGCAGACCAGAAGAGGCACTGAGGAACCCGCAAGTCCCCCTAGGCCTGCGCAATTCAATCATTTTTGTGACACAAAAACTTGGGGGAGTAGCTGTGGGGATTCACTGGTATGAGGAATAGGGGCTTGAACCCCTCGACGACTGTCACCACCCCAAAGGGCAGGCAAATTATTTGTCTACATGACATAAAACACACGAAGTACGTTCGATCGTAATTACCTGTAAATACATGCAGGTAATGTATAAGTACCAAATCGTGACACAATGAAACAATATCACAATCTGTACATGAAACGGTTAGCAATCTCTTATGTTGGTAGGGGATGATACGACCTGGCCTCCCTCACTAACGTATGTATTTTCTTACATACGTGTCTTTGTGTGTGTGTAAATAAGCCGTATATAAAACGCCCGAACCAGCTCTAAAATTGCCAGTGTTCGCCTTGGTTTTGGCTTACCCATAATTATGTATGAAGTGGCTTAACACGCTTAAATTCTGTAGAATTTCCTTCTGGTGAGAATATCTCTCACGACAAGGTATTCCACGAAGACCATTCACGTTTATTTGATCCCCTCAAAATTTAAAAGTTTGAAATCAAAATTGTAACTCACTATTTACCAGTCATTCTGACCATCGTTTACGACATCCTCACTGGCGTCATGTTTCATCTCATCTTGCACTCCAACTTCTTAGGACTTCTCAGCAGTTGGCTCTGGAGAAACAGACTGTCGTCTAAACTTTTAATGATGTGGGACCAAAAACATGCGTCTGTTGGAAACAACCATCTTGCTGGAAACATCAGAAGGCTCACTCCTAGGACTGGCTCCATGCAAAACACGATGAATATGTGTTATGATCATTTGCTCTGATGGCTGTAGAACAAGCATAACTTCGATATAATGTGGCAAATCAAAAATAACAATTTTCTGTTCATAGAATCAAATTATGTAATCGATCAATGATTGGAACTGTGGCCGATTCATTATGGTGTTTGAGTAAACAGTATTGGTACTCATGAATCTCACTGTAGCTCCAAAATTTAAAGGCTGCATTGCCATTATAACAGCCGGCAAGAGATTTAGTTCCAACCTTGTAGCCTGTTACAACCGAAGGATTAACGTCCAACCTCAGAAAACAAACTACAGAACCTTCCCAATGCAATAAGCTTGCCTTAGGGAAGAGGAAGCTGAATTGCAATGCTAAATGTACCATAGATTGAAAGCAGCATTTGCAAAGACTTTGCGGTAAAACATTCCACCAAGAGCCAAAGGAAGTATTCAAGGACTCCCCCGGAAATGATTCGCAATTCGCATCTACTCCAAATGGACCTTAATCCGCCAACAAGAACGAATGGATTGCTTTGAAAATTTTTCATAAGCTAATAACGCTGGTGAAAAGGGATGGACAGTGAAGAGACCAGCAACGTAGATATGGAAGAGAGGCTTGAGTCAACATAAATGACTCAGTCATCTCCACCACTCCATTATGCGGACCATAAATATTGTCAAAGCCCGTAATTCAGCAGTTGTAGGATACAGTGGAACCTCCTTCAACAATTCCTCACTAGCTCGATCCATATCAAAATTTAAATTATTTTCCCCAATATTCTGAAAGAAATTATTTTCGGAAAAACCAAAATAAATTTTACGAACTATAAAAAGAAAAATAAAAAAAGAAAAGAAAAGCGAGAAACATGAGCGAACGATTTAAAATTCTACAGGTGGATGTGGACGAAGAAAATCAAAACGTATCAACATGTCAAATACACTTAATAGACTACGCTACCTCCATATATATCTGATCTTAACAGCACGATGAATTCTTGCTGAACAATCAGAATATACTGGAGTTTGCCATCTACCAAGGCCTACTCTCGATGGCAATAATGCAAACAGAATTCCAGCATCCCATATTAAAACAGATGGTGTAATTTCCACACACAAATAAATTTTGATGAGAGAAAAATAAAAGTAAAAATAATATTGTGCATCAACCAACATTTTCAGAGTGTAAAAATGTTCTTTCTCAATATAAGATAACAACTAAACACTCTACCAACAAACTCAATACTGCATTTAACAGCAAAATTTCGTTTGATTTGTAATTATTTTAGAACTCATAATGATAAAATTCTACCTTATCGTTTTCATTATAATCATCATACCCACACTTGGAACAGAAAAGACAGGGTTGAAAACAAAAATTAGTGTATCGCCAGGAGCTTATTTTGAATTAAATAAGTTTACCAAGGACTATGAGAAAACAATTCCTATTATCTATAGTATAAAAATTTTTACAATTGTATTAAATTTAAGTTAAAAGTAAAATTAAAAACCAAGAATTAATAAGTTAGAAAATAAATAAGTAGAAGTTTCAAACTCTCAATGTAAAGTAATACCTTAAGAATAAAAAGCAATACAAATATAATGAAATACCTTGTTGTGAGAAGTATTCACACATACAAGGTAATCAATTGCTTCTGCGTGTTCTGCCACATAATACAAGAATGTATGGAGAGCCAAATCTAAGACAAACACTGGCAATCTTGTAGCCAGTTTTGTGAGTTTATGTAGTGGATTTGTTACATGTACACAGATACACATATGTACATATATATATGGTATTATGTCATAATATTACATCATTTCTTGTCTCCATAAGGTGATAAGAAATGATGCAGCACATTTGTTACAGAGCTGTGACATTACCGAGATCCTTATCAGGTAATTTGTCAAAGTCTGTATAACATATCTGAGTTATTCATACATGCATGTAATTGTTCAATGTCATAGAGACGAATATAAGCCAGCTTTTTGGCAGAAATTGTCATTGAGAGATATGAACCCCTATACCTCATATGAGTATTGTCCCCACATAGAAGATAGTAAGAAATAGAAAAACTAAATATAAAAGAGAATAGGCAGTAAAAGAATATACCAAATTAATGCCTTAATTAATAAACTAAATGATTGACGAATTAAGAGTTTTAAAATAATAAAAAAGAAACAAAACTAGCCTACAATAAGAGTCCTTAATTCATAAGAATGCCTAATGAAAATAAAGGAATTAAATAAAATAAAAAAGAATTATGAGAATTAGAAAAAGAATCGGATACTAAAACAAAAGAAGCTAAAAAGAAAAAGAATTTAAGAAACTGACAAAATTTCAAATAAAGAAGAATCATTGCATAATAAATCAGTTGGATAGCTGAAATAAAAAATAAATTAAAGAAATTTTAAAATAAAAGTTATTTGTCTAAAAAATTAAGAAATCAATTTCAAAGAAAACATTATAATTAAAAAGTAAATTTTGAAAAAGAAAGAATATTGCCAAATAAATTGATCAAATTGCCTAAAAAAGTCAAATAAATACACATGTACATATAAGGAAAAAATCAGGATAAGGATGATAAGGAAAAACCATTCTAAAAATGCCAGATAAACAAAAAATAAAATTAATGTTACCATAATAATAAAATTAAAGTCTGTAAAATACCTTGTCGTGAGAGATATTCTCATCAGAAGGAAATTCTACAGAATTTAAGCGTGTTCAGCCACTTCGTACACAAGTACGGGTAAGCCAGAACCAGACCGAACACTGGCGATTTTAGAGCCGGTTCTGAGAGTTTTTATACTGGTTTTGGCACACGCACACCAACACACGTACGTAGTGTAATATGTACGTTGATAAGGGCGGCCAGGTCGCGTCATCCCCTACTATCGTAGGTGACAGCTGGCTGGTTCGCGTACGGATTGTGACATTGTTTGGTGGATGATGTCACAATTTGGTACTCGTACATTACCTGCATGTATTCGCAGGTAATTACGATCGAACGTAATTGTGTGTTGATTTAACGTCGCGAGGATGAGAAGTTGGCCTGCCCTTTGGGGCGGCGACTGTCGTCGAGGGGTCCGAGCCCCTTTACCTCATACCGATGAGTCCCCACAGCTACTCCCCCCAGTTTTTGCGCCGCAAAAATGACCAAAAATGCGCAATGCCTGGGGGATGTGCGTGTTCTATTTCCGCCTCTGGTTGGCCTCCCACTTTGCAAGGGCGCTACCTACTGCGGCCCCGACGCACTCGTAGGATTCCCTACGGGCGTACCTTCGGGTCAGGTAATTTGCTCGGCTGCCTTCACCCCTATGCCTCGGCTGAGTATTTTTTGTGCGGGCATACGGGTGATGACAGGAGTGAGGGGGTGGCGGACGTTTGAACGTCAGCTTCCTGTGCATCGGAGAGTTTGAATTTTCCACTGCCCAGGTGGCCATCTTTGCTCTTTCGTTCGCGGCCCTCTCTGCCATAAACAGAAATCCCATCGACTCCTTTTTCTGATCGGGTTTTGGCTCTGGCTTCGGGGGTTCCGGAGTGGGAGTCGGCTCCTTCGGGGATCGGGGAGGAGAGATTATTGGCGGTAACGGAGTGGTCATCTCCCTTAGGACTTCTTCGACCGGAGGAGCTGTGTCCATTAACAGCTCCTCCTCGATCCGGTCCAGTTCCATTTTCTTCTCGGTTTTCTGCTGAGTTTTTAAGGGCTCAGCAGTTTTCCAGGAGAACTGGAAGGTAGCGGATCTCGGGATGGTGTTTTGGAGCGACATAGAATAGGTTGTTAGGAAAAGAGGAACCAAAAAATATTTCGAAGAACACATCCAAGTTGCTTGGCAGTTCTTAAATGGGTGATTTTAGTTCATTTTTCGATTTACCATTACAGTTACTTTTCTTCATTTTCGAATCTTCTTATCGACACGTAGAATGGATAGCGCTTAAAATTCTCAGCCGTATACAAGTTTTCCGGTTAAGTTCTGATCGGTTTAAGCAGAGTTTTGCCTGAAATAAACTCAGTGAATATAATTTTCGAATTTTCAGTACAAAGGAATATCCTTATGTGACGTCACGTCGTAGAGATTATCTTTGTGTTTAACGGTACTCGCACGTTGCAATGTTTTGTTTCCGTATTGCACGTGGATTTGTTTATTCCTGTCTTCTTCTTTTTGTTGGCATTCCTCGTTTGCATATCTCCGGAGTTTCTTTTGTCTCGCGGAGTTCCGATATTTCTCGCATATTTTTTAGCGGGTTTCAACTTACGTAGCGGATATTACTTTTTGGGAGTAAATTTTTATTTTCTTCGCATTTAACCTCTCAGACGTGCGAGAAGGGCGGGAATTTTTGCGTTTTTTACTGCCAAGGGGCCTGCCTCTTTTACGTGGGCATAAGGGGGGCTCAGGATCAAATGTTTTAGTTGTAGCATTGTCCGAAAATCTTACTGACTTTTTTAATGTTCTTTGTTGTGAATTATTTGTTTCACTTTTTTCGACAGATTCTTCTGTTTTAGTTTCGAAGTCGGTCTGTATATTTTCTGTGCTTTCCTTGTGCAACCTTTCTATTCTTTTATCGTCGCTTACCATGTAAGCAGGCTTCAATCTGTCGATTGAAATTGTTCGAGGTTTGCCTGCAATGAGTATCACAAAATTTTTCTCATCTCGTGATACTACTTTGTAAGGACTGGCGTATGGTTTTTCCAGCGCGGATCTCACGTTTTTGTCTTTAACAAATACGTGTGACGTATTGGCCAAGTGTTTTGAGACGTAAATCTTGGGCTGGCCATGACGAGCTGCCTGTTGTAAAAAGTTGTTGGCATCATTTCTTATGTTTTGTACCATAATTTCGGGGCTAACTTCCTTCGATTTTGTGAAGAAGTCCCCTGGGAGGAGTAGCTCATCGCCGAATGCTAATTGCGCTGCAGAGTGACCTGTATCGGTTTGTAGGGCAGATCGAAGGCCTAAGAGGATGGTAGGAAGTACTTCTACCCATCTCTTGGTATCATGAGACATGATGGAGGCTTTGTGAGCTCTATGCCATCTCTCGATTTTGCCATTGGCTTGAGGATGGTAAGCTGTGTTATGACTGTGTTGAACACCAAGCTTATTTGCCAGCTCTTTAAAGAGCGAGCTCTCGAATTTGCAACCTTGGTCCGTAATTATGACTTCTGGTACGCCGTACCTCGCAATCCAGGTATCGTATAACCTTGCAGCTACTGTGAGAGCTGACATCTCGTGTAGACGGATTGCTTCCAGCCAACGTGTTGCCCTGTCTATTATCATCAACAGGTATCTGTGTCCTTGTGATGATGGCAATGGGCCTACCAAATCCATATGAACCATCTTAAACCACTCTGTTTGTTTGAAGGATTTGAGGGACGAGGGAGTGTGTCTTCCTACTTTGGACTCTTGACAGTTCAGGCAACTGCGAGCCCATTTGTTGCAGTCAGACTTCATTTGTGGCAATAAAAACCTTGCCGAAATTAAATTACCACTACATTTTGGCCCAGCATGTGACAGACTAAGTACACTGTTGAAAGCCAACCTGCGATATTTTACCGGTAGTAATGGCCTATTCTTACCTGTACTGATGTCACATGTTAATAAAACATCAGTATCGGGAATTTTTCGCTGTCTCAATTTGAGAGTAGTATCATCGTTCGATAACAACTCTTGCAATTCTGCATCCTTAAGCTGTGCTTTAGCTATTTCAGCATAAGGTAATTGGGCAGGAGCCGAGATAGCTTCGATCCTACTCAAGGCATCAGTTGGAGTGTTAAGTTCTCCACTTATATATTGAATGTCGGTAGTCAATTGACCAATATAGTCTAATTGTCGTGCTCTTCTCGGTGATGCCGGTTCTGCTTTTTGTGTGAAGGCATATGTTAGGGGTTTATGGTCAGTATACACAGAAAAACATCTACCCTCTAATTGGTACCAGAAATGCTTCAACGCATCAAAAATTCCGAGCAATTCCCTATCGTATGTGCTGTAATTCTTTTCTGTTTTTGAGAGCTTCCTCGAGAAGAAAGCTAGCGGTAATTTGATGTTGTTTGTGTCCAATTAATACAGGGTTGCACCAATAGCAAAATCTGATGCATCGGTACTTACGCATAACGGCAGAATTTCGTCTGGATGAGCCAATAGAGTTGCATTTGCCAGTTTATCTTTGATATTCTCAAAGGCCTGTTCGGCTTCTTCATTCCATTCGAGTGGAGTTTTGTCTTTCTTTTTACTTGTCTTAATTAGTGCAAACAGCTTACTTTGTTTGGCTGCTGCATTCTTCATGCAACGTCTATAGAAATTCACCATCCCCAAGAATCGCCTGAGTTCTGCGACAATTGAGGGTTTCGGGAAGTTCAATATTGGCTCTACCTTATTTTTCAGTGGGAAATGCCTTCGGTCGAGACTTTGTAGCCGAGGAAGTCAATTTCGATCTGTGCATATAAGCTTTTGCCTACGTTGATAGTGAGTCCGGTGGTGTGTATACGCTGTACCCTGGCTCTCACATTCTCCTCATGCTGAGGCTCACCGCCTTCAGAGCATATGCAGATATCATCCAAGTATGCAAATGCAAACGGCAATTCCCTAAACAGTCCATTGATGAATCGTTGGAAAGTTTGTGCTGAGTTGCTAAGTCCAAACGGCATTCGAAGGTATTCGAATAATCCAAAGGGGGTTATAACCGCTGTCTTTGGTACGTCCTGGTCGGCCATAGGAATTTGGTGGAATGCGCAGTTGATGTCAATTTTGGTGAACATCGTTTTACCCTTCATATTCGCGTTGAAGTCCATTATGTTGGGGACTAGATAGCGGTCAGGAACTGTTATGGCATTTAAGGCCCTGTAGTCTCCAACAATTCGCCACTCTCCACTTGCTTTTTTAGTCATGTGGATAGGGGAGCTCCATGAGCTTTTTGAGGGGTGACATACCCCCTCCTCAATGATGCAATGGAAGTACTCCCATGCCGCTTTGAGTTTGTCAGGCAGTAACCTTCGTGCTCTAGCATGGCAAGGCTGTCCTTTGGTTTCAATATAATGAACCGTGTCGTGTTTGTACGTAGGATGCCTGCGAATTGAGGGTTGAGTGACTCCAGGATAGTCAGACAGGATCTGTAAGAGTTGTCCGTCGACTTTTGTACAGCTGGATATATTTGTGTCCAGTCTGTAAGCATGTGTTTTGCCATCCACACTTTTATTTTCACTATTGATCAGTTTGCTGTGTTTGAGGTCAATGATCAGGCCATAGTGTGCAAGAAAATCTGCACCCAGGATGGGGTTTGGAACATCAGCAACCGTGAAGGACCACGTCATATTTTCGCTGAGTCCGATGTCGACTTTGCTGGTCTCGAGTCCGTAAGCTGGAAGGTTTTGACCATTCACAGTACTGAGATAGTATTTTGGAGGGAGTATAGTTTGGGTTTTGTTAACTGGCAATATGCTCAGGTCTGCTCCCGAGTCAATTAAGTACCTTCTCCTATTAGTCCTGTCCTTTATGAACAGGTGGCGTGAGTATTTTTCCGAGGGGTCTTCAACCGCATAGATGGCCCCTCGTTCTAGTTTGACGCCTCTGTATTGTAGGATTTGCCCCACCATCTGCACCTGTTGTTGCATTTGGTGGCCTCTGCGCCAAACCTGGTATGAAAGAAGCAACTTTTATCATCCCAATTTCGAGACTGGGTTTTGGGAGATGGTGTTCTAGGGGGAGTTGTACTCCAACCCCAGTTTCCGGAACTAGATCTGCGGTCTTTGGTCCGGGACTGTCGTCCTCTGCTGTTGCTACTATTGTTTTTGTTGCTTCTAGATTTTGATCTTTGTCGCCAGCTACTGTTGGGTTTCGTCGAGCTTTGGCTTTTGTTCCGTTTTACCTCCTCGGTCAACTGAGCAATTTGGGCTCCAAGTTGAGCGAGCTCTCCAGTCTCTGCAGATACTGCACTGACCACCGGCTTTGACCTGGTGTACTCGAGTGCATTATCTGCTGATTTCACAAGGAAGTCTAAATCCGCGGATGTATTGATTACCGTCGAACCAACGGCGGCTAGGCATTGCACAACACTTTGTGGAAGTTGTTTGCAAAATTGATTGCCTATGACAGAAGGGGCTACGATATTGTCCGCATTCTGCCTTAACTTCGCCATGAAGATCAAGGGTTTGTCGTCCCCCATCTTCATACCACCCATCACATCATCAATTATTTCGTTTCTGGTTTTTCCGAATACATTCTTGATTTTCTTGACGAACCAGGCATATTTGTCATCTTCTGTCGAAGGGCATTCCATAATGTCCGGAATGTGGCGGATTATCTGTGGGGGCATGCCTCCACAGATGTGTGTATACTGCTGGTTCAGAGTTATATTTTCTGTCTAGAACCTGCCTTCCAATAGTGTCAACCATAATTCTACCTCATTCGGCAGAAATTCCGGGATCTCTATCCTTCATCTATAGAAGTTGGGGTTCTGTCCTGGCTGCAATTGCAGAATTTGCAAAATCTGCGCCAGGACTTCGGGTGTCAGCTGTGGCTGAGTACTACCTCCCTGGGATGGTTGTGGATTTTCAGTTGGTGGTGGAACCATTGCTGTGTCTTTCTGGTGACAAGCGTATTCCACAGTACTACTTACTTCCTTGCTGGTCGAAAACACTGGCTCCTGTGTTTGTAGGACCGGTGTTTTTGGGTCAGAACTTTGGCTTAAAGTTTGACCACTTCTCAACGTTTTAACTGCTAGTTCGTCTTTGTTAATTGCAGTTCCCAGTCGTGCTATTTCTGGGTGCTGAGGGCCTTCTTTTATATTTGCTAAATCTGAAGAGTGTCGAGTCGAAGTCGGGGGAGTTGGGGGATGAGTCCAACCGTCTTCCTCCAGGTCTACAGTCTTGTTTCTCTTTATCTATATTTTTAAAGAGAGGGGTATAAATTCCCACTTCAGTAGACACTTACTTCGACGACCTAAAAGGTGTCTTAGTCTTGGTAAAAAAAATTTATTTTTTAATTTGCCGAGCAAGCGAGTATCTCGCCAGCGCTACTGCGCCCAGTTGTAATAGCGCCAAAGTGCCTAAGACTCCTCACGACTTGGCCGAAATCACATCGGGGTCACCACTGTGGAATACCTTGTCGTGAGAGATATTCTCACCAGAAGGAAATTCTACAGAATTTAAGCGTGTTCAGCCACTTCGTACACAAGTACGGGTAAGCCAGAACCAGACCGAACACTGGCGATTTTAGAGCCGGTTCTGAGAGTTTTTATACTGGTTTTGGCACACGCACACAGAAACACGTACGTAGTGTAATACGTACGTTGATAAGGGCAGCCAGGTTGCGTCATCCCCTACTATCGTAGGTGACGGCTGGCTGGTTCGCGTACGGATCGTGACATTGTTTGGTGGATGACGTCACGATTCGGTACTCGTACATTACCTGCATGTATTCGCAGGTAATTACTATCTAACGTAATTGTGTGTTGATTTAACGTTGTGTGGATGAGAAGTTGGCCTGCCCTTTGGGGCGACGACTGTCGTCGAGGGGTCCGAGCCCCTTTACCTCATACTGTTGAGTCCCCACAAAGTCGATGTTTATACTATAAGTATTAGAATTATGAAGAAAAATGAAACGTGTAGAATAAGTTAAACCCCTAAAATTGTAAAGAAACTTTATGGAAATCAAGCCAAAACAAAGTTAAAAATGAAAACTGGTGATGAAAAAAAAAAACTTATGGTGAAATCAATTAAAAAATTTTGATAAGTCACAAATTGAATCACAAATGTGAAAGAAATATTATAAAATAAAAACCTTAGTTTAGAGAATAAATCAATAGAAAACTAAAATAAGTAGACAGAAATTGTTGAAATCATAAGTATAGAGCGAGATTTTGAGATGTTAAAATTCAAGCCTAACAAAATAACTTATGTCAAAAGTAAAATTCAATTGAATATAACATGCAGATAAAATTGAAAAAAATCAAGTAATAAGTAAATGCATTACAATTTTAAAATACATATGTGTATGTTATAATGTAATTGTAACGGCCAAAAGAGGTTTGGTTGTACCTGATAACGACCTCTTTTGGGGAGTACACCATACACGAAATATCACGTACTTTAAAAGCAGTAATACTTCTAGAATAATTGTAAGTTTATCATCCACGTACTATTGTGGACCTTAACATCACTATGAGACTCAATAATATTTCAAACACATGAGTGAGTTTATACATTTAATAAAATCATATTCTGTACATCACAGTTAATATTTCTACGTTAATAGTAAGACATATTGAATCACAATTCAACAAGCAAGACTATCTGTTCACCAGAGACTTCTACAAGAGAGGTTCCAGGTACTGAGAAGTAGCTGTCGAGGAACTGCTAAACTGAACAATTATACAACTGAATCGAGGGATTATATACTCGTTCAGGGTATGAAAACGTACGTGTCGGATAGGTAAGGTGAGGTAGGGTGTTGTTATTATAGGGTTGTGCTGACTCGTCGAGTACTCGAGGGACAGGTACAACTAGGTCAGAAATATACAGAAGGTATATTTGTTTATACAAAAATTAAATACGAATAGTTTTGTGGTTGTTTATGAAGAGTTATAGGAAGGTAAATTTGTTGGTAAATATCTACATTTTTGGTATTCGAAAATGAGTGAACGAATATGTTCGTCATTTCTTAAAATAGACGAAAATATACGTTACACAATTCTCCGGGGGGAACAAAAAAAATAAGGAAAAAAAAATTTTCCAAAGTCTATCCAACACATACATATGTCCAGATAATTCTGCATGATTAAAATTACGTCATATAATGCGAGTATGAGTATATATACTTAGAATAACATTTTTACGAATATTAATTATGAGTAACAAATTTTTCTTACGTATATATATAAATAGTTAATATATCGTATTATTTTGCGTAATTTTTTACAATGCTGTGCTTTTTGTTAGGTTCACACAGTTTTGGTGGCAGGTTAATTTTAAATATACAATAATAATTATTAAGATAAGTGAGATTGCACTTAACCATATTAGGAACATTTCATTAATGAAAGTTATATAATCATTGAAATTTTGATCGGGTATTTGCAGTTTGATGGATTTAATTTTGTTCTCCAAATTGTTCATGGGAACAGTGTGAGGAACAAAGTTTTTCCAATTTGGGTTGTAGACCTTTGTCGTTGCCAGATCAATGGCAAGATCAAAAGGTTCTATCGAATCAGAAAAATATGTCCACAAGAGTGGTAAATGATTTTCGATTTTAATAGTCTCTTCTAATGATTCAGAGAGACAAGGGATTTCTATGGGAATGATTACTGTATTTTTATTATTTTCATCAATATTTTCAATTTGGATGTGACAAGGTACGTCCAGAATGAAGGTTCCAGGGGAATCATTGTTTATTTTTAATTTTTCGGATTTTTTCGTAACAGAATTAGTTGCTACGAGGGAGTTAAAATTTACAATAGCAAACTTGGTGTGACCAATCGGGTGCACCAATGTTTGATTATTATTAGGATTGCATTTAAATGAGCACGATTGTAACAGATTATGGTTTAGGTCTTGGAAGAATAAGTTCTTAGCACAAGATGATAATTTATCACTTCCTCTATTAGAAGGAAGGAAGCATAATGGTTTATCCGAGTTACAGTAATGGAGGTTAGTTCCACTAATATAACGTACAGAATTTGTTCTAATTTCATGAATTATCAAAGATGGTTCTTGATCCCAGCTACACAGTTCATTGGAATGACTTTTGAATGTGAGCGGAATAAAGTCGTAAATTTCATATTTTGAATCTAATTGTTTTAGGGGAATTTTAATTTCTAGTTCTAACGTGTTTTTAAAGAAATTGCAGTTTACAAGTTCAGCATGATAATAATTTTGAATGTCCTTAATGGGTATTGCTAGGTCGAGACCTAGATTTTTCGTGATTTTCGAAAGTTTTACTAAATCTTTTTCTAATATTTCTTTTGAGATAATTGAAGATGGGATCATATGAGATTTACACGACGTTAGGATATTTGATAGTCTTAACGTGTTTATTAGGTAATTATCATAGAATCTTTGTATATAGTTTAGCGAGATTAGAAGTTCGTGTTTTTCTAGCGAATTTTCCATAAAAGAATTTGTATGCGAGATAAATCTTGTCATAAAATTGTTTGTATGGTCAATGAAGCTATGCAGATTAGTAGACGTATTTACTAAGGCTGCATGCTCGATTAGTAGCTGATTTTTAATAATATCGTATTCTTCTTTCAACGAGATTTCATTCGCCAAGAAGTTTCGTCCATCTCTAAAGTTTAATACTCGACAGCAAAATCGTAGCGCATCTCCGAAGAAAGATCTGATCGGGGTGAATACGCTTCGTTTGCTTCGAATAGACGATGGTGTCGAATAGAAATCTTGTATCATTGCAATGTTTTGTTCTTTCAGATTTTTTATGGTATTTTTTAATCGTTTCGCCATTTCTGCATATTTGCAATTTTTCCAGGTTGTTTCATTACACAACCGGTGTTTGAAATTCGTTTCTAGTAATTTATCTGCTGATTCATGTAAGTCTAGTTTAATGGAGTAAATTATTGGGGCAGATTTCGAGTATACGAAAATATTGCTTATTTCTTGAAAATAAGCGCCAGTTGACGCCGTCGTAATCCTATATGGGTCAGACGATGTTCTTTGCGCAATACTAGTCGAAGAAATAATTATTGCGAAATAGAAAAGTAGATTCGTATACATTTTCTGAAACAGAAAGAATGCAACGTCTAAGTTATTTACGAGAGAATGGCTTATGCATATTTACTGATTTGTTTTGATTTTCGTAGGTTGGGGTGAAGGGGGAGACAAATTTTTCCGATATCCGAATTATGAATCTCGGTCAAATTGCTAATATAAAATTACTAATTTTATTTTTTTCGTCAGTTTTCCGACTTTGCTTTCATCGCTTATACCGTATTACTTGTTATCCGATTTTTCATTTTTTCGTGAATTTTATCTTTTTCTAATTTTTTCGAAGTTTAGTGAAGTGCCAGTGACCCGTGTAGTTCGGTACCGTGAGAAGAACATAACACCAATTTTTCCTTTTTTCGAGTTATTTTTCCGTAAATCTGACAATGTCGATCGTGTATTTCAACGACCGGATGTTTAGCTCGCAGGGTAAGGTGGACGTAAACGAGACCTGGTTCATTGGGAATCAGGTACTCAACAAAATCCACCCTTTCCAGGATTGTCCTTGCGAGCCCCGTTTATTTTATACGTTACATCGCCTGTTTTCTCTGTTCTATCGAGTCTCCGGGGAGTCGAACAGGGAGATGTTCCTCACGGAATTTGAACCGCACCGTGTACCTGAGGAGACCATCGAGGAGGAGCTGAGCTACTGGAGTCACTCGGTGAGGTTCATATGCTGCCCCAAATGTGAGGTTTTCGCGCAACAACTTCTTTTCTCCCTTCGTGTATTCTACCCTCATTCCATGACGGTTGAGATAGGATACTCAGGGATCAAATTAGAGTTCCGCGGGAACCTCAACACTCCCGGGGTAGTCGGCCTAGGTATACTCTCCGGCCTGCTGGTTGGTCTGCTCTGCGTTTCGCAGCAGACAAACACAGAGGTTACGGTTGAGTATATCCATCTCGCGCGTATTCACCTCACCGATTTCTTAATAGGTCCGGGCGGAGTCAGTACTGCTCGGTTTTTAAACCAACATTACAAGCCCCGCCTGGACATCTCGGTCTCTGTCTCCGGTTTCCACATGGTCCGACACTACGACGCCGTCGAAGGAAATCGTGCAATGTCGCTCCGTGGCGGATGGCTGCTCTCGGATCCCATTGTACATTCGTTCACATGGGATACACCGTCAATAGAAGGTAGTGTCTCAACGGTTGACTCCAATTCCAGTGGAGAAGGAGGCCAACCTGATGATTCCTCTTCTACGTCGAGCAGTAGCACCACCAGCGGTGAGCATCTCGCCGAGTTCCTCGAGGGTTATGCCGACACCTGGGCCATTGGTAAGTTTTTAACATTTTATATTATAAATTAAGTTTTTTAATAACCAAAAAATTTTTCAAAGTTATCTTGGTGCGCGGCTGAGAAAAGACGTAGTTTTTTATGAAGAAGACGAGAGAGAAAAAAAAATTAAAATTGGGGGGAAAGGGAGGTATCGTGGTTGAAAAGACCAGTCTAGCTACGGGTAATATACTTTACACATAGTTATTTTGGTTTTTTCCGAGGGCGACCCCTTGGTTTAGGTATGATTTGGGTTGGGATGGGATTTTCGATGTTTTCGTCTACTTCTTCTATTTTTATTTCGCTATTTGATTCGTCTGTATTACGAGATTTATACGGAATTAATCGTCGTACGTGAACTGTTTCGTCGTACGCAGTTTTATCGTCTGTTTTAATACGAATTGCATAATTTAAATCCGTGACCTTTCTAACAATTTTATATGGTCCGGTGTATTTCATTTTATTTTTCGCGACGTTTTTTGATTGACGCAGCAAAACAAGGTCATTAGGTTTGAAGTCAATGATCTTGTGGTGTGCGTTATAGTGTTTCGCGTTTTTTTCCGATGCTTTCTTTGCTAAGCTCGGTGTTTTTTCTCTCGCTTGAAGGAGATTTTCAATTTCTTCTTCACGAGTTGTTTTATTATTATTATTTTCCGGTATTTCTGGTAAATGTACTTCTGGATTGAATCCATGAAGTAGGTAAAATGGAGATTTATTATTTAAGTGTTCGATTGGGCTTATATTGTATGCAAAAATTATTTTATTAATTTTTTCAATCCATTCTTTTTCATTTGAATGGTCGTATTTTGATAATGATTTTTTAATAACTCCGTTGATTTTTTCAACGAGTCCTTGCGATTGGGGGGAATAAAACGAGGAGTAAATAATTTTGATATTATTCTCTTCACAAAATTTACGGACGGTTTCATTTGCAAAATGACCTCCGTTATCGCAGGAAATTTTACCTGGGGTGCCATACGTATAACAAAAAAATTTCAAATACTCAATTACGCATTGAGCATTTGGGTTTTTTGTTGGACGTATGGTGCAGAAATTTGTGCTTTTGTCTACACCGACAAGCACGTACGAGTGTTCATACTCGGTATTTAATTTTCCAATGAAATCGATCTCTAAATGTGAAAACGGTTTAGGGTTTTCGATTTCAATGTGTTTGAGGTAGCCAGCCTCTTTCGGGGAATTTTGTGCCATTTGACACTCATGACACGATAATACGTATTCTGTAATTTTTTGTACCATGTTTTTAAAGAAAAACTGATTTTTTATCTTATTTTTTGTTTTCTTTATTCCGAAATGACCTCCATACAACGGATCGTCATGTAGTTTTTTTAGAACTACCGGAATTAGTTTTTCGGGAATTACTGTAACCGCTTCATCATACGATGAGGTTGGGTTAGGTAATTTCTTTAATACGTTATTTTCATCCAGAAAATATAATTGTATCGTACGATTTAATTTTCGTATTTTATTTTTATCTTTTTTTATTTCGTTATAATTTAATAATGAAATTACATTTTTCCAATGCGGGTCATTTTCCTGCATTGTCTTTAAATTTTCGGGCAATTCAATTTTTTGGGGGAATTCAGAAGTTTGACCTTCTGATTGGGGAGGTAATGTGATGTTGGGAATTGACATTTGTGTAACAACTGGGGTCACAGGAGGGGTTGGGATGATCTGATTATCGAGGTTTGCCTCTTTAAGAGCAGATCTTGTAACTACGTTAGTAGTTTTGTTGGGACAATTTTCGGAATGATTTAACTCATTCTGTGGGATTGTGGTTTGTACCACGGGATAATATGGGAAGGTTGATGCAAGGGAAGGGGGAAAATAATATGTTTGGGGCGTTGTACTTGGATAGTACCACGCATTTTGATTCTGAAAGAATACAGGGTTTAATGAGACAGAGTTGTCATTGTGAATTCTACACACAGTATTCACATTTTTCTCTTCGTCTTGAAGAGCATATTTTTTATTTACTAAAAATTCACCTTTTTCAAATGTGATTTCGTCCGGTTCATCATGCGGACGAGATAACATATCAGCCATACAATTATTTTTTCCGGCGATATGTTTAATTTGGAAACTATATTCGTTTAATTTAGATATCAATCGAATTAATCTTGGGCTTGGAGTATTAAATTTCTGATGATAAATCAGAGTTTTATGGTCCGTGTATACAACGAAGCGTAATGCCAGTAAGTATCCACGGAAATGAGCTAATGCATTCGTAATAGCTAACATTTCCAAGTCAAATGAACACAATTTTGACTGGGCAGGTTGGACTCTCTCAGAGAAATATCCAACTGGATGTTTATGCTTCGTAACGGGATTAGTTTGCAGCAGCACTGCACCTAATGCGATTTTCGAAGCATCAACTTCTACACAGGTTTCCAATTTCGGATCATATATTGCTAATACAGGTTTGGAAATCATAATTTCTTTTAATTTTTCAAATATTTCAAGATGTTCTTGATTTAATTTTATTTTTGCATTTGATTTGCTATCTGTACCTCTTAGTAAATCAGTAAGAGGAGCAGTAATTTTAGCTAAGTTAGGAATTAATTTCCTATGATAATTTATTGATCCTAAAAATGATCGTAATTGTTTTAATGTATTAGGGGGATTTAAATTTTTTATTGCCTCTATATTTTTATTTAATGGACGTAATTCGTTATATCGGACCGTATGTCCTAATATTTCGATTTCGTTCATTGCAAATTGGCATTTTTTTGTTTTTATTTTTAAATTAACATTATTTAATCTTTTTAATACTTCCCTTGTATTTTCAAGACACTCTTCGAAAGTTTCTCCGAAAATACAAATGTCGTCCAAATAACATACCATTTTTTTCCAGAATATATCATGGAATATGTCATCCATGATAGTTTGGAAGATGGACGGGGATATACTTAAATCTATTGGAGTGGAATTAAATACATATATAATTCCATCCACATTTATTCCAGTGTATTGTTTAGATTCTTCCGTGAGAGGAATCTGTAAATATCCACTGTTTAAATCAATTGTTGTAAACCATTTTTTATTTCTTAAATATGACCAAATAATATCAATTGTTGGCACACGATTATTATCCATAATTATTCTTTGGTTCATTCTTCAGTAGTCTACTAATACTCGATAGACTCCGTCTGGTTTCTTTTTTACAAATATTGGCGATTCAAATTTCAATTTTTGTTTTTTTAGGACACCTACTTTTACTAAGTCATCGACTAGTTTGTGTAGGGCCTCATGTTCTGCGTGTGAGAATTTAAAATTTCTACACCGCAGTGGGGTTTCGTCGTCTACTCGGACAACTTGTTCGGGAACTTTACAAATTGAAACTTCATCTGTTTTTCCCGTAAAAATATTATTATATTCATTAATTATTTCGTACATTTTTATTTTTTGTTCAAGCGACAATTTTGGATTAATCGGGATGGGATTTCCTCGATTATCCTTAAAAATAGTATTTTCTTTTATTTTTTCTATTTGGCAGGTATTAATTTCTACTGCACTACTTAATTCAAATTTTCCTAAGTATTCGCCTTTATAGATCAGGTGGGGTCTGTTATTATTATTAACAGCCGCTATCGTGTCTTCTGATACGATTACAAAGAAGTTATTTTTTTCTTCCATGGACGTTTCACACAGAAACTCCAGGTGTTCAGGCAGCGTTGCTAAAATTAGCACCGAATTTGCCTCTATTTTAAAAGATTGGGGAGCATAATATTTAAAGGGCTTAATATAACCTAACTTATTTTCCTTTTCAATAGGGAAATTGTGACATTCAGGCATGTCAAAACATCGCTCTTCATCACCACACGGCAGAGTGAATTTGTTTTTCGAAAAGTCCATTTTGGCTTTATGGGTTGATAAGAAGTCGTAACCCAGTATGACCGGTTCTACTAAATTTCGAACAACGTAAGTGGGATGTGGGTAAATACAATGATCAATGGAAAAAATCACATTGGTTACTCCTATGACCTCAAGAGGTTGACTATCCGCACCACGAAATCTTACTTTTGTTGGTAGAATTGGTTCTGTAAAATTGACTTTCTTTAAAACTTTTTCATCGATAAGTGTCTGTTCTGAACCTGGGTCGACTAAGCTAAGTATTTGTTTACCACAAATGGCAAATGGAAGGTAAAATTTACATTGGGTTCTGCAGTACCCTTTGCTTTGAAACTTCTCCTTACTCACATTGTTAACTAGTTTCGACTCTTTGTTCATGACATCCCTTACAGCTGACAGATCACCTGTAAGGGGGACACTTAGTTTTTTGAGCAATTATTCTGGCAGGCCTGGGGGTTTGATGTTGGGAGATAATTTTGTTGTGGAGCTGCCATTAATGGTGCCGGAGGGGCAATCATTTGAGTATTAGCAGCCACATAGGGGAGATTTTGGGGAGTATTAAATGATATTCCAGACCATGCTGGAGCATTGTTCCAATTTGGGAGAGCCATTTGGCTCCAATTTGGAGTCCTATTGGGATAATATCCATTATTATTTCTCGGGAAATTAATTCTCCGGAAATTTGGATTAAAATTTCTTCCTTTATAATTAGGATTGAAATTTTGGTTATTATTCCAATTTCTATTTTGGTTATTTTGGTTCCAGTTTTGATTCTGGTTCCAATTACCATTACCATTATTATTATTATAATTATTATTATTATTCCTATTTTGATTCTGGTTTTGATTTTGATTTTGATTATTATTTTGATTATTATTATTATTCATATTATTATTATTATTATAGTTATTATTATTATTATTATTACCATTTTGGTTATTATTATTTTGCTCGTTACTATTGTTTTTATTTTGGGGATTTTTATTATTTTTTCTGGATTCCTGAAATTTTGAAATGTTCGCTATTGCAGCGCTCATTTTCTCCATTTCAGCTTTCCAGATCGGGTCGGATGATATTGTATTTACGTTTTTTTCGGTTTTCTTTTCTGTTTTCCCGGATTTCAATTCTTCTATCGTTTTTTCTAATTGGTCAATTTTTTTACGTAAAAGGGGATCTATATGTCCGAATGCTTTATCTTTAAATTCGAGATATTTAGAGAAAGCTTTATCAAGTTCCTGAATAGTTTTAGGTTCTTTTTTTATTAAGAATACTCTTTCTTTTTCAGGGAGATTAGGCATAATTTTTTCAATAATTTTTTCTTCCGTAATATCGGGTTCAATTTGTTTTAAAATCCTTTTCACGAACATAATATACGCAGAGAAATCAGCTTCACCGTTGTAATTTCTTTCGTATAATATTTCGCGTAATTGGGGTTTAGTCCTCGTAAAGACTTCCAAGATTTTTTGTTTAATATTTTGCCAATTATTACATTCGGGATTAGTTTGAATTCTATCCTCAAATATTTGTTTCGCAAGACCAGAAAATGCGATTTTAATTTTTTTGAATTTCATGTTAGCATCCCAGTTAAAAGATTCCGCCTCATTTTCAAATCCGTTTAAAAATGATACGATATCTTCCGTTGGGGTGTGTCCATATAAGGAAGGTCTGATGTTCACTGCAGCCTTTCCTGACATTTTATTTTCTAAAGGGGGAATTAAATTTTCTAAAAGTCTAGTTTCAATTTCTGGGCTGAGAAAATCTTCGTCAGATTTTTCTAAACACTCAGTAATATCTACTAGATTAATAGCAGTTTTAACTCTTGGGAACGGTGTGGGATTATCCAAATTTTCCAAAAGTGGAGTTGAAGTAGAAGGAGGATTAAAATATTTTCTTATTATAGGGTTTTCTAATTCGGGAATTTGTTCACGAGTTTTTCGTGTTGTTTGTAAAATTATTTTTATATTTTCAGGGGTTAATAATTTTTGTATTTCCTTACTGGATTTAATTTTTTCTATGATATCCTCTTGGGTTTTTATTCGAGAAAAATATTTTTTATCGACTTCGATGTTTAAGTTTTGACATACGTTAATTAATTCAAAATTTTTAGCATCGATTAGCCAATTTAAATTAGTTTTAGTAGTATTGGGTTCGGATAAATTTTCCCAAGTTTCACTCATAAAAATAAATTTTTTCGCGACTTATAATTATTTAACACTTCTTATATTTAAGGGAGGGACGCGAATTATAATTAATATTAATTGTTACTTTGTTTTCTTCTTTTTGTTTGCACAGGAGCTTAAAGAATCCGTTGCCGCACTACGCCGAACTTCACCGTTGTATATATTCTGTATTCCTTTTTGTATAATAAATATTCCTTGTTTTTTGAAGTTCGAGTTTCTTTTCACAACTAGCTTTTTTCCACTCGCAGCTAACCTCTACTTCCTTTCCTCAAGAGCGCGCCTTACGCGTTTCTCTTTGAGTACTTAACTAGAGTTTTCAAGGTTAGAGCAAAGTACTTCGAGCCAGAGGAGTTGAAACAGCAGCTTGAATTCAGCAATTCCGTTGAGCAGGTACTAGAGTGAGAGTTCGATTCGCAATAGCAGACCAGTTGGGCGCCAATAATGTAACGGCCAAAAGAGGTTTGGTTGTCCCTGATAACGACCTCTTTTGGGGAGTACACCATACACGAAATATCACGTACTTTAAAAGCAGTAATACTTCTAGAATAATTGTAAGTTTATCATCCACGTACTATTGTGGACCTTAACATCACTATGAGACTCAATAATATTTCAAACACATGAGTGAGTTTATACATTTAATAAAATAATATTCTGTACATCACAGTTAATATTTCTACGTTAATAATAATACATATTAGATCACAATTCAACAAGCAAGACTATCTGTTCACCAGAGACTTCTACAAGAGAGGTTCCAGGTACTGAGAAGTAGCTGTCGAGGAACTGCTAACTGAACAATTATACAACTGAATCGAGGGATTATATACTCGTTCAGGGTATGAAAACGTACGTGTCGGATAGGTAAAGTGAGGTAGGGTGTTGTTATTATAGGGTTGTGCTGACTCGTCGAGTACTCGAGGGACAGGTACAACTAGGTCAGAAATATACAGAAGGTATATTTGTTTATACAAAATTAAATACGAATAGTTTTGTGGTTGTTTATGAAGAGTTATAGGAAGGTAAATTTGTTGGTAAATATCTACATTTTTGGTATTCGAAAATGAGTGAACGAATATGTTCGTCATTTCTTAAAATAGACGAAAATATACGTTACAGTAATACTATTCTGTTTTATGTATAATAAGACATTTCCACCAGGAACATCCAAATTTACTTATTTTTGATAGTTAAAGTAGTGAAAAAACACATTAACTTCATTATGTAAAAAACTGTTAAAAAAAATCTTTTATAAACTAAAAACTTACATTTTGAAATTTTTAAATATGAATAACTGTACAAAACTAGTATTATATATGTGGGTGTGTGCATATATAAATATAGCACACCACACAACAATGAAAGGCAGAGTGTCCTTTGTGTACATATGAGTGTGAGCCTAGCTCAATATGAAATTTGGCATTCCAGACAAAATGTAAATCGTGAGTGTAAAAGTTAGTATGTGGACTATATGTCCATTGGTTGGCTGGGTGATCGATGAGTGTGTAATTCATTTGTTCGCCTTTGATCACCCATTGCCACACCACTTTTGTCCTTGTAAGTTTCCGAGGAAACTTACAGTGTCCAATGATGTTAGTCACCTGGGTAGGTTCCTATGTGGAAGCCTCTTGGAGAATTGGTTCGGGGTCCTTGACTTACTGCATTGTTCATTCTGTTTCAACTCATTGTAGAAGAGGTTATGAGTGTGAGCTTCTTGTTTTACATGGCCTCCAACGTTCTTGTCAATGCTGGGACATTTCTCCAGTTTTTTACCAACAGTAAGGGGACTTTGATGCTGATGACATTGACGAGGTAGATTATCTATTTTGGGTTCATGCCAACTACATTTATCAGGATTGTTGATGTCTGAGTCTGAGTCAGAGGTAGATTTTGATTCTTTTTCTTCAGCCCTTTTTGATTTTTTTAACTTGCTCTTTTCAAGTACTTTGAAAGCTTGGGATGTTTTCCCTTCAAATGTTGTTTTAAATTTGATGTATTACCAGCTGTACAGATAATTATCTGTATTTCATTTACAGAACATAAATCACAACTAGATTCACAGTGATTTAATTTAGTGTAATGCTTCTAAAATTTTGACATGACTGCATATACAATTTTACAAATTTTTTCATACTTCATTATTCAATAATCTGTCTTCATGTCATTTCAATTTCACAAATATAAATAATAGATATTAAATAATCATTGACCAAATACCAATTATGGTATACCTTGTTGTGAGAAAGTATTCTCAACAGAAGTTAAATTCAACAGAATTTAAGAGTGTTCAGCCACCTCATATTTAACATATAGGTAAGCCAAAACCTGGGCGAACACTGGCAATTTTAGAGCCAGTTTGGACAATTTATATACCGACTTAATTACACGCACACATACACACGTATGTAAGTGCGAGCAGCCCGGTTGCATCATCTTTTGTAGTGATAAGAGATGATGGGCCAGTTTGTATATGGATTGTGACATCATCGCATTGTTAAGATAAGTCACAATTAGGTACTCGTACATTACCTGCAAATACATGCAAGTAATTACGATCGAACATAATTGTGTTTTGGTTTAACGTCACAAGGACAAAAATAAGCCTACCATTTAGCGGCGACTGTTGTCAGCAGTCCAAGTCCCTATTCCTCGTATGGGAGATTCCCCACAGCTATTCCCCCAGTTTTTGCGCTGCAAACATGATGCAAATTGCGCAGGGCTGGGGGGACATGCGTGTCTTACCACCACTTTTTGTCGGCCTCCAATCTAATTAGCGCACTTCCTACAGTGGAGGCGACACATTCATAAGACTGACATCTTGCGTCAGTTTGGGTCTGATGGTTAGTGCGGCTAGCCTCTCCCCTATGTCTTGGTGGTTGGTTTGAGAGAATGTAGGGGTTGTGGAGGGGTTGTGGTGGGGTTGTGGAACAAGTGGTTTCTTGAATACCAGTTTTGTCCACATTGGGGAGTTTGAGGTTCCTCTGATATCGGACGAGGCCATTAAGGCTTTCTGCTCCACTGCCCTTTCCACGGTGAAGAGGTACTTCGTAAGTTCTCAAATCAGTGGAGCAGTTGGGTCCGCCCTGGGGGTTTCCAGGGTTGGGTCCGATTTTCAGGTGATCATGGGGGAGAGACAATTAGAGGTAATGGAGGCAAAATTTCCGAGAGGATTTTCTCAATGGATGCTGTCGTGTCCATTAGTAGCTCTTCTTCTATTCTCTCCAATTCCTTTTTTTGTTCGAGACGTTACTGAGTTTTTGAGTTTTCAGAAGTTTCTAGTGCATTTTTGGTCATGGGAGATTTGGGAAGGGCTGGTGAGGATTTGGGGAGTCACATTTTGGGTGGATAAAGAGAACGGAGAGCAAAAATATTGTTTAGAAAACACGTCTAAGTTTTGAGACAGTAATAAAACGGATGAATTTACTGCAAGTTTCGATTTACCATTACAGTTCCGTTTATTCTTTTTCGTATATTCTTATCAAGTTGAAGAGGGGATAGCTTCTGGTAAAGTTCTGATCGTTTTAAGCAAAGTTATGCCTGAAATAAACTTATAATATATTTTTCGAATTTTATTGCAAAGGAATCTCCACTTGTGATTTCACAACATTTAGATTATTTTTGTTTGGTGACAACAAAAGCATATTGTGATGTTTTCTTCCGTATTGCACGTGGGTTTGTTTATTCATGTTGTTTTCTTTTTGTTGGCATTACTATGTTTGCTTATCTCCAGAGTTTCTTTTGTTTCTCGGAATACTGATTTCTGTCGCCTATTTTTGAGAGGGTATTTATTTTCATTCTGGATATTTTTTTTTGCTTCGCATTAACCTCTCAAACTTACAATAAGGGTGGGAGTTTTTTATTTTTTTACTGCCTAGGAGCCTGCCCCTTTATTGTGGGCACAAGGGGGCCTCGGGATTAAATATTTTTGTGGTAACATTGTCCAAAAATTTTACAGACTTTTTTGTTTTTGTTTTTTGTTTTTTGTGTTTTCAGTGTTTGTGAATTTGTTGTTTCAATTTTTTTCTACTGATTCTTGTGTATTTGTTTGTGAATCTATCTGCATATATTCGGTGCTGTTTCTTTGTGTTCTCTTTATTCTTTTGACATCACTCACCAAGTAAGCAGGCTTCAATCTTTTGATTGATGTTGTTTTTGGTTTGCCTGCAATGTACAAAATTATCCTCATCTCATTATACTACTTTGTAAAGAACGGCGTATGATTTTTCCAATGCAGATCTTATTTTCTCGTCTCTAACAAATACATGAGATGTATTGGCCAAATGTTTTGAGACATAAATATTTGGGTGGCCATGACAAGCTGCCTGTTTGAGAAAATTGTTGGTGTCATTTCATATATTTTGCACCATGATTTTGGGGCTAATTTCCTTCGATTCTGTGAAGAAGTCCCCTGGGAGGTGTCTATTTGCAAAATGCTAATTGCGCTTCAGAATGACCTGTATCAGTTTTCTAGGGCAGATCAAAGTCCTAAGAGTATGGTAGGAAGTACTTCTACCCATTTCTTTGTATCTTGTGACATGATAGAAGCTTTGAGTGCTCTAAGCCATCTCTCAATTTTGCCATTGGCTTGAGGATGGTAAGCTGTGGTATGACTGTGTTAAACATCAAGCTTATTGGATAACTCTTGAAAGAGCGAGCTCTCAAATTGGCAACCTTGTTCCATAATTATGGTTTCTGGTACGCCATAGCTCGCAATCCAGGTGTTGTAAAACCTGGTAGCTACCATTGAGCTAACATCTTGTGGAGAGGAATTGCTTCGGACCATCGTGTTGCCTCATCTATCATCATTAACAGGTACCTGTGTTCTTGAGATGGTGGCAGTGGGCCTACCAAGTCCATATGTACTGTTTTGAACCGCTCTGTTTGTTTAAAGGATTTGAGGGGCGAGTGAGTGGGTCTTCCTACTTTGGACTCTTGAAAGTTCAGGCAACTGTTGCAGTCAGACTTCATTCGTGACTGAACAAACCTTGCCAAGATTAAATTAGCACTGCATATTGGCCCAGCATGTGACAGAATATGTACACTGTTGAAAGCCAATTTGCAATATTTTGTTTGTAGAAATGGCCTATTCTTACCTGTACTGATGTCACAAGTAAGTAAAACATCAGTACCTGAATATTTTTGCTGTCTCAATTTGATTGTAGTATCATCGTTCGATAGGAACTCTTGCAGTTCCGCATCCTTAAGTTATTCTTTAGCTATTTCAGCATAAGGTAATTGGACAGGAGCTGAGATAACTTCGATTTTACTTAGAGCATCAGCTGGGTTGTTAGTTCTCCACTTATATACTGGATGCCATCAGTCAATTAATCTATATAGTCTAATTGTTGTGCTCTTCTCGGCAATGCCAAGCATGTATTAGGGGTTTATGGTCTGTATACAAGGTAGAACATCTACTCTATAGTTGATGCCTGAAATGTTTCAACACAGAAAAAATTCCGAGCAAGTCCCGATCATATGTGCTATAATTCTTTTCTGTTTTAGAAAGCTTTCTGGAGAAGAAAGAAAGCGGTAATTTCTTGTTGTCTTTGTCCAGTTGGTACAGGATTGCACCAATAGCAACATCTGAAGCATCAGTACCTACGCATAATGGCAGACTTTTGTCTCAATGAGCCAATAATGTTGCATTTGCCAATGTTTCGTTGATCTTCTCAAAGGCCTGCTCGACTTCTTCATTTCAATCCAGTGGAGTTTTATCTTTCTTTTTGTTAGTTTTTATTAGTGCAAAGAGCTTACTTTGTTTGGCTGCTGCATTCTTCCTACAGCGTCTGTAGAAATTCACCAAACGCCTAAGTTCAGCGACATTTGAGGGTTTTGGGAAATTCAAAATTGGTTCGACTTTGATCTTCAGGGGGAAATGCCTTTGGTTCAGACTTTGTAGCTGAGAAAGTCAATTTTGGTTTATTTGTATAAACTTTTGCCTACATTGATAGTAAGGCCAGCAGCATGTATACGTTGTATAATGGGTCTTACATTCTCCTTGTGCTGTTGCTCACTGCCTTCTGAGCAAATGCAAATATCATCTAAGTATGTATAACCAAACAGAAATTCCCTAAACAGTCCGTTGATGAATCTCTAGATAGTTTGTGCTGTGTTGCAAAGTCCAAACAGAATTTGAAGGTATTCAAATAGACCAAAGGGGGTTATGATCACAGCCTTTGTCATGTCCTGGTCAGCCATAGGAACTTGGTGGAATCTCCAGTTGATGTTAATTTTTGTGAACATCGTTTTACCCTTCATACTTGCGTTCAAGTCCATAATATTGGGGACTGGATAGCGATCAGGAACTGTTTCAACAATTCGCCCCTCTTCACTTGTTTTTCTTGTCATGTGGATAGGGGAAATCCATTACCTTTTCTAGGGGCAACATATGCCTTCCATGATGATGTGGTCATTGTATTCCCGTGCCACTTTGAGTTTGTCAGGCAGTGACCTTTGTGCTCTAACGTGGCAAGGCGGTCCTTTGGTTCCTATATAATGAACTGTGTCATGATTATAGGTGGATGCCTATGCATTGATGGTTGCATGACTCCAGGACAATCAGACCAAATCTGTAATAGTTGTTCGTCAACTTTAATACGACTGGATATATTTGTGTTCTGTTTGTAAGCTAGGTTTTTGCCATCCACACAAAATTTAGTTTCACTATCGTTCAATTTGCCGTTCTTCAAGTCAATGATCAGGCAAAAATGGGCAAGAAAATCTGCACCCAGGATCAGGTTTGGAACATCAGCTACCATGAAGGACCAAGTCATGTCTTTCCTAAGTCCGATGTTGACTTAGCTGGTCTCAAGTCTATAAGCTGGAAGGTTTTGACCATTCACAGTACAGAGATAGTATTTTGGAGGGAGTACTTTTTGATTTTTACTAACTGGATATATACTCAGGTCTGCACCCGAGTCTTTTGAGTACCTTCTCCTGTTTGTCCTGTTCTTTAAGAACAGGTGGCATGAGTATTTTTCCGAAGTGTCTTTGGCCGCATAGATGGCTCCTCGTTCTAGTTTGACGCCTCTTTATATATATTTTGCCTCACCAATTGCAACGATTATTGCATTTGGTGGCCTCTGTGCCAAACCTGTTATGAAAGAAACAAACTTTATTGTCCGGGGTTTAAGACTGGGTGCTGGGAGATGATGTTCGATAGGGAGTTGAACTCTAACCCCTTTTTCTATTACTGGATCTTTAGTCTTTTGACCAGAAGAAAGGAAATTCAAGAAACTGGAAAAAAAAAAGGTAATTGAATTGTGGGTTGTAAAATTTATACCAAATTCATTCTCCACAGTAATTAATGTAAGTAGGTAATTATTGTATTACAAATTCTCTTTGATTCATCGCTGAATTCTCTTTGATTCGTCGCTGAATCCTAATTAATTTAATCGCGATGAATCAAAAAGAATTCGTAGATGAATTCTCGGTCAAATGGAAAACAGAACTTATTAATGACAACTTACAAAAAAATAAAATTATAATAGTAAATTTAGCATTCCTGAGCATTTCAATGAGTTTAACAAATGCTGAAACTTGAAAACCTCACCTTGAAATCCCTTGGTTGTCTGTTAAATATTCAATTAAAATATTACTATATCCTATGCAACGGAATTAGAAGCAAACTCACAGTCTCAGTTATCGCATAGGTATACAACAAACATCCCTATTTTTTTTCACGATGTATTGATGTTCTTCATCAGATTGATGCAATATTGTTTTTCAATATATCGATATTGAATAAAATACATATTTAGGGAATTTTTTGGGCAACTATTTGAAATTTTCTTTTTGTATTATGCCAGAAACCTTCCCGGAGTATACTCAACAACTTCCAAAAGTTTCATGGTTATCAGATGAATGGTATAGTTATGCATAAAAGACAAACAGACATACAAACATTAATATTTAGAGAATGAATTCAGTGAACCAAATTGAGAAAGGTGATGAGGAGAGAAGAGGGTGAAGAAATAAAATTAAATGGTGAAATAGTGAGGTTTTGTAGTATAATATATATATAAATGAATAAGCTTTGATTTCTACACAAGGGTATTATTATGTCATAGCCTGTGGAGATGAATTTGAAAAATTTTTTTGAAAATATTCATGTGAAATTTTTTACATTATGGAAGAAATTCCTCTTCAAAAGACACTTAACATCTTTTTATGTTTACTAGCTTCGTATAAATATATGGGAAGGCCAACCTTAGTAAACACCAACTAAAATCTAGTGTTTTGTAGTGCCTTTTACACCCGGATTTTGGGATGCACACCAGCACACATATGTGTCTGCATGCTAATTAATTCCGATGTAATTCACATTGCCCATGACATCATGTAAGTTAGAGAACATGCACTGATAATTGGCCTGTGGCATCATTACTAGAGTGAACTCTCGATTAATCACAGTCCGATGATTGCAATATAATTGCATGATTTTGCAAGTAATTAGAAACAATTATATGTTCTGTTTATTGTGCATCCCACAATATTTCTAGCATCTCAGTGACCACTGTCATTAGTGTGCCAAGCCCCTAAATTCTTATATAGATGATGTTGCAAAGTTCGTATTATTTATTGTTATTTTGATTGTTTAATGTGAATTTTGTTATTATAGAGGATGAGGATCGGTGAAGACACACGAAAGAATGTTTTACACGAAGTTACATTCACAAGGCGAGTGTATTTTGAGACAGTTGCATAATTTAGGTATGAGTACAGTTTGAGTGAGATAAGCGAATGCATACGGAGATGGATGAGTGAGCGTGGAAATGGTAATACAGTGTAGCCGCGAACAGAGATATAAAATATGTATAAAGATAATTTTGTGTTCGCAGGAGCGAGAGGGGAGTAGGATTGGTGGTCTCAACGCCCTCCTACAATCTTTTGAACCATTCACGACTTCGGGTGTTTAAAAGTTGTTTACATTTAAATGGTGTACATTGTATTTATTTAAATTATTATGTGTAAAAAAAAGTTGAGTATAAAATTTGAAAGAAATTAAAATGATTATAAAAAAGGTATAAAATGGTAAAAGGTGTGTATAAAAATGGTAACTGTATTGGACAAATAAGGTAAGTATGTGTTTATATTAATATGATGTATAAAATAAATAAATTAATAACATTCATTTTTTTTTTTTGTTACAGATATGAAAATGAACAGTATGCAATATGTAAGGCAGGTATAGTTAATATGCATTTTTTAATATTAATTTGATTTTAATGCATATGACTAATACGAATATGTTTTAATGTTTCAGATATAGATCTAGTATAGGAGTTGATATATTAAGAATCAAGATTTGGAGATTCAAGGATTTTATGAGTTAAGGATATATGCTGATTACTGGATAGAGCCTTGATGAGTAAGTCAGGTAATTGGTCTTCAGTCACTATCTGAAAAAATTTGAAGATTTTATCCTGATAGGCCTGAGCAAGACCATAACATTTGATCATTAGCGCTCGAAGATGCTTTTGACTTCCTCCTGAAATGACCTATATTACAGAAATGTTATCTTCATAATCCGTTACAGGAATATCAACTAAAAAGAATTCACAGTTGAGTAGCCGAGCTACTTCAATATCTTCAAATGAATCATGAAGAGCAATCAATTCGGCTGCTGTGGATGAAGATGGAACTGCACTTTGATGAGTATTGTGTTGATTTTAAAGATTTTTGAAGCCAAATGATGATATAAGTTGATTGAGGTGATGAATACAAATTTGAAGTTGAAGTTTTTGAAGCTTTTACATTTGTTTCTGATCAATTTCTAATGGCTGAAGACGATTTATGACCAATTAATGATTTCGACGAATTAGTTCATACATAAGCAGGGCAGCCACTAATGATTTTACCAATTTTTAAGCAACACAAGCAGGGTTCTCAAACAGTTCAGTAATCGGCGACAGTCTTCAAATTTCAAAAACTTGGCTGGATTTTACACAAGCAGGGCAAATCCAAATCAGCAAACGATGAAACACATTGAACGTTTACGGCACTCAAAATAATTTTCGATTAAATTGAATTGTGATTTGAAAAAAAATATAAGATGGAACTTAGTTACCCAACAAAAATTATGAAAAATGACAAAAGACACGATTATTCATAAAATATAAAAATTTGACTTAGAGATTCACAATAATAAAAAAAAATGGTTTTTTAAACTTTAAAAATTTTATGTTTCAGGTACAAGGACTGCTACCAATTGATGCTACCATTTAGAGGATGAGGATCGGTGAAGACACAGGATAGGAAGTTTTACATGAAGTTACGTCCAAGATGCGAGTGTATTTTAAGACATTTACATAATTTAAGTATGAGTACAGTTTGAGTGAGATAAACAAATGCATACGGAGATGGACGAGTGAGAGGAGGAGATGGTAATACAGAGTAGCCGCGAATAGAGATATAAAATATGTATAAAGATAATCGTGTGTTTGCATGAGTGAGAGGGGAGAAGGATTGGTGGTCTCAACAGTTATTTAATTAATGGATTATACTTTTGAATTTTATTGCAATGCAAATAACAAATCATACTTCATTTATCTCACTTATTCATATTTGTATCACACACCTCAATGTTTATTTTCACTGGTGGGTAATAACATGAATAACACGGTATATTATGCCAATATCAAAGATTAATGTAATAAATTATTTAAATTAGTTGATTGATGAGTCCACTATGATGTTTTTTAGGCTATTGTGACCAAATTCTTCATCATTCAGAAATAACTACTTAATTAGTAGCCAAAATGTTCAATATTGAACAAAATCAGTCTAAATACACAATACTGTACCTTACATGCAATCAATGATTATTTTTGTGCACAAATTCAAAGCTTGCTAGTGGAACAGATTTAGAAGATTGCAACCCTCATTTTGATATGCAAGATTTTAAATTACAACTCTCGCAAACATGAAGAATTAAACACCAAATAGAGGGCCTGATCTCTGAATTCAAAGCAACATTTAAATTGTCTCTCAAATTTTTTAACAGAATCTTATTTTATTTTTCACATTGTTGACCTTTAATGTTCTGTATTTAGCCTAATTGTATCAGACTTCATCGTACAACTTATTTTTTTTGGAAGTAAAAGGGCAAGGTACATGACTCCATCCCTTATTTTCAATTCTAACAAATCAGTTTGATTCTAAGAGGACGTGTTTTTTGTATATCATAAATCAGACATTATTATTCCTAATTATTGTAATGTCAGGCATAGACAATGCTCTGTATAGATATTTTATAGTCAAGAATAAAAGTTTGTAAGATTATTGTCTTCTTGTAATCTTTAGGTATAGGTATTAACAGTTGTATCAATTCGCAAAAACTTCAAGAAAAGTAAAGATACAAGAAGTAAATAGAAAATAGTCGTAGAAAATATTATGGCATAAGATGAAATGAACAGTAAACCTACTGTATAAATGCAATAAATAATAATTTTCGGTAAATGATGTTGGAAACATGAATAGACCTGGCAACAATGTTGGAGTACAAAATCCAGAATTTCAGTTACAGACAATTTCGAAATACAGCTATCTGCATTATAAAATTATACGCACAAATATCTCAAATAAAGAGAAACCACGTATATTGATTTAACAGAGATACACCTGATGATAATAAATCCTCAAATTTTCGGTAATGCTGGCAGCATGTTCAGAGAAAATAAAAACGTGATAAAATATTCGATGCTTTAAACATTGTAACTCTATCCATGTACTTGTTTGTGATAACTTACATGGTTTTGTAGCGAAATAATTTGGTCTGAGATACAGTTTATTGTTTATATTCTTAAAAATGATAGCAGAATGAAAACCATACAGGCATATATGAATGATTCTAAATATAATAAAGATTTAAATTTATTACACTTTACATTAATATTGAAAATATAATTGATTCCTGTACAAAAATTAATTTGAAATCTTCCACATTAAAATAAACTCTTTTAAATCAGGTCCGGATTAAAGTAATTTTGGAGTATGTGCATTACAGTCATGTCGAATCTTAGACATAACTTCTGGATATCCAAGGTCCTCTTACTTTTTCTTGCAAATGAAAATAATTAGATATCCAGAATAATAATTAATTCATTGTTTTTCTTTTTAATATAGAATTTGGGATTTCTCTGGTGGGAGCAGGCCTCCTTCTGGTTGTAGTGGGTGAGCTTATTTGCCTCACTTGGATTTACATCTGATACACCAAGCCAAATTTTATAATTATTCGAATAAAAAAATAAAAATTAATCATAAAATATTTAGGTTATATATGAAATAATATAATGGGTTGTTCGAATTATTTCTTCATACAATAATTAGCGCTAGGTATTCAATCGGTTTCAGCCACTTATACTCTTATTTTCACCTACCTATGTCTCTACGAAGTTAGGTCCATTTGTTTTTATTTTTCATTACCTCTAAAATGACTGAGTGTAAACTAACAGCCGATGCAACAATTGTGAAACATTGACGGAACTTTGTTGTTGACTAAAAATAGTAGGCCAATGAAATACAAGATTTTTCAGTTAAATTTATGAAATGTTTCAAATTTTATAATATTGTGCAGATTTTTCTTCATTCTCAATTGGTCAGCATCATTTACAAACCATTGTTTAATTAGATACTTTCTTTCCTTGTTATTAGGTAAAAAAAAAGAATATTGAAATATAAAATTTCTCAATTAAACTAATGAAATATTAAAAATGTTCGTTATGGGAACCAGATTCTTCTTCATTTCTAATAAGGACGTAACATATTCATTATAGAAGCTTCATATATATCTTTTGTACCTATTAAATCATTGTTGTTGAATTTTCATTCTTCATTAAATCTCTATTTTCTGCATATAAACTACTAATGTTACATTTTTCCAAGTATAAGGAACCAATCAGAATAACCGATGTCATTAATTCTACCTTTTATCCTTAAAAATTACAAAAACACCAAATTTAATATATAATTATGAAAATCACATACAAAAAATTCATCGTATTTTATGAGCTTAAGCCAGAGTTATGAAGTAACAAAATTTGGTGCATGCATTATAATATCTTAATTGATTTTTTCTTTTGCTATTGTATCCAGTATTTGGTTCACAGTAACAAAAAGAGTTATTGAACTTTTTGTGGGGTTGTACACGACTTTATTCAAAATGGTAGAAATTCGCATGGAATGTCCCTGCTTAAATCATTTATCAGGATCAAGAAAAATTGGAAAAAATTGATTCTGCATAATTCTGAGAATCAGTCGATATTCTTGTACAGAACAAATATTTCAGCAGGGCAAAATGGTTGAGCTATATTTTCTTCAAATTATGTGAGGAATGACTTCCTCCAGAAAAATCAACCATGACTGATATTCCCCCTAACTATTAAAAAATAAATAACTTCATTTTTATGTCAAAATAACCTTTACCTTCATTGTATTCAGTCATGACTTAAACTTCAACAAGTATTTTTTATAATTCTTATTACATTTTAATATACCTACTGTTATAAAATGGTTCTAAAAATAAAGTTTTTTACAGAATTATACTTTATCTAATCCTTTATTATTTGGTAAACACCATGGGATTGTTTCTTTATTGCAGTAATGTAGGTCTGTTCCTGATATGTACCAAACCGATTTGTCATTTTTATTATTTATCATTATTAATCAGGCTTGTTCCCACGAACATAATTTATTAAATTTTTTTCACCACTCCAAATTTGTATTTTACAGTCAAAACTCTATTCCCAAAAATGATGAGGAAAAATAGTTCATTGTATAATGAAGGGGGATGTTGTTCTTTTGACTAAAAGTGAGATTCAATCAGGTGATCAATTAAATATCTTGAGTGATTACATTGGTATTCAGAGTCAAGCTGGAACTGCTAATGGTACATATAATAATATTAGGTGGCATTTTATTCTAAAATTGCATATTTTATTATTTTTTGAAAATAAAGTTAATAATAGTTACAGTAGTGGTACATTATCTGAGACACAACTGAAGAAAACATGCCGAGACTTGTTTATTTTATTTTTAGTGACTCTGTTCAAGGGGTTTTGTTATAAATTCCAGTTCCCACAGGATGGAATTAGTTATTTATGATACAAGTTTATAAAGTAGATGATTTTAATCGGAGTATGATTTTTACAGCACAAGCCAAAGGTGAGTGATGCAAATCACACGAATATCAATCACCTAAAATATACACGTGTGTCACTCACTATTCTTTGCAACATCTCCCGCTAAAGAAAAGAAAAAATTTTGTTTTGCGAATGGAAAAACTATAAGAGTAAACTCTTTCCAATCTGTCAACATGATATTATGGCGTAGTGGATATGGGGCTAGCTTATTATCTTTGAAGTCAGAGGTTCAACTCTCCATGGGGAGAAATTTTGCTAAAAAAAAAAAAAGTTGAAAAATATAAAAATGAAATAAATTGACGATGTAGTCTGGGTGCAGCACGACCTGTGTATGAAATGACGCATGCGCCTAAGGTGATGCTTTAGTAAAGACCAATGTATAAAGTAAGTACTTTATAATCATATACCATCTGTATTTGAAAATACTTAGTTACAACTAAGGAACGATCAGGATAAAATATATAAAATATGAAAAATTTTCATGTGATTAATAAACCATTGATATGACACTAATTCAGTTGGGAAGTCAAACAGACTGTAGAATTTGTTGTAACTCTTCATTGGTAAGAATGGATAAGGTGATGAAATTGAAAAAATCATAGGCTGAATTGGGTTTTTGATATATAAAATTCATGTTGATATTTAGAAATTACCAATTTATTCGTGCAAATTTTTTCCATTTATGTGAATAATAAGTTCTCATAATTTAGTCATTCCAATATATCCAAATAAATACATGTGGGCAGCTTTTCTTCAAAATTTTGGTATTCTGTTACCACGCTAAGATTATTTTGTTATGCAGTCTGTTAGCCTGTGACATTTATAAGAAAAATGACCAAAGCGTCTTTTAACAAGCTACAGGCAGCAAGTGTGCATTATACAACCTGTTAAATCCACTACTAGTGTAATCTGACCATGTTATGAAACTGGTGTTTTTAAAGTTTTGTTTAGCACCATTTTTTTCTGCGGTCATCAGCTTTTATCACTTCTGAATTATTTGATGTAATTTCATGTATTTTTCACTAAGAGTATAATTGTGGAGGAAGTGATCAAATTATAATGAAATTATATCCATATTATCCCCAACTATCAAAAAACATAATTACAACATACAAATATTGCGGATGAGTATTGCACTGTTGGGAAGAAAATTTTTTGCAACAAATATATTTGAAACAGAATTCCCAGCATTCCAAATTTTCAGTTATAATTGATGTTGCTGAATAATATAAAGGAAAGAAATTATGATGTAAAAATATAATGTTGTTACTTGACAAACTTACAAAATTCAACCAAGTGAAACGAAAATTGAAATGGTTCAAAGACAGGCTATTATCGCAACCATATAAGAAAAGTAATTACAAAAGATAAGAGGATGTAAGTTCAGTCAATACAGCAAAGAATACAAAAATATATATGTAAAAGACGAAATCGTCTTTCCTCAAATAACACCAAATCTCGCTCATACTTGCGAGATTTTGACTTTTTTTCCTGTTTATTTATGTATGAACTAGGCTAAGATGTTGCGAGGTAATAATTTACTGAATGAGAACTGTTTATCAACTATTACATAATTTCATTCATTCACCTCATTCATTCCATTATCCGATGACAACATTTTCAACTAATCTTGACTTGAACATTTTTCTTTGTTATCGTCATCGACTTTGTATCTTATTCCCGATAATGTTTCATTGATACTTTACTTCATTCATTTGTGCGGTCATTCACTGTTGACCCAGATATAAAGATTTATTTTCAGTTCGTTTGTTTCGTGTATATAAACTTGAATTTTCTAATTTCACTTTGATCAATTAATTACATGTGAATAAATATTATTGAATCTAAATGATCTCACACTTTATTCCTATTTGAGTGCAAATTAGAATCGGTCGCGAACGAACTTACAAATTAGAAAATTCTCATAAATCTTTTATAAATAAACAAAAGTTTCGGAATTTTGTGTTACTTTTTCACCATGTTGTCCGTGAAAATCCAACTACTGATGATGGTTGAGGGCGCAGAGAAAACAACAACCCTAAACATAAAAAGAATTTGCTTGTTCGGAGATGGTATTTGGTTCGCCTTTCCTGAGGAGCTGCAGAAGGCCTCACTGCACAAAGAACTCATGACCTTGGGTCCTCCAAAAAGCGCAACATCCATACTTAGAAGTAAAGGCCAATACAGAACTATCAATGTGTCTATCCCACCAGAGATTGCGAAGCTGTATATGGACAGCGACGACAATTTCGTCTTCAAAAGAATTCCTTTTACCAGAATTTTCACCACCAGATCAAGCCAAACTGAAAGAGGACGCAGAGTCAACGACCCCACGTACTAAAGACAAAGATGAGTCCGTCAACAGCATCATTAAACATTTTTTGATAGAAAAATTTTCGCCGAAAAACAAAAATGTCACAGCTTGGTGCGACTCCTTCGAGAGGGAATCTCAACGTTTCAAACTGGACAGCCAGAAACAAATAGAAGTATTCAAGAGTTGCCTTGAATCATCAATGGCGGACTGGTTCGTCATAAATCAAAGAAAGCTGGGACTCAATTCTGCGTGGTCAAACTGGAGAGCTGATCTGATCGCAACCTTCGGCAATTCATCTTGGAAATCAATTTGGTATGCATACAATTATAGATATATGAGTGGGTCGTACATCGAATTCGTGGTTAAAAAAAAAATTACTTTTAGAAATAGACAGAAATTTACCAGATTTTGTAATTTTAGACTTAGTTGTTCTCAGCCTACCTGTCCACATTCAAAATTCCCTCAAAACTAATGTCGTAACTTCTCTGAGAATATTGCATGATAAATTAAAAAAGTTCGAGGTGGAAGACAGAGCCAGTGATCCAAACAAAAATTCAAATTTTCAAAAAAATAATTCCAAAACATCTTTTAACGTAAATAAACCTGAACAAAATAATAATAATAATAATAATAATAATAATAATAATAATAAATAACTGTTGAAAAGAAGAACAATTCCGAAAAGAAACCCTGTCCCAACTGAGAGAAAAGAGGGTACTCGGAGAGATTTCACCCAGAGGCCCTGTGTTGGTTTAAAGACAAGCCTTTTAATAAGAAAACTATTAACAAAATAGAAGTCGAAAATTCTCTATCTGACGAAGAGACAAAAAACTAATTTATTCGCTGCTGATCAAAATTATTTTATGCCTCAATAATAAAGTTTTCTGCAAAGGAGTTTACGATTCTGGGTCAAATATTTCAATAATCAACAGATATCTGATAAACTCCATGAAAATAAAGGCATTTAAACCCATAGTAAAATCTTTTCGGATGATCAGCGGTCATGGCAAAGTGTTGGGAATTGCCAAAATTAACGTAAAAATTTTTTCCCAAAGTAAATATGTTTTCATTTTTGTGCTTGACGAAAAGGAATTTGATCACTATTTCTTAATAGGTCTTGATCTGATTCAGGAATTTGGCTTGTGCCAAGACGAGAATTTAAGAATTTATCAAAAAAAAAAAAGAAACCAATTAAACAATTTTCATAATGATAATAGCAACAATAATTTAGAAAATTTCAATATAAAAATATCTAAGACAGAAATAAATTTAGATCACCTAGATGATGGAAAGAAAGAAGAATTAAAAAAGGTTATACATGATTTTAATTATTTTTTGCCAAAAGTAAATATGATGTCGGAAAGGTCACTGACTACTGTTCTACCATAAAATTAACCGAACATAAATATATTTCGCGCAAACCGTACAGATGCAATATTATAGACCAAAAAGAGATAGAAAATCAGATCACTCAGCTGCTTGATGCTGATATGATCGAGGAATCAACCTCTCCTTTTGCTGCGCCCGTCACTTTAGCGTTTAAGAAAAATGCAGAGGGCGTTAAAGTAAAAAATAGAATGTGTGTTGATTATTCCGCCCTTAACAAGATAATAGTTCCTGAGAGTCAACCTTTTCCCCACATAGAAGATTTGATAGTCAAAGCAAGAGATTGTAAATGGTTTTCAGTCCTTGATATTAATAGTGCCTTCTGGTCCATACCTATAAGAAAGAAAGATAGATACAAGTGCCTTCGTGACTCAGACTGGACATTACAATTGGAAAAACATGCCCTTTGGATTGAAAACCAGCCCTGCTATTTTTCAACAAATTTTAAGAAATATATTAAAAAGAAAAGACCTAGATGATTTTTGTGACAATTACATAGACGATATTTTAATATTTTCAAAAACCTTCAAAGAACATTTAGAACACTTAAAAAAACTTTTTGTTGCTGTCTATGAAGAAGATTTTAGACTAAATTTAACCAAATGTGATTTAGCCCACAGTAAAGTAAAATATCTAGGTCATTATATCGAAAAAAATGCTATTTACCTCTTTTTTGATAATGTTTTACCAGTTTGGGACTTCCCTACCCCCAAGAATCAAAAAAACGTCAGAAAATTTCTTGGTAAAATAAATTTTTATCGTTCCTATATACCAAATTCTTCTATGATTTTAGCACCCCTTCACAATTTATTAAAAAGAAATGTCCCCTTTTTATGGAACGATAAATATGAAGAAAGTTTCAAAAAAATTAAATAAATGTTCTGTTCCAAACCGTGCCTAGCTATTTTCAATCCAAAAAGGGAAACAATTGTACAGACTGACGCCAGCCTAGAAGGAATTGGTGCAATTTTAAAACAGAAACAAGATGATGGTTCATTTAAACAAACTGCCTTTTTCTCAAAGTAATTAAACAAGGCCCAAAAAAGGAAAAAAGCAGTGTTTTTAGAATGTTTAGCAATCAAAGAAGCATTAATGTATTGGAGACACAGACTATTGGGATTAAAATTTAAAGTATTCTCTGATCACAAACCTCTAGAAAACATGAAAATTAATACAAAATACGATGACGAACTCAGAGAATTAATGTTACAATTATCCCAATTTGATTTTGAAATAAAATATGTGCTGGGAGAAACTAATAATGAAGCAGATTGTTTGTCTCGCAATCCAGTTCTTGAAAATTTTGAGGCCTCCTCCGAACTCAGAGTAGTAAATTTCATCGATATAAAAGACATTATAAATGATCAAAAAAGGGCACTTAAAGACTTTAAAAGAATAAAAAAAGAAAATCTTTCAGAAAAAAATAACGTAATATTTTCAAAATATAAAGCTTCTAAAGAAAAAATAATAATTTCTGACAATTTTGCAAAAGAACTAATAAGAAAGACTCATCTGAAATTTGGACATATCGGATCCAAACAGATCAAACTCACTCTTTTTCCAAAATTTTATAATGAAAATTTCAGAGAACTCATAAAAGATTTCTGCAAAAATTGCACCACTTGTATCAAGAACAAAACCCGAATTCTGGTTAAGTTCGGTCATCTTTCTCACCTTGGACCAGTTACAAGGCCTTTCGAATATATGTCCCTTGACACAATAGAGGGATTTTCAAGTAATAACTCGAACAAAAAATATTGCCATTTATTAGTTGACCATTTTTCTAGATTTGCCTACATTTTAACCTCAAAAACACAAACCTCTAAAGATTTTATTAAAATAATAGAAGATCTTTTAAAAAATGGTCACAATATTTCTAATCTATTGGCCGATCAATATGGACGAATAAACTCCAAAGAATTAAAAGATTTCATTCGAAAAAACAACATTAATTTAATTTTTACAGCAGTAGATTGCCCTTCTTCTAATGGATTAAATGAGAGATTAAATCAAACATTAGTAAACAGATTACAATGTAAAATTAACAAAAATCAAGAAAACAAAAAGAAATCATGGTCTGTCCTTATGGAAGAATGTGTAAAAGAATATAATAATACTATTCACTCTGTAACAAAATTTTCTCCAAATTATTTAATGAATAACATAAAATTTGAAATAATTTCAGAATTTGGAGACAAAACAAACAATTTAGACAAAGATAGACAAACTGCTTTTGAAAAATCGTGCAAGAATCACAAAATTAACAAAAAAAGTTTTGACAAAAATAAAGAAAAAAGTAACTTTCAAATAGGAGATAACGTATTTGTCTTGCAGGGAAACCCCTTAAATAAAAATAAACTAGATGAGATCAGGACTGGACCATACAATATCTTGAACCAAGTATCAAATTCTATTTTTCAGGTATTTATTTTTAAATTTTCTAGTGGTTTGTGATCCGATCAAACTTTAAACTTCAGTCCCATTAAATGGTGTCTCCAATACATAAGTGCTTCTTTAATGGCAAGACATTCCTGAAAAACTGCTTTTTTTTAGGTTTATTTAATTTTTTGTAATAGAAAGCAGTTGGTTTTAACGTGCCATCATCTTGTCTCTGTTTTAAGATTGCGCCAATGCCCTCTAAACTGGCATTGGTCTGAACAATTGTTTCGCCAAGGGGGTTGAAAATGGCTAAACATGGTTCGGAACATAAACAATATTTAGTGCGATGTCAGGTCTACTAATCCCATTACCTTTTGGGGCAGCTCTTTTTACAGTACTTCTCCAGTCTTCTGTCAGATTAGATCTTGCAGTAAACTTGAATGGCTTGTAATTTCAGCTCAACGATATTATGTTCCGAGGAACCCCGAAAGGATATTTATACTTCTTTTCTTTATTTTCTTTAATTACCGAAGAAATGGATTATCGAGCAGTTTTAAAGGCATTACGATCTTTGTGAACATCTTTGATGTCAATCATATTATTCAAATCAGGTGTGATTGCCCGATTTTAAGACCGATTAGGTTTTTCAACCCACTTTTTGATATTGGACAAAGTCCACAGTTTCTCACCTCCATATGGTTTTTCAGACACTTTCCATATGTTATCAGATGTCCCAGTGGATACACGAGTAAGAACTATTCATGGAATTGGCTTAACTTGAGCAACAGAAATTTCTTCCGATGGAACAATGTGCTTTTTAATAAAAGGTACATTTGTATCCCCGATCGAACGTTTCTCTTCCTCAGTCAAGTTCACCTGAACACCAACATAAACTTTTGATTAATGGAAAGTTAGCACATAGTCAAAGTCCCCATACTTCAATGCATTCAGCTTGTCTTCAAGTTTTGTTTTGCTACTGAAAATATAGGGATAACATTTGTCTATGTACGGCGTTATAATCCTATTGCGGATTGTAGCTAGTCCGATACTATATCCTGAACATAAATTTCTTTTCAATGTCAGGATATTGTTGAAGCAGCTAACATCCACAGTAGAACCCCAATGATCCTGAATAAAGGATTTGAACCGTGTGATTTTCAACTCTTGTGTCATATCGATAAGATCAATAGCACGCAAATGAAGAAATCTACACTCAATGATCTCATTGGTTTCATGCTGAATCATGATCAATGATGCCAGCACACCAGTAAGAAATGCGAGTGGTACACCATCTTCTTGAGTCAATGTCTCAGCTTTACTTAAAGCAAAAGACAACCTAACCTTTATTTCGATGCCTTCTGGCAAGTAAACACGTAGTGATGATAGCATACCTTTTACAAAGGTAACTGCTTCCTTGCAGACCGCTACATCAGAAATGTGTAACCACATTTTAGCTTGGAAATTGATATGATCTGTCCATCCCCAATGTCTCCTCGTGCTCTCTTACCATGTTGGTTGATCAAGATGCATTAAAAAATTCACCATTGTACATCTTGTCGATGGATGACTGATATCGCTCGTCGATAACATCTACAGCTTATCCAAGCAGAAATGAAATCTAGTGTGACATCATCAAAAGTCACAGTCTCATCAGCCATCGTAATCCCACATCTTGGAAATATTTTTGCATCTAATACAGGACAAATACCTCTAAGATCCATAAAACACCTTACCACTGTTTCAAATTCACTCTTAGGTAAATTTTCTTTTTCAGACGATGAATATCCCAAATTCATTTGCTTTAATCTTTTCAGGAAATTATTCATTTTTCATACAAGCAATTTGTTAATTACAGTGCAAAAAGATATTTCTAGATTACAAAATTGAAACTTCGGTTTCATTAAAAATTTTATTTTTTTGAAAGAAAAAATAAATTACGATTGTACCAAGGAAAAATGCGAGTTCCACGAACCAAAACAAAATTCAAAATTTTCAAACGTAAAACCGGAAATACGAAAAAAGTTCAGGTATGATCTTGTTGTTTGAAATAGACGTAAAATTCGTGATTATTACACTGTTTTACTCAACAAAATATGTATGTGCTGAACTAAGTACAAATGTTTAACCGATCACGATAGAAAGTATAAGACTAACTGATTTTCGATTAAAATTTTGAGATTAAATATACATAATTTTTTCCCTTTTTTTCCATTTTTTCCTAATTCCAATAATTACTTAATTATTCCTTGTACAAAACCACTTATTTCATCTCTTAAAATTTAATATTTAGAAAATTTCCATCTGTATATTTTGACATATTTGCAATTTTATGTTGCAGATGGATTTTCATTCAAATCGTTTTGACCATTTTTTTGTATAAAATTACGAATGGATTAAAAATCAGCAATCAGCATTACGTGCCTAATTCAGTATTTACGGCATCGACAGGAGCCTATTTCGAAGTATATAAACGTTTGTATATATCAATAAACAGTTCCAATAATTTATACAGTTCAATTGAACTTAACAAATTCTGCTGAATTCATCAGAACCAACATTTATTCGCTTTCAACTAAGAAATGCGACTGGGATGATCTCACATGCAGATTACACCTTGTCAACAAAAAATACAAAATTTTCTTTGAATCCCTGATTCACTCAAACTTAGCAACTGTTCAAGATTTTTATTCACAACCCCATGGTTTACGAATAATAAGAGATACCGCTTTAAATAAAGTAAGAGATTTTTTCGGAGATCTTCTTTCTATCTGTTGTAGAGTTTTAACCTACAAAGATGGAGAATCCTTTTTAGAAAACAAAATTTCATTAAACTCCTAATATAACGCTCTGAAAGATATAGTTGTATCAGACCATTTAGACTTATTAAATATCACTGGAAATATCAAATCCATATCAAAAAATTTCCAACATTTTTACGATGACTATCAAACAGCAACAAAAATACTTGACGATACATTGTCAGAATAAGAAAAAGAATCATGGATTGTCAGTGAAATCACCAATTACGAGAATTCTATTTGAATGTATTACGACTCGTATATGCTCCATTCCATGAAAATAAAATATATCCTTAATTCTTGTAATGATAACCATTTACCCTCAATTGTTGTATCTAACAACAACTTAAGTACATGAAGATCTATTAAAATTAACCCCACTCTTGTTAAAAAACTAGCTTGAACTAACAATTCCCATTGAAGATCTTATGACTTATTATCATGTGGATCTTATCAACTGTAACATATACGATGATATACTTGAAATAGAATTAAAAATCCCTGTAAAACAGGCAAATTGTGATTACTGACCTTATACATTTGTTCCCTTAACATTTAAATCTCATAATAATCAACTTTGCTCTTGGGACTAAGAACCATCAATTATTATCCATATTTCCAGTGATGAATCAGTACGATACATCACAGGAACCAATTTATATTATTGTAACCCAGAAAAACAATTATGTTATCTACCAGGTAACAGAGGATCCGACAAAGTTTCCTCATGTGCAAAATTGTTATTTCTACGAAAACCCTATAATGATATTCTTAAATCATGTTCTTTCCACTGTGAAACAAATCACGGAAAAAGAATAGTTCACCAATTCGCAGAAAACAAGTTTACAATAACAAATCCTTTATGTATATTTGCCACTGATGCCTTATCCTCCAAATCTATAGAAATCTCAACAATATCATCATATCCTGGAACAATTATCTTAACTGTTCCATGTCATGCCCAAATTGAAAATAAATTGGAAAATGATTTCTCTGAAACCATTATTCCAACAAGATTTCCATGCCCCCGAGATATGCCCGATGATGTTCATATCGAGCATCACATTCCTCTCCTATGGACTAAATATGATGTTGTAATTGATTCTGATATCAAAAGGACAATAGCATTACCTAGCATACATGTTTATAACCCCAATTTAACTATGTTCATATCACATTTCTCTCCTATCAGTCCTACTAATGAACTCAAAGAAAAATTAGACAATTTTGAAATTAAATTCAATAGTATTGGAAATCGCAACTAAATTTCATTAATTACTATTATTATATTAACCCTACAGTGGTAAACACAAAATATTATTTAATTGGTACACGGTGGTGAAAATCACCACACTTACTAAGTATATAATAAAGGTGTCATTTATGGTTTAAAATAGCTGAAAGTTTGTAACTGAGCAGAATATACAATGGGGAAGATTAGTTAGACTTGATAGAAAATGCTAGTATAACATTTTGTGAAAATTAGTTAAGTTTTTCTGTGTGTGGGAACCGCCATACCTTGTCTAATATAAAATACATTCGCCAGTTATAGTTGGCGGTGAGATGGCCGTGTGGTTAAGTTCACCGCTTTTAGCTGGAGAATATGTAGGTCCCAGGTTCGATTCCCCAAGTCGACAAAACCTACACTGTTAAGGACTTAATCAAGTTTCCTAAATTTAAGGGTCGACTGTAATTTTTACCTACTGCGTCAGAAAAAGGTAAGGTGTTTGACCCGTTTCTTAACAATCTAATGAAATTTTGTGCCACTCTACAACATTTAATATTCATCATCAAATTATGAATGATAGTTCAAAAAATTGGCATTTTCACAGTAAAACTGGCCAAAAAATCTGAAAAATTTAAAATTTGGGAATTGTTTTCTTCAAAAAAATTAGATGACCAATCACAAGCCCCAATTCCAAATAAAACGGAATAATTTATCTTGATTGGATAACCCAAAAGTGTCTAGGATAAGGTATTTCTTGTGGTTATAAAAATACTTCAGATAATACCATTCTCTCAGTATTATATTAGTTTTCCTTAGTTATGCACATATAAGGGTTCCACCAGCAAAATTTTGAGTTTTAATATTTTACTGTTTGATACATCACCAAGTAGGTATGTGTTTTGAGGTGCTGAGTCCAAATTTGGTGTTCATTTCTCAATTTGACCGATTCTTTAACCCCCAGTAGGCCCCTAAAGGGGGTCAATTTTGAGTTTTTATATTTTATTTTGTGATATATTACCAAATATATTTTTTGAGGTATTGAGTTTGAATTTGGTGTTCATTTTTCTACTTGACCCATTTTTTTCAAACTCCAATGGGCCATAAGTCAATTTGGAGTTTTCATATTTTATTGTATGATACACCACCACGTATGTTTTTTAAGGTGCCAAGTCAAAATTTGGTGTTATTTTTTGCATTCAAACCATTCTTCAATTGCCAGTGGCCTCTAAAAGGGGCTCAATTTTCAGTTTCAACATTTTATTGTGTGATACAATATCATGGCATATGTTTTTTGATATGCCTTTTTGTTGAATCATTATTACTTTTACTGTTAATATAGTCCAATATAGTAGATTGAACAATATTTAAAATCAATTTTAAACTTTAAATTTGTTTTCCTTGCATCTGATTGGAATGTGGTTGTTGACCAACAAATAAATATGAACTGCCGTAATTGAGAAAACAACAATAAGCTGAAAATCAAATTCAGTTTTGTCCAAATATTAAAATACCAACAATTATCTGTAACTTCTAGAGTAAATTCTTCTTATTTTGAAAAACCGCTAGAGACTTTCATTTTGCACTTCATAAAAAATTACTCAATTAATTTGGTTATGTTTTATTACGTTTACTGTAATTTATTTATTCCTTATATTTTTTATACGATTAAGAAAACCATTAGAAAGTAAACATATTGAGCAACTATTCTATGAACTGACAAGTCCCGTAGAAAATAATATGGACAAAAATTATGAAGATGTCAATGTTAAAAAAGATAATTCAAAATAAGTTTTATAAATTTTGTATTATGATATATATCAATTGAATGAATATTATGTTATATAAATAACAATGTTTTATGAATATTATGTTAAAAATCTATATTTTATATCCAAATGATCCAACCTATCCTTTACTTCCAAATTCATGTTTTTACCAAACATCGAATTTTAAACTACCAGGGTATTTGTGTAACGATATTTTTGTATCGTTCATAATACTTCCTAAATTTAAATCACTAATTATCATCATCATCATTACTTTCATTCTATTTTTCTATTATTTCCCATTCATTAATTCTCATGTAATTTCTTCAAGTCAAGACTTGTCTGATGACATCATTTCCTATATAAACAGTTACTGTGTTTACTCATAAACAATGAACTCATTTTTTGTTTACACTATTTTTGCAATCTTGCATATATACTAATTTCTACTGATTTATTTGTGAACACCCACTTTATGTCATATTCTTACGAGACCATTGGTCATACTTCATGTACATATATTTCTATTAACAAATAAGATTAAAACCCTTCTCCAACACTGTAAATTCCCCTGAACCTTCTCTTTTTACTTACTATATAATCTCATGTTTTAAACTCTTTTATTCATTTTAATTATTCTCTTTCTACTTTCGATTACCTTGTTACTATTCTTTTAATTCTTGATGTTTATTACTGTAGATGTTTTATAAAGTTTATAACTAATACACCTTTTTAACTAAGTTGTTTATTTGATTGTTCTGTTACATTATATAACCATCACAGCCTTAAATGCCAAAATAGTTCCTGATCGCTATCCAGTCCTCAATATTATGGACTTCAACGCAAATATGAAGAGTAAAACGATGTTCACAAAAATAGACATCAACTGGGCATTCCACCAAATTCCTCTTGCTGACCAGGACATGCCAAAGACAGCGGTTTTAACCCCCTTTCGTCTATTCGAATAATTTTGAATGCTGTTTGGGCTTTGTAACTCAGCACAAACTTTCCAGAGATTACCAATAGACTGTTTAGGGAATTGCCGTTTCCATATGCATACTTGGATGATATTTGCATTTGCTCTGAAGGTGGTGAGCAAAAGCACAAGGAGAATGTAAGAGACATTCAACATGTACACGATTCTGGGCGTACTATCAATGTAGGTAAAAGTTTATATGCACAGACCAATATTGACTTTCTCAGCTACGATGTCTCAACCAAAGGCATTTCCCCCTTAAAGACCAAAGTAGAACCAATATTGAACTTCCAGAAACCCTCAAATGTTGCTGAACGTAGGCGTTTCTTGGGGATGTTGAATTTCTACAGACGTTGCATGAAGAAATCAGCAGCCGAACAAAGTAAGCTAGTTGCACTTGTTAAAACAAATAAAAAGAAAGATAAGACTCCACTCGATTCGAATAAATAAGCCAAAGAGGCCTTAAAGAAAATCAAAGAAACACTGGCAAATGCAACCTTATTGGCTCATCCAGACAAAAGTCTGCATTATGTGTGAGTACCAATGCCTCAGATTTTGCTATTGGTGCAACCCTGTAACAATTGGACAAAGACAACAAAAAGTTACCGCTAGCTTTCTTCTCAAGGAAGCTCTCAAAAACAGAAAAGATCTATATCACGTATGATAGGAAATTGCTCAGAATTTTTACTGTGTTGAAGCATTTCAGGCACCAATTAGAGGGTAGATGTTTTTCTTTATGTACTGACCATAAACCACTAACATATGCCTTCACACAAAAAGGAGAACTGGCATCACCAAGAAGAGCACGACAATTAGATTATATTAGTCCATTGACTACCGACAATCAGTATTTAAGTGCAGAACTTAACACTCCAGCTGATGCCTTGAGTAGGATCGAAGCTATCTCGGTTCCTGTACAATTGCCTTATGCTGAAATAGCTAAAGCACAGCTTAAGGATGCAGAATTGCAACAGTTGTTATCGAACGATGATACTACTCTCAAATTGAGACAGCAAAAAATTCCCGGTACTGATGTTTTATTAACATGTGACATCAGTACAATTAAGAATAGACCATTTCTACCAGTAAAATATCGCAGGTTGGCTTTCAACAGTGTACACAATCTGTCATATGCTGGGCCAAAATGTAGTGCTAATTTGATTTTGGCAAGGTTTGTATGGCCACAAATAAAGTCTGACTGCAACAAATGGGCTCGCAGTTGCCTGAACTGTCAAGAATCCAAAGTATGGAAGACACACTCACTCGCCCCTCAAATCCTTCAAACAGACAGAGCAGTTTAAAACAGTACATATGGACTTGGTAGGGCCATTGCCAACATCTCAAGGACACAGATACCTGTTAACAATAATAGACAGGGCAACACGATAGCCAGAAGCAATTCCTCTACATGTGATGACAGCTCCAACAGTAGCTTCCAGGTTATATGATATCTGGATTGCAAGGTATGGCATACCCGAAACCATAATTACGGACCAAGGTCGTCAATTTGAGAGCTCGCTCTTCTAAATATCTATCCAATAAGCTTGTTGTTCAACACAGTCATACCACAGCTTACCATCCTCAAGCCAATGGCAAAATCGAGAGATGGCATAGAGCTCTCAAAGCCTCTATCATGTCACATGGTACAAAGATATGGGTAGAAATACTTCCTACCATACTCTTAGTCCTTCAATCTTCCCTACAAACGGATGCAGGTCATTCTGCAGCGCAATTAGTGTTTGGCAAAGAGCTATCCCTCCCAAGGGACTTCTTCACAGAATCGAAGGAAGTTAGCTCCGAAATCATGGTGCAAAATATACGAAATGGCGCCAATAATTTTTTTAAACAGGCAGCTGGTCATGGCCAGCCGAAGATTTACGTCTCAAAACATTTGGCCTATACATCACATGTACTTGTTAGAGATGAGAAAATAAGATCTGCACTGGAGAAACCATACACCAGTCCATACAGAGTAGTACCAGGTGATAAGAAAAACTTTGTGATACTTATTGCAGGCGAACCTCGAACAATTTCAATCGATAGAATGAAGCCTCAATACATGATAAGTGATGACAAAAGAATAAAGGGATTACAGAGAAATAATACAGAAAATATCCAGACAGATTCATAAATAAACATAGAAGAATCAATGGAAAAATGTTAAATAACAAATTCACAACAGTTAGAAACACGAAAAACAAAAATAAATAAGTCTTTAAAATTTTCAGACAATGTTACAACAAAAACATTTGATCCGGAGGCCCACATATGCCCACAAAAAAGAGGCAGGCCCCTAAGCAGTATAAAATTTAAAAATTCCCATCCTTATCGGAAGTCTGAGAGGTTAATGCGAAGCAAATAAAGATTTACTCCTGAAAAAGTAATATCTGGTATGTAAAAATAAACCTACTAAAAAATAAGTGACAAAAATCGGAATTCTGTGAGAGAATAGAAACTCCAGAGATGAGCAAACGTAGGAATGCCAACAAAAAGAAAACAACAGGAATAAACAAATCCACATACGATACGGAAATAAACATTGCAATGTACGTTTATTGTCAAAAAAAAGATAATCTCAACGTTGTAACGTCACAAGAGAAGATTCCTTTGTAATAAAAATTAGAAAAATATATTCTAAGTTTATTTCAGGCATAATTTTGCTTAAACCGATCAGAACTTGACCCGAAAACTTGCATATGGCCGAGAATTTTAAACGCTATCCCCTCTATGACTTGTTAAGAAGATATGAAAAAGCTAAAATGGAACTGTAATGGTAAATTGAAAACTGCAGTAAATTCGCCCGTTTTAGAACTGTCTTGTTTTCAAAACAATATTTTTGTTCTCAATTCTCCACAAATCCTCCTGGCCAATGTCGCTGCCAACCTTTCGGAAATCCTCCATGCCCCAGACAGTTTGGAAAACAGCTGAGTCTTTAAAAACTCAGCAACTTTCTGAACAGAAAAAGGAGTTGGAATGGATCAAGGAGGAGCTGTTAATGGACACAGCTCACTGGTCAAAAACATCCTTGTGGAAGGGCCAATCCGCTCCACCCGATCAACTTTCCTACCTGGTCCCCACCAGAATCAACTCCGACTACGGAAATTCCGAAGCCAGACCCAAAACCAACGGAGACTCAGGAGCCAATGAAGTTTCTCTTCACAGCGGAGAGGGCAGCCAATGAAATGGTGAAGATGACTGCCTCGACAATGGGGAATTCAAACTCTCCAATGGTGAGGCAACCTCAGTTTAAACGTCCACTGCCCCCTCACTCCCACCATCGACCTTATGCCTTCTCAAAAAACCACCCACCGAGGAGTAGGAGTGAAGGAAGCCTCACCAATTAGCAGGCCCGGCCTGATGTGCCTAAGCAGTCATACAAATGCGTCGTGGCTGTGATAGGAAGAGTGCTTGTGAATTGGGATGCCAACCAGAAATGGCACTAAACCCGTACATCCTCCCAGGCCAACGCAATTTGATCATTTTTGCAGCCCAAAACAAGGGAAGTAGCTGTGAGGACTCACCCGAATGAAGGATAGGAACTCGGACCCCTTGACAACAGTTGCTGCCCAAAGAGCAGGCAAAAATTTGTCTTCGTGACGTTAAACACAAATTACATTTGATTGTAGTTACCTGTAAGTACATGCAGGTAATATACAAGTACCGAATCGTGACACAATAGAATGATGTCACAATTGGTACACAAACTGACCACCCATCTCTTATCACAATAGGGGATGATGCAGCCGGGCCATTCTCACTAACGTACGTATTTCTTACGTACATGTGTTTGTGTGGGTGTAAATAAGCCAGTATATAAACTGTCCAAATTTGCTCTAAAATCACCAGTGTTCGCCTTGGTTTTGGCTTACCCTTATTTATGTATGATGTGGCTCAACACACTTAAATTCTTTTGAATTTACCTTCTAGAGAGAGTACTTTGCACGACAAGGTATTCCACAAAGGATAATCCGAATTAAAAGCCTACTTACGTTATTAGTTCAAAATTGCCAAAAATAGCCTTCTCAGATGCGCCAATAACTGTCGACAAATTGAAAATGAAGTTTCTCCTGATCACTAGGGAAAATAAATATTTTCTCAATTTGCTCAGAGAACAAATCTAAATATCATCAAATAATCAAGACATCATTGCAAAGGCCCTCGCCAAATGAGCTACCTTCCATACTGGTGTTTCAACCTCTATCAAGAAACAAGCAACGTTCCTAACATGTTATCAATAGCAAAAGTAACGAAAGGAAGGTTACTGCAGAGGGACTTGATAAACAAAATATAACGATCGAGAACCAGAACCGGACCATTGAGGAACTGAGGAAACCGATTACAGATTTGAATACGGAGGTAGAAAAGGTTAGAATTCATAATGCTAAAGAATTTGCTTAGCCTCCCACTTTGTAAAATAATACTTCCCAAAATCTCTATCATTGTGTCTGAAAATAAACCGAAAAGAAAAATAATCAAAGAACAAAAACAACTCCCATTGAAAAAAGGATCGAGATTGAGTACCCAAGAAGAATTGAGAAAAAGAATCCCTATCAAATTAAAGTTAGGGCCTAAACCGTCTCATTTTTCACAGAGAGTGTCTATCAAATATGGGGGCAAAGAATTTGAAAGAGAAGAAAGATTGACAAAGTCATTGAGAAAAGTCAAATTCTAAATGGCTGAAAAGACAATAGATCGATCGAAAGAAATGGGTAAGAATATGAAAGAATTTAATATAACAAATATTAGCAAAATATAAAGAGGTCCCAATATTTCCAGTCAAACCCAATAAGGAGGATAAAGTGATTGAGAATCCTTTCCCAGATGTAGAAGATGATGATGCCGTTCCAGCAGTTCCAATTGAAGACATCCCAATCTACATAATAAAATTCTAAGAGTATTGTCCAGGAACAAATATCTCCATCATGACCTAGTGATGTTAAAAATTTTGATACGTATCAATACACACAGCTGTATCAAAGTATCGATGCATTACTCGATACTAACAAAATGTAACGATATATTTTACACTTTAAAAATAAAAAACATAAATAAATAAATAAATAAAAATGAAAGTATATGCTTCATCAATCAAATTAGTACCTATATTTACAGCTTGTCCGTATTCGAATCTACTCTACTATTGAATTTATTAAGAAAAAAAATTATGAATTTTTGGTACGATACTGTATTGATATGTATCGATACATGTCTTCAAAATATCGATATGTATTGATACTCAAAAATTCTTCGATATAACATCACTATCAAAACCGCTTACAAAATGAAAATGATACTTCCTAGAGTGTTTTGCATCTCATTAATTATGGAGAAGACAATATTCACCGGATGTGAAAAGATACTAGATGTCCAGTATCATTCATTAATTTCAAGTTATTATCCACAAACCAACAGATAATACCAGATGCTCGAACCACGTGGAGCTTTGATTGGTCAATCCCTCCAACAATGGAGTCTGCCAAAATGACCAGTATGGAGCTCATTAGCAGAAATGGGATCAGGTTTTGAAAAACATTCTACCTCATTTGGAACCCACAAATCGACATCAACTGAATGGTATTGGGGACATCATTCATGGCCAAATATTTGAAAGCTATCATAGGTGAGCATACTAGTGGGCAGATATTTCTTGTCAGCGGGTATAGGACCTATTACGTAGGTCTTAGGAGCTTTCGCTGGTGGCCTAACTGTTTGAGCTGACTTGTGATGTCAACTCTACAATTTCTCGAGACTCTATGGTATACTTTCCCTCCTAATTTCAAAACCCAATACCTGGGATGTACGTCACTGTTAGACATTTATTTTCTTCACATCGCAACAGAATTCATTATCCTTATTGCAGGTGTATTGAAAACATGTTTTTCTTTAAAATCTGGTGAATAGAGTAGGTAATTTATTTCTGGACTTTCATTATGTTGTTTGACTTATAATGATAGTCACCTACTTTTGTATTTTGTGGGCATATTTTTTAATCTTATTTCATCATGGAATTTAGTTGAATATGCTTAAAAAATGATCAGTATTCATAACAATTTAATTCAGTAAACATCCTAATAGAATTTGTGAATTAATTGACAAATTTGACACTATTCATTTGTTTGTCATTGTAATAATCAGAAGTTAGTGTTTCTAAGAATCTGTTCAGTTCTACTCATTATGGATTAGTAACCAAAGAATATCAGTTCGTTTACATTGTAATAAGCCCCTACTGTAGTGGTTTTCAATTTGAAATTATTCTAGACCTTTATCCTTCAACAAGTAAGTTTAATAAAAAAAAACTCTTGTGTAGAAAGAATCACAAGAAAAAAATTGATTTCCGAGCAAAAAAGTTGAAAGTAATGTAAGCTCTATAGGTAGTTCTAATTATTTTGTCTATTTCAACCAATATTGAAAGGATTAATTCCACATCTACTCTATCAACTGTTCCAGTATACCCAGAGCATGAACATTAGCCAGTGGAAGCCAAATTCAATATCATGTTAGAATAATGACATTATACTGAATCAAAATTTTATGAAAATTATAAATATTAGAGTCATAGAAATACCAAATAATAAACCTTTTCACCGACCCACTTGTGGGGACATTACTCGTATGAGGTTTTAGGGGCTCGCACCCCTCGACGACAGTCGCCGCCCAAAGGCTGGCAATAATTGTCTCTATGACGTTAAACTAATACACACGAATGCGTTTGTATGTTCGTACCTGTACGTACGTACAGGTAAGATACATCGTATGAGTCGAGATCAATTACCTGATAACGATCTCGGTAATGTCACGACTCGGTACCAAACGCACTGCGTCGTTTCTTATCATCTCAACGGAGACAGGAAACGACGCAACGTATGACATAATTACATATACATACGTACATATGTGTGTCCGTGTGCATGTGCCAAATTCGGTAAATAAACTCTCAAAACCGGCTCAAAAATCGCCAGTGTTCGCCGAGGATTTGGCTCTCCCATACTTATTCGTATGAAGTGGCAGAACACGCAAATACTGTTGAAGACCTTCTAGTGTGAATATCTCTCACAACAAGGTATTCCACAGTGGTGACCCCGACGTGATTTTTTGGCTACGTCGTGGGTGTCTAGAGGCGCGTTGCGCTATTTCTAAAAAGAGGCGCGGTGCGCTTGCGAGTTACTCGCTTGTAATACAAATAATTTTTACAAGACCTAGACACCTTTGGCTGTCGAAGCAGAGGTCTTTACTTTGAAAGTGGGAAATTACACCCCCCCTTCCAAATATATTTGCCGGAAGGGAACCAAGACAAGTAGACCTGGAGGAACAAAGTTGCCCTCATCCGCCAACTCCTCCAGCTTCGACCAGAGACTCTGAAGTCTTTGAGACTCCGGAAAAGCAAAAACGAATCCGGAGGCCAGAAGCCTTGCGTTTGGGAGCTGGAGTTAACCTGAACGAAACAACAGCTCGAACACTCAGAAGTGGTCGTCAATTGAGCCAAGACTCCGACCCTTCGACCCCAGACCAACAACCCACGGAGTCTGGAAGACTCTTCGTAGAAAGTACAAATAGAGAAGTCCAGCACACAATGCCCAATGGAAACACAAATCCGAACCCATCATCAAACCAACCAGGAGCAGGTGGAAGTGGTCAGCCACAGCTGACCACCGAAGTACTCACACAGCTGTTACAGCTGTTGCAATTGCAAACATTGCAGAACCCTGCAATCCAAAGACGGAGGATAGAGATTCCGGAGTTCCTACCCAATGAAGTTGAATTATGGTTAACTCTCCTCGAGGGTCGTTTTAAGACAGAGAATCTGCAAAACGACCAAAAATATTCACACATTTGTAGCGGCATGCCCGCAGAAATCATACGCCGCATTCCGGATATCATGGAATGTCCTCCAGCGGAAGCAGATAAATACAGTTGGTTCTGCAAGAAAATAAGAAATGTGTTTGGTAAGACTCAAAACCAAATCATTGATGATGTAATGGGCGGAATGAAGATTGGAGATGACAAACCCTCCACCTTCATGGCCAAACTTAGACAAAAGGCCGATAATATAGTGTCACCGTCAGTTATTGGGAACCAGTTCTGCAAGCAACTACCCGAACATGTTGTGCAGTGTCTGGCAGCTATAGGTACCACGGTAATCAACAATTCCGAGGACCTAGACTTCCTAGCGAAGAGTGCAGATAGTGCACTGGAACATTCGAGATCAACATCCTCAATCAGTGCAATATCAACAGAGACCGGAGAACTAGCTCAGCTTCGAGCCCAGATAGCTCAGCTGACTAGTGAAATAAAGAAGAAGAATAACAATAATAGTCCAAGAAATGGTAGAAACAACAACCGCTCGAAAAGCAGGAGCAACAATAGAAGTAACGACAGAAAATCCAGGTCCAGAGACCGTAAGAGCAACTCTACCAGGGGTCAGAGTCCAACTCCCCCAAGAAGAACATCGTCCCCCAAACCCCGGTCTCAAAACTGGGACGATAAATCCTGCTTCTTTCACAATTGGTTTGGCGCAGAGGCCACCAAGTGCAACAACAGATGCCAATGGTGGGGTAAATCATACAATAAGTCGTCAAACTAGAAAGAGGGGTCGTCTATGCGGCCGAAGATCCCTCGAAAAAGTACTCACGCCGCCTGTTCATCAAGGACAGGACAAATAGGAGACGTTACCTAATTGACTCAGGTGCTGACTTGAGCATTTTGCCAGTAGATAAAAACCAAAAGGCATTTCCTCCGAAATACTACCTCCGAACTGTGAATGGTCAAAACCTTCCAGCTTACGGAATAGAATCCAGCAAAGTAAGCATCGGTTTGCAAAGAGACATGACGTGGTCCTTCACAATTGCGGACGTTCCAACTCCGATCCTGGGTGCAGATTTCCTCGCGCACTACGGTCTGGTCATCGACCTCAAAAACGGAAAAATCATAGACAACAATACTGGTCTATGGGTGGAAGGCAAAATGCTAGCGTACCAACTGGACACCAATATATCCAGTTGCACGAAAGTCGACGAACAATTCCTACGGATTCTGTCAGACTATCCTGGAGTTACACACGATTCGCAGGCACCCGACCTATAAACATGATACCATTCATTATATAGAAACAAAAGTACCGCCTTGCCATGCTAGAGCCCGCAGGTTACTGCTTGATAAACTCAAAGCAGCACGGGAATACTATGATCGCATAATAGGAGAAGGCATATGCCTCCCCTCAAAAAGTTCATGGAGTTCCCCGATCCACATGACCAAAAAAGCCAGTGGAGAGTGGCGAATTGTTGGAGACTACAGGGCCTTAAATGCCAAAACAGTTCCTGATCGCTATCCAGTCCCAAACATAATGGACTTCAACGCGAATATGAAGGGTAAAACGATGATCACAAAAATCGACATCAACTGGGCATTCCACCAAATTCCAATGGCCGAACAGGACATCCCAAAGACAGCGGTCATAACCCCCTTTGGGTTATTCGAATACCTTCGAATGCCGTTTGGACTCCGTAATTCTGCACAAACTTTCCAAAGATTCATCAATGGATTGTTTATGGATTTGCCGTTTGCATATGCATATTTGGATGACATATGCATTTGCTCAGAAGGCGATGAGCAACAGCACGAGAAAAATGTAAGAACCATCGTACAACGTATACACGCTGCTGGACTTACTATCAATGTTGGAAAAAGTTTAGACAAACAATCCAGGATTGACTTTCTCGGCTACCAAGTCTCGACCAAAGGCATTTCCCCTCTGAAGACCAAGGTAGAGCCCATATTGAAATTCCCGAAACCCTCCAACGTAGCAGAACTCAGACGCTTCTTGGGGATGGTAAATTTCTACAGACGTTGCATTAAAAATGCTGCAGCCGAACAAAGTAAGCTGTTTGCATTGATAAAAACAAACAAGAAGAAAGATAAAACTCCACTCGATTGGACTGAAGAAGCTGAAAAAGCCTTTGAAAACATAAAAGAAACACTGGCAAATGCAACTCTACTAGCTCACCCAGACGAAAGTCTGCCGTTATGTGTCGCAACCGATGCGTCCGACTTTGCTATTGGTGCAACACTGTACCAAAAGGACAATGACAAGAAGTTACCGCTCGCTTTCTTCTCCAGAAAGCTATCAAAAACCGAGAAGAACTACAGCACATACGACAGGGAGTTACTGGGAATATTCACTGCACTGAAGCATTTCAGGCACCAATTAGAGGGTAGATGTTTCACTGTGTATACAGATCATAAACCCCTAACACATGCCTTCACGCAAAAGACAGAACCAGCTTCCCCGAGAAGAGCTCGACAATTGGACTACATAGGACAATTGACTACGGACATCCAGTATATAAGTGGAGAACTCAACACTCCAGCTGATGCTCTTAGTAGGATCGAAGCTATCTCGGCACCGTCTCAATTACCTTACGCTGAAATAGCTAAAGAACAGTTAAGGGATGCAGAATTGCAAGAACTGTTGTCGAACAATGACACAGCTCTCAAATTGAGACAAAGGAAAATCCCTGGTACTAATGTTTTACTCACATGCGACATTAGTACAGGCAAGAATAGGCCATTCCTGCCGACAAAGTATCGCAAATTAGCATTCAGTAGTGTGCATAATCTATCGCACCCTGGACCAAGATGCACTGCTGGACTAGTATCATCAAGAATTGTTTGGCCTCGGATGAAGTCCGACTGCAACAAATGGGCTCGCAGTTGCCTGAATTTACAAGAGTCCAAAGTAGGAAGACATACTCGGTCGCCTCTCAAATCTTTCAAACAAACGGAGCGGTTCAAAACAATACACATAGACTTGGTGGGTCCATTACCCCCATCCCAAGGACACAGATACCTGTTAACGATGATCGATAGAGCAACTCGATGGCCAGAGGCAGTTCCTCTCCATGAGATGACAGCTCCCACGGTAGCTGCCAGGTTATACGACACCTGGATTGCCCGCTATGGCGTACCTGAAGTCATCATCACGGACCAGGGTCGTCAATTCGAAAGCTCGCTCTTTCAAGAGCTGACTAAGAAGCTTGGTGTACAACACAATCACACCACAGCTTACCATCCTCAAGCAAATGGAAAAGTTGAACGATGGCACAGAGCTTTGAAAGCCTCCATTATGGCTTGCGACACCAAGAGATGGGTTGACATACTACCAACCATCCTCTTGGGCCTTCAATCTGCTCTCCAAACGGACACGGGTCACTCTGCAGCGCAGTTAGCGCTCGGCGAAGAGCTACGCCTACCAGGGGACTTTTTCACCCATTCGAAAGAAATTAGCCCCGAAACGTTTGTCCAAGACATACGGACTGACGCCAACAACTTTTTGAACCAGGCAGCTCGTCATGGCCAACCAAAGGTTTATGTTTCCAAACACTTGGCCACAACATCTCATGTGTTTGTAAGAGACGAAAAAATAAGATCTTAGTTGGAGAAACCATACGCCTGTCCTTATAAGGTTGTATCACGAGATGACAAGAATTTCGTGATACTAATCGCAGGCGAACAAAAAACAATATCAATCGACAGATTGAAACCTGCGTACCTTATAAACGACGACAAGAAAATGCTCCAAAGAGCAACAAGGAAGACGACACACAAGGAGATAATAGAGGAAGAACAGACTGAACAGTCCGAATCAACACAATCACGAAAAGTTGAGGACAACCCAGTCGAAAAAGGTGATAAATCACAAAAATCACCAGAAGAAAAAACAAAAATAAAGAAAACGGTGAAGTTCAATGATGAGATCGTCAAAATACAATACGATCTGTCGACCCCCTTGTGCCCACGAAAAAGAGGCAGGCCCCTTGGCAGCAGAAAACAGAAAAACCAAATTCCAACTCAAAAATCTGAGAGATTGGCACGGAGAAACTAAAAATATTCACGAAAGTTAATATCCGTAGCGGAAAATATAAACCCGCATAAAAAGACGTACGAGAATCTGGGAATATTCGTAACAAAAGAAATTCTTCAGATAAGCAGAGAAAAAGTGCGTACAATAAAAATACGACACGAATAAACAAATCCACGTGCAATATGGAAGAAAAACATTGCAACGTGTTTCTATTGACAAACAATACCGATAACAAAATAGTCAATAGATCGTGACGTCACAAATGAAGAGTGCATTCCTTTGTGAAATACAAAATTCAAAGTACGAAAATTCAAACACGCTTAACTCTGCTTGTACTTAACCAAATTTAACCGGAAAACTTTTAAGCTAAAGAATATTTGATGCACTATCCCCTCCGAACATGTCTGAAACAAGATAATGACTTGGAATAAAGCTGCGATCGAAAATATTCTCGCAAAGTTTTTCATTCGCCTTTCGACTGTCGACCAGAACACGCCGAAATCGTACTACAAATTTTCTTTCTTTTCTCTCTATATTTTACCTTGTTTCCTTCCTCATGTCGTCCTCATCCAACACTCCATTCTCGAACCAGCCTTTCCAATTTGTAGTCCCGCCTGCACCTCAGCCTATCAAGACGAAGGAACAGACGGAACACGAAAAGGAATTGGAGCAAATCGAAAACAAACTGCTCATGGATACGACGTCGGCGGCGGATATTGTGAAAATAATGTCCGCCCCCCTTCCTCCGTTGATTTCGCTGCCAAAATCGCCGGAAAAGACACCGGGAGTGGCAAACCCACCTCCGGAGTCCTTAGCCATAGCGAAGATGGAGACGAAACAACCCCAGGCGGAAGAGGTGCGCATTCCACGTCCTCCCCCCGCCGCTAGCCTGGCCTACAAGCCATCTGGGAGTTCAAACTCCCTGATGTATAGAAGGCCAAGGCCCTTAACATTAGTCGATCCCCGTCTGTCCAACCGTTCCCGACCCTATGACCACCCGGCTCCACACCAACAACCACCGAGAAGAAGGGGACAAACAAGCAGGGACGCCTACCAGGCCTGATTAGACGCTAGGAAGCAATCCTACGAGTGCGTCGGGGCTGCGGTAGGGTCTGCCCTCGCTAAGTGGGAGCAGGACCAGAGACAATAGACTCGATAAGTCCCCCCAGGCACGCGACTTATCATTTTCGCGGCGTGAAAACTGGGGGGGAGTAGCTGTGGGAACATTACTCGTATGAGGTTTTAGGGGCTCGCACCCCTCGACCACAGTCGCCGCCCAAAGGCTGGCAATAATCGTCTCTATGACGTTAAACTAATACACACGAATGCGTTTGTATGTTTGTACCTGTACGTACGTACAGGTAAGATACATCGTACGAGTCGAGATCAATTACCTGATAACGATCTCGGTAATGTCACGACTCGGTACCAAACGCACTGCGTCGTTTCTTATCATCTCAACGGAGACAGGAAACGACGCAACGTATGACATAATTACGTATACATACGTACGTATGTGTGTCCGTGTGCGTGTGCCAAATTCGGTATATAAACTCTCAGAACCGGCTCAAAAATCGCCAGTGTTCGCCGAGGATTTGGCTCTCACATACTTATTCGTATGAAGTGGCAGAACACGCAAATACTGTTGAAGACCTTCTAGTGTGAATATCTCTCACGACAAGGTATTCCACACCACTTAATAAGAGAGAATAACTTCACGGAAACTTCATGTTAGACTAATAATAGAGGAGTAGGGTGTTTATTCAATTTTCTTTCAACCTAATTAATAAATCCAATTTTTGATCTCTGGATTAGTACTTTAATTCTTTATTTTTAGTCTTACTCACAATTAATAAAAGCTTAAAAGCTTGTTTGAAAAAAATGTTTAACTATTCACATTTGACTCTTTTTAGTAACTTGGAAACTCACAAACATACACACAAATGCATGAACATATATACACATATATATCTATACATGTTATCATCAACACCCAATTTTTCTCAAAACTAGTTTGGGCCAGACAATACTATTTATTCTTGACCTCCTTTGTCAGTACTAGTTTTGACTTGTTAAAAATAATATTGACCAAAGAAAAACTGTTTCATCAGTTAAAACTAATAATGACAAAATATTTTGTTTCTGACAAGACAAAACTAGTATTGCCTAACTGAGAAAAATATTTCTCTGGTCCTGATTATTCAAAAATAAATACGAACTTCTATCTTATCAATTTATTGTTGATTATTATCTCAAATTGCTTATTTTGGTTATTTAAAAAAAAAAATAATTCAAAAATAATAATTTCTGACAAATGTCTTTGCTTTTATTGTACAGTGGGTGGTTTATTGAGGTGTCGAAACCATTTACTAATCATTATATGAACGTATATAAGGAATGAAAGGTCCCTCACCCCTCCAACTTCCTTTTTTCCTATTATTTTTCTAATTTCTTTGCAAACTTTTTTTAAAACAATATACATTACCTAATGACCCTTAAGAATATTATAAAAGTATAGGCATATGTTAGAAATTATTTAAATAAAAAATTAAACTTATTATTTCTTAACATCCTATTTTTGTTGTGGTTTTTTAAATTTTTTAATTATTTTGAAATAATTTTGGTTATATTGCTGGTTTTATCATACACACTATTGACAAAAGTAAGGCGTATGCCAATATAAAAAATGATAAATATATACCAGTGTAAATTGTTACTGACATGCTCAGCATATAATGTACCAGTGTGAATATGCCTTTTGAAGCGTATAAACTCCCTGAAATATGCTAAAATGATGTACTTTAAGGCGTATGAACTCACTGAATTACGATAGGCGTAAATTAATATTAACTCACACTGGTGCACATATGCTGTGTACGTCAGTAGCATTTTCCTAAGGCTTAAATTCCAGCCTAAAAAATGATAAAAACGGACTATCGTGGCAAATTTAAGGAAGTTTATCGGCCTCAGTATCCGTTGTGTACATAAGCATTAAAATATGCCATCTTGGTGTATTTGAGGAAGTTTATATACTACTTTAGTATCCACTGCACACGTAAGTGTTAAAATACACATTCATGATGTATTTGAGAAGGTTCATACACTCTTTATCCATTGCTTACACTGTCATTTACACATCATTTGTGTCAATTATAGGGAAGCATACCTTATTGAATTTGAGGTATATGAACACCTTGAAAGAAGCCTTCATGACGTATTCTCAGATATATTTTTACCAAGCCTATTAATTAGAAGCAGGTGTCAGCACAGAATTCAGCCAGGTATATCTGAAAGGAGATTGTAGTTCTTACATGTTGGAAGTGGTTTACAGGAAGGTGCAATTCTTCTCATTCAAACTGTAGCAATAAAAACTGGTGTGTGTGGTGTTTGAATCGCCAAAGTTTCATTTTTTAAAAATTGTTAGCTATTCTAAGCTTGTGAGGCAGTATAATTTTCTCAAAATTCAGATTTCATTAGCTAAAATTATATTTTTTAATAAAAAATTAAAATATTTTTATGAAGAATAATACCTAATAATAATTTGGAATTTGAGAGAATTTTAAGAAATTGTTTCTGTAAAATTATAAGTAGTACATCACAACTGATATTTTTGAAGGGACTGATTTTAAATTTGTTTTTCGTTCTTTTACTGGACTCTCTATTATGGTCATTGGACTCAAAAAGGGGACAAAAAATATTTGTGAATGTTATATGCAATATGTCATGTTATAATATCATATTTTTATCATTAGAGAGATGGATGTACAAGATATTTTAAATCTGTAATATTTGATAGTCAAGCAGTTTTATTTTACTCCTTTCTTTCGGAACTTCTAGATCAATTTTATTGATACAGGTCTCATTTGAAAGTGTTGCAAGTGTAGGTATGCAGAATGTAATTTAGAGAAAAAAGAAAACAGTTTTGAAAACTGGAAATAAGAGTGGAGAAAGTAAAGGCGCCCACAGACTGAAAATTAATGTACGAGAAACTTATTCTTGTCTAAGGAACGTTGTTTTTCAGTACTCCGCTGTAGAATGTTTTTTTTAGGTTGAGGGATAAAAGGAGGGTAGAATTTAATTTTAAAAAACTAAAAAAGTGGTTGGATAAAGGGAAATAAGTATTAAAAAAGTGAAGGCGACCACAGAATAAAAATTAATGGGCCATAAACTAATCCTCGAAAAAAAAAAATTATTTTTCAGTATTATATTTTTTTTTAAATATAAAAAAAAAAAAAAGAAGGTGTAGGTAATATCACACACGCATAGATGACCAAAATCATGTACATATGCGTGTACATTCAACGTCCGCGAAATATGCAGAAAGCCCTTTATATATTTTATAGGTACCTACCTAATTATACATTCTCATACATAGTAAGTATTATAAAGAGCGCCCAGTTTTGTTCTCGTATTTTCTCTCGCCATTATCTCGTGATTAATTCGTGTCAAGTGAAATCTGATGTGGAAAAGAATTTGTGGCTGAAAAGTAGGGGGGTCATCGCTGACAATTTTTTTCTGACATCACAAATTAAAAAACGACAATTTTATCATTAATTTGCAATTATTTTATGGCCGAATTGTGAAAAATTTATGGCTATAAAAAAATTAATTTTGTTAGAAAACTCAAGCATATTTTCTTCTCTTTGCGATAAGTACAAACCCCAGCTTTGTCGTTTAAATAGAAGCTGACAAGTCGTGAAGTGAAAGAAGAGCAGTTTTTTTTCAAAGTTAAAATGATTTATCATTTTATTTTTCGCACATATGACTAACAAATTTCACTTCGATAGTCGCCAGCCACCAGGCGCTAAACACTACGAGTTGCAGGTGCTGTCTGGATGCCAAAATGCCACGTGCCGGCAACCAGGGGCCCAGCAAGGGGAGTGTAGGGGGGTGTGACACCCCCATCGCCAATTTTGTTACAAATTTGTTGTAAAATTTGACTGATGTAAAAATTGACTGTTGTTGTAAAAATTATTAAATTAAAAGTAAAAGAATATAAAACTTTGAGAAAAATAATTATGTGTGAGAATAAGAATATTGATGTTCACTGAACCCTGGTCCTAAAAACAAATTATCTATGATGACAAAATCCAACAAAACAAAATCAACCGCACATTTTTACATTATTTAGACATAAGAAATTTTTTAATCTCTGCTCACTAAATTCTCTCATCATTGCTGCTTTAATGAAGAAGAAATTTAGGTAGCTTCAAAACTTCCATATCTATGTTCAATATGCATTTCCTCCTCCTCTACTTCTTCATTGTCATCATCCACATATGTATCCTTGAAATAACAATTTTACTTGAAGTACCAGTAATGTATTATGATGATATTTATAATTCACCTTCTTCTATCTCAAATAATATTACCCCTTGTTTTCTCTTCTTCGTCCTATTAATGTTTTCCATGGTAAATAGGTAAAGATTGTTTTAATTCCTACTATCAATATTAATATAATCTAATAATCTCTATCTAGCCACCAAAAAGAAGAACTTAATAAGTAACATTTATACTAATTGATCTCTCAGTGGCGATTAATACACTATTGTTCTTCATTTTCTCATTGGACCAATTCTTTAACCACTTGAAAGCTAAGAGAGGTAAATTTTGAATTTATTTGTTTTTGTGTAATACATCAATGAGTAGGTATGTATTTTGGAGTGCTGATTTCAAATTTGATTTTTGTTCTTCTATTTGACCCATTGTTTAACCCCAGGGGCAAATTTTGAGTTTATAAACTTTATTACGTGATACATCATTATGCATTTTTCTGAGGTTACTGATTTCAAATTTTACATTCATTTTTCCATTCAACTTATTCTTCAACTAAAAGGGGTTGTAAAATTGGGAAAAATTTTTAATTCATATTTGATTTTATTATAGGTATTATAGGAGTAGTTTCTTAGGGTGCTCATGTCAAATTTGATGTTGTGGCTTCAAAATTAGCTAAAGTTTGATTTCTCATATTTTATTATGTGGTACATAAACCAGTATTTTTTTTTAAGGTACTACTTTAAAATTTGACTCTTTTTGTTTACATTTGAAAATGAAAGATAATAGGTAACTGAAGCAAAAATTTTCTTCATCACTCAAATAGCCTGTTAGCAGGAGAGGTTTTGTAGATTGTTTACATAATTATATGTGGAAATGTCTTTTAAATCTTTTTAAAAATACTAATATAAACTGTTTCTTATTCTCAAATATCAGTTTTCAGGATATAAAAAAATTTAGGGGAAGAGGGAATATGAAAATAAAATAAAAAAGAGAGCATCAGTAGGCTGAATTACGTTTAATATGATAACATTTTCATTTGTTTCTATTATCAAATTTTGATAACTAAACAAATTAATTGATATATCTTGCCACAAACTATCAAAATTGTTTTCTTAGCATGGAATTTCCTTTTCGGCCCAATTTATTTTGGTAATACTATCGATATGTCGAGATTAAATATAAAACACAGGGAAAATATTTGAATATGTTATCGATAATTTTGGAAAAAACAATGCAAAGAAGGAAGGAAAAATGACAATCAAATAATAAATGCAATCTGGGTATGGAAAATGAAAATGTTATCACATTAAAAAATGGTTAATGATAAAAATTTATCAGAGGCTAAATTATATTTATAAACCAATTAATTATAGAATTATCTATAATTGCAACTTTCTTGACTGCACAACGAGTAATTATTTATAAAGAAGTTACCTTAGGTATACGTGTGTTTGTTCTTTCTCTGTGTACATGTGTATAAATTCATCCAGGTTTTCCTTATTTGAATATTACACAATAAACTTTTTTTTTGGTTGTTTGAAAATTTAGCACTTTGTTTCAAATTTGTCAATATTTGACAAAAATATCATAAATTTGGAAGAACATGTAAAAATTAGGCCATTACACACCCCAAGTGATACTGCTTCGTTGGGTGCCTGCTGGCAACCAATGTTCGTTTGTTACCCTAGTATCAAAATTTATGTATCCTATTGACGTCCCTCTGTGAAGTGTTTATTATTCTGAATTAACGTAATTTGGACAGGTGCATAATTTAAAAAAAGAAAGCAGTACATAGGTCTATTTGATATGACAAAAAGTGCCTTCCATATTTTTTTTTGTTTAAAGAGAGGCGGGTTGTTCAATTTGAAAAATACAGTATTTTTTCTTCAGTCAGTTCAATTTTTGGGGGTAGAACACAAAAAAAATAGTCTCAAAAAGACCTACCAAACGAGACTCGGTGAATTGGTTCTGATAAACAGTTCTTTTCTAAAGACGTGAGTACTTTTGTATTACTTGCTCTTCTATTAAAAAGTATTAGTGTAAATATCCTGTTTGATGTTTCAAGTTTGTAAGTTTTTCTTCTCTATAAAGCGGGAAGAACAAAAATAGTAGGTTTGGGTAGAATTAAAAACTGCAATTTAACAAGACTTGTTCAGCACTTTTAGACTGAAGTCTCGCACTTTTTGCCACATCAAAAGCAGCTAATATTATTTTATAAGTTTTGGTCTGTCATCATACGGATCATAGGTTGGATCACTACTACAAGCAGAGGAAGGATCACTGTTATGTGAATACAATAGACCGCTGTCATTGCCACTGCAATAGTACATAGGTTTTTGAGCTGAAATAATATTTTTTTCTCATAAAATGGAATGAATAAAATAAATCAATTGTAAAATAAAACAATATTGAATATCTACCTTAGGCTAATGAGACAAATAGTTTGCCTCTTGTCTCTGGTTTAATGCGGCTATTTATTACAAAATGATGAGAATACAAATACTTACGTTGATTTATTTATTTTTAAATGAAGAAATGCATTTACCAATATCTTCTTCATAGCATAACAATTAATTATAAGCAACACTACTAAAAACTGAAACAACCATCTTCAATAAAGAACAAACAATAATATAATGCAATTCTGATGACTGCTATACATCATCAGTAATTTGTACATTTATATACATCATATGTAACATGTATTGTGTATTAAAGTTGGTCCGGTATCTTTGACAACATTGTGGAAGACCAACCGTACTGTCAGCATCAGCAATAGATATATTTTGAGCCACATTAGTCCTCTGTACTTTCGGGACCACAAACATACCCTACATACATGAGAGGAAAAGTAGATTAAAATTTTGATTTTTCTTCACCCTTCTAAGGTTGCCTCCTCTAAACTTACTGCAGCCAATTAATATATAAATTTATCATCAGTCAATCTTTTTTTTTTGGTGTTTGTTATATATAGTAAACCACAAACGTACTTTTGATATGTATATATATGTATAATATGTATCTGTATATACAATTATGTACCTAATTAATATAGTACATTATAAATCTTCTTTGGGAAAGCACAATGAATTCTTGAAAATCTCATTTAAATCAGACTAGTAGACAGGGCTGTCGCGTGGGTGGTGATATAGGTGCAGTTGCACCAGGCCTCGTACCTCAGAGGGCCTCGTGCAAAAGGAGAAAAAAAACTAATTTTCACTACATCATACATTGTACATAAAAAAATAAATGAAAGGGAATCTATACGTATGATTGTTTGTTGCTTCGCAAATATACAAAAAAAAGAACAATTTCTTAGAAAAATAAAAACAACCGGAAGTAAAATTGATGAAGTGAATAAAACTACGCAGCGTCTGGTCTGCATATTTTACTATATGCTACCAGCTAGGAACTGGAAGAAGTTGCTGAAAGAACAAAAGAGCCAGTTGCCCTTTTTGAGTCTTTGCCATTGGTAAATCATGGAGTTACTTCTTATGAATATGTGTTGAGTTTGGTGTTTTGGTATGACTTGTTGTATGCCATCAACGCAGTTAGCAATGTGCTGCAATCTAGGATATGCAATTGGGTGTTGCAATCCAAGAAATTAAGGGTCTAAAAAATTTCATTCAGAGCTATCGAGAGACTGGCCTCACATCTTCTATTATTTCAGCAAAAGAAATGATGATAGAATTAGGTAAGGACCCAAAATTTTCTACTCGCCATTAAAAAAATTTTTTTGATGAAAAAAATAACGATGATGAAAATTAGGACGATGAAAATCCGGATAAATCAGGGCTAGTTAATAGTGCAACATTAGAAGATCAAAGCCAAGCTAAAGCAGTAAAAGATTTTCAAATTAATTATTTCTTACCGATCATTGATGGAGCTCTTAATTGTATGATTACTAAATTTTGTGAGCTTCAAGAATATTCTGATTGCTTTGGATTTCTTTTTGACATACCATTGCTTTGTAAAATGGAAGAAGAACTGCAGAAGTGTTGCACTCTGTGTGGCATTCATTTCCAAATCTCACTATTGCGTATCGTATTCTCCTCATACTACCAATCACAGTAGCTTCAGGAGAAAGAAGTTTTTCTAAAAAGAAGCTCATCAAAAATTATTTAAGAAGTACCATGAAATTAGATCCACTTAATGGTTTAGAAATTGTGTCAATTGAAAGTGAGGTAACTCGCAACCTTGAATTGAAAAATTTGAAAGATCGTTTTGCTTCACAAAAGGCTAGGAGAATAAATTTTGTTTAAATAGGTTACTTTTATTTTATATAATACATTCTTTGTTTTGTAATACATTTTTTATTTTGTAATACACTTTCTATTCTGTAATTCATACATTTTTCCCTCAAAAATTGAACAAATTTGAGTAACTTCTGTATTAGGGAGAGTGGATGGAGTGAATTTTGTTAGAATTATAGAACTTGTAAGCATTGGAGTGGCTACAAAAAGACACGTTTTTTGCTGAATCCCTTTATCCCTTCTCAATAATAATAATAATAATAATAATAATAATAATAATAATAATAATAATAATAATAACCAAGACTTTACCACAGTCCACAGTACACAGGCCTCATTTGGGCTCTTCAAGCAGTAAGTGTGGAGATGTCTCATTCTCCTGGCTCGATGTTAGTAGGAAAAATTGTGATGAATTTAGCAAAATTAGATGACTTGTTTTTTTTTATGTAATTTTATAGTTAAAAAAAGTTGGCTGAATTAGGAATTTCATCCCCCCTGGAAAAACTAATTTGGAGAGCCCTTAAGGCCTCGCTAATTTTATGTTGCACCAACCTCGCAAAGTCACAGGATGGCCCTGCTAGTAGAGTTCTGGTGTGATAGTATTAACTAAATTTCTGATGTTAGTATTAAATTTTCTAATAGATTGCATTTTCGAAACATATCAATCATAGAATATTTAGATTTTCTTACCAGGTGTCGTGGCTCCGTCCACGGGTCTCCCGCGCACAGGCGATGCGCCGGAGTACTCCCTCTAGGAAGAGGAGACATTGGTGTTGAGGCAACGTCAGTTGTGAGTTACGAGGCTGTGTGAGCAGGCGTGTGACTCCAACCAACTTTATATGGTCCCTTGGACCTTAAACCACACTAATTATAAGCTTCTACCCACTACATGGTAGCAGGAGCAATTAGGTATGTGGTCAAAAGGAATGAACAATTCTTTGCGGATTGAATAAATTCGTCTATAAAAATCGCTTCCACAAAGCATAACTCTCAACTAAAAAATACTTGTATTTTTTCCTGAATGATTTCTTATTATTCTCAACTATAACTGAATAAGTTAGCCTATTTACTGACCGTAAATATTTCGTATTTTATTTCTGCTAAACACAGAAAGGAATATTTATTCGAAAAATAAA
>WOFM01000056.1:95527-356772 GCA_011428145.1 Ericerus pela | reverse complement strand
GGCGATGCGCCGGAGTACTCCCTCTAGGAAGAGGAGACATTGGTGTTGAAGCAACGTCAGTTGTGAGTTACGAGGCTGTGTGAGCAGGCGTGTGACTCCAACCAACTTTATATGGTCCCTTGGACCTTAAACCACACTAATTATAAGCTTCTACCCACTACACCAGGATCATATGATTTTTTTTGTGAAGTTGATTGATAAAGAAATCTTCAAAGATTTCATTTCACCCAAACACATCTTCAATATTATATGTATAAGAAGGTATTATTTATATTTAGTTTCACGATCATTGCTTTCTTCCTATATAAACAATTAGTTGAAATTAATGAAAAATGATAAAAGTAACTTGATAAATTATTTATAATATTCATAGTCGACTAAGCTGATAGAGTCGATCAAGGATTCGGTGGTAAAGTTTTTTTAGGCTTAGATAATATGGTTATATATTTCATTTTCACTTGAATTTGATTCTCTCAACCTATTGAAACTAAAGTTTTCTATAAGATATGCTGGGAAAATTGAGTTATCTCTTTGATCACGAAACTTGTACACGAATATGGAATTTAGTCGACGTCCACTCGATATATAATACTTTTCAATGGCACCACGTTTTCCTTTACACTGATACATGATTTGTCGGTGCTTCCTATATATTGGATGGTCATCATAAAGGACCATGGATTTTCTTTGTAAACCATGATCACTTAGGAGCAGGAAATCTTCATCAATTTGGAAACCTTCATTTAGGAATATTCTTTCTTTAAAAATTGACAAACATACGGTGACTAATGTTCTCGGATTCAAATTCTGCATCTGGTCTCTGAAAGTCAAAATGTCCCAAAATTATTGAAAGTAATTATATTGGCAAACTGTCAGTTTTAAACATAAGCCGAGCTTTGAGTGGAAATACAAACGATCTCGTGCTAATAGTAGGACATCATGTTATGATTTAGTTATCTAGATAAAACCAAAATTGATATTCTTCCAATAGGACTAACCAAATAAATTACTCATTGTAAGTATGAATAAAGAAAACTGACTGAAATATAGGCTAAAACAGTTTTTTACTTTATTTTCTTAAAACCAAAAATAAATTTCCAAAAAGTAACCTTTTGTGAAAGTTTTGACCCAGCAAGGATGATGCAGTAAGTACTCAGAAATATAACAAAAAAGTAATGGTTACATTAGTTAGGCATGGCATCGATGAACACTTTCCTCACTTGATGAGATTTTAAGACTAAATAGTAAGTTTGAAATCATTGAAAGCAAAATGAAGACTCTTAATCAAGCTAGGTAGAAGAAAAGTTTATTGGTGGAGCGACAAGTGCCTATGTACTTAGGTACCCACTAATCATCTTTGTAAAAGACAGCACATAAACCCCAATGAATGAACCACCCTTTGCCAGAGTTCTCCAGTTGGATGCCCAGCATTCAAACGCCAATTGAACATGGTATTGGTACCCACAGCCTAGTGACCTTGATATTTGACTTGGACATCAGCAGGCAGAATTCCGCTGGACCGGTGTTTATTGCTGGTTGATGAGTGCGGGTACTCGCACTAATTGCCTGCTGCTAATCATTAGAGCTAGTTGTCAGCACTTGTTATTGCGCTATTTCTAACGCTAGTAGCCAAATTTTTAAAGTTCAATTTTATGGGAAATACCCGCCTTAAATAAATTTTCCCAGTCTCATTGGAAGGATCTACTGAATTTAGAAAAAATGCTCAACAGCACAGCTAAGCAAAAACAAAAAAACTGGAAACTAGAAGTGGTAAAGTGCTCACTACCATTTTGAAAAATACCAAACCCCAAATACAAAATATGCCATCAACAATAAATGGTAACGAAACAGTGGAAGAAAAACAAAAGAGATTAAAGGCTTTAGCTGCAGTAGAACTAGAAAATAAGCGACAAGAAAAATTTCTATTTGAACATATTGAAAAATATATACAAAAATCACCAGGAAGGTAATTTGAAACCATTGAAAAAATATACAAAAAGAAAAAACGCATAATTACTCCTGGATTCCTACCTAAAAATGTTAAATCTTGGTTCATACAATTAACTGGCTGTTTTAGAGCAGAACAAATACCAAGAAATGAAAGATAAGAGCAGATCTGTGGCAACATGCCCATAGAAATAATCAATGCTTGTCCAGACATCATGGAATGCTCTGATACAGAAGAAGATCTATACGATTGGTTTATAGAAAAAGTTAGAAAATCTTTTGGGCACACTCAGAAGCAGGAAATTGAAGAACTGATAGTTGGAATGTTAATGGGTGATGACAGACCAACGATATATATGACAAAATTAATCAAGAAAGATGATAATTATTTCTCACCTCTAATTATTGCAGATATATTTTGCCAAAAGCTTCCATCACACATAGACCAAGCTCTTGCAGCCCTAAATCTCAACACAGCAGTTAATGATGACCAATTGATGAACCTTGCAAAGGCAGTAGAATCAGCACTAGAATATCCAGATAAATCTATAGTCAGTACCAATGCAGCCAGTCAAGATGACAAATTAGAACAACTAAGAGCTGAAATTCGTTTAGATAATAAAAAATAATATAATGAAAATTCAAATCATAGATCCAAAAGAAATAATTATAACAACAGATCTAAAACTAGAAACCGAAACGATGACAGGCAATCTCATTCTTGAAACAGGAGATACCATTCCAACAAAAGGAGTTCTTGCCACACCCCTCCCCAAAAATCAAAGAGCCCCAAAAACCCAAATTAGTCTCAAGAACTGTGTTTATATCACAATAAATGGGGAGAAAAAGCACAATCATGCAATATACGTTGCAAATTTTGGAAAGAGAGAATGATGGAAAAAGATTCTCCATCCAACATTGAAAAAACTGATACTCAGTCAAACTAGAAAGGAGTGTCATATCAGCAGTAGATGATTCCTCCAAAAATTACTATAGCTGCCTGTTTATCATGGACAGGAATAAGGGGAGGGAGTTTCTTGCAGATTCTGGGGCAGACATAAGCATCCTATCTGCCAAATGGAAACAAGAAACATGCTCTGAAATAAAAATTAAAAGCAGTAGATGATCATAGTTTCTCTGCTTATGGGGATAAAACTTGTAAAGTCAATTTAAATCTCCATCGAGATATGAATTGGACATTTTTCATTGCTGATATCCTCCAACTAATTTTGGGAGCAGATTTTTTAGCACATTTTCGTTTATTAATAGATTTGAAAAATAAATGTTTGATTGATTCAATAACCAGTGAATTTGTACAAGGCATAACTAAAAATTACAAAATACTAAATGAAATATATTCGTGTACGAACATTGATAATAACTTCATGAGAGTAATAAATGAATTGCCAGGTATTACTCAGCCAACTTTTAATAAAAACCCAGCCTACAAACATAATATAGAACACATAATTGAAACTATAGGCCAACCTTGTGTAGCAAGAGCAAGGAGATTGCCACCACACAAATCAGAACTTGCAAAAAAGGAGTTTGCTGGAATGATGGAAGAAGGAGTTTGCAGGCCTTCCAATAGTCCATTGAGCACTCCAATTTATTCAGCAACTAAATTTGGTAGAAAATGGCGAGTATGTGGAGATTACAGAGCCTTGAATGCCCAAACTAAACCAGATAGGTACCCAGTTTCAAACATTATGTATTTAAATATAAATTTAAAAAGTAAAAACTGTTTCACCAAAATAGATATAAACTGGGCTTTTCACCAAATACCAATGGCCAAAAAAGACATCAAAACAACTGCACTCATTACCCCATACAGCTTATTTGAAAATTTAAGAATGCCATTTGGATTAAGAAATTCAGCACAAACTTGGCAAAGTTTTATTAATGGTATTTTGAAGGACATACCTTTTGCATATGCATACACTGATGATATATGCATCTTCTCCAGTGGAATCTATGAACAACACCTTGAAAAGGTAAAAGCTATTTTACAGCATATACATGCTGCTGGCCTTACAATCAATCCAACAAAATGTGATTTTGCAAAAGCTAGTATTGACTTTCTTGGTTACACCATAACTTCAGCTGAAATAGCCCTCTCTAAAAAATGGTTAGAACAAATTTTAAAATATCCAAAACCAACCAATGTTGTAGAGCTTAGTAGATTTTTGGGTATGACAAATTTCTACAGATTTTGCATCAAAAATGCTGCTTTTGAACAAGTAAAATTGTTTGCTCTCATAAAGACAAAAAAAAGAGACAAACCCCTATTGAGATGAATGATGAGGAAAAACAAGCTTTCCAAAAAGTAAAGAACATGCTTGCAAATGCAACTCTGTTAGCTCACCCCGATGATAGTCTGCCATTATGTATCTTGACAAACGCATCTAATTTTGCAATTGGTGCCACTTTATACCAAATCAAAGACAATGAGCACAAACCTTTAGCATTCTTCTCAAAAAAATTATCAAATGCTGAAAAAAATTACTCTACTTATGACAGGGAGTTATTGGCTATTAATGCTGCAATAAAGCACTTCAGACATCATGTAGAGGGTAGAAGTTTTACTATATATACAGACCATAAACCCATCACACACACCTTCCAGCAGAGGAGTTATCATCCCTTGCGAAGACAAATGAGACAGCTAGAATTTATCAGTCAATTCACAACTGATATCTGCTACATAGAAGAAGATAAAAATATTATCACAGATGCACTTGGTCAAATAGAAGCTATCTCAGTTCCTTCTCGATTACAATTTGCTGAAATCACAACAGACCAGCTAGGGGATGAATAACTTTTAAATTTAATCTCATCAGACAAAAGTAGTCTTCAACTGAGACAGAGGAAACTCTGTGAGACAAACATCATGCTAACTTGTGATATATCCAAAGGAATCAACCATCTGTACATTCCATAAAATATAGGAAAATGTCTTTCGATAATGTGTACAATCTGTCACACACTGGGACTAGAAGTACAGACAAACTAATGACCTTGAGATTCATATGGCCAAAAATCTAATCAGACTCTAACAACTGGGCTTGTGCATGTCTTAATTGCCAAAAAGTAAAAATTGATAGACACACGAAATCTGCTTATAAAAAATTCAGACCAACCAATCGTTTCAAACACGTCCATGTAGACTTGTTAGGACCACTACCACCAAGTTGAAACCACAGATACTTGTTAACCATCATAGATTGTGCAACTTGTTGGTCAGAAGTAATCCCACTAACAGAAATGTCAGCCCCCACAGTGGCTACACACATATATGGCACATTTGTTGTTAGATTTGGCATGCCCCAATGTATCACTACTGACCAAGGATGACAATTTGAAAGTCATCTATTTAATCAATTATCAATAACCTAGGGAGTTACTCATTAGGTAATCACCACCTACCATCTACAGTTAAATGGGAAAGTCGAGAGGTTGAATAGGGTACTTAAAGCCTCAATAATGGCAGCTGATACCACCAGATGGATAAACGTTTTACCTACCATTTTATTAAACCTTCAATCAGCTTTGCAGACTGACACAGGACACTCCGCAGCCCAGTTAGCACTAGGAGAAGAATTACTCTTGCCAGGGAATTTTTTCACTGAGTCCAAAGACTTGAACCCTAAAACCCACATCAAAAACATCAAATATGATACATCTCAATTTATAAAGCAATCAGACACACATCAAAAACAAAAAATATATATTTCTAGACACGTAGCTACAACAACGCATGTGTTCTTTAGAGAAGAGGGCTTCAAAAAATCTCTCCAAAAACCATACACAGGACCCTATAAAGTAGTTGATAGAACTGAAAAAATGTTCACCCTACTCATCTCTGGTAAAGAGAAAAAGGTATCCATTGATTGAGTAAAATCAGAATTTTTCATAGCTGAAGAAAAAACTGAATCTCAAAAAGCAAAACCTAAACTGGAAGATATTACAGACAATTCATCAGACATCAAAAATCCGTAAGTTGAAAAAGAACAAATCAAATTGAGCCTATAAAAACATACAATGAAGCATCAAAAACAGAAGTCAAAAATAAAAAATGACTCTGAAATGGTTAAACAAAAGACTAAAAAGACAGTAAAATTCAATGATGAAGTAAAACAATTCATTATAACCATAAACTACCCATAAAACCAAAGAAAAGAGATAGGCTTAAAGGCAGTTTCAAAAATAAAAATATAATATCAATTCGTCATTCAAAAAGATTAGCTCAAAACAAAATGTCAAGTCAATATACTTGAACATCTTAGACAAAACCAAAAATGAAAAAATAAAAATACCATACTAAACATCCAATATCCATATGACAAACATAAAATAATGAGTTCCCATTCAAAAACAAAATTTTTCATAAACTAGAACTCTAAATATTCGAAAATAAAATAGAATGAATAAACCTTGACCCTCACAACATTGACCCAGTATAAAGCAGGAGATAGCATAATAACCTATATTTCAAATATATACTTTCAAACAGAAGATAAAATGAAAAAACAACTAACCTTTATCTCTTAAATCATACTCTGTGCCATAGATTTGTCGCACATTTGCTTATACACACAAATGAAGCAATAAAATAGAAAACTGGGAAATTACAACCTATTATACTTAATGACGATCAACTGTAACCAAATTAGGAAATTTGAAACAAAATATATGATAAAATTCACTACAAATACTGATGCTGAAACTATACTCTTCTCATTCTTTTGTCACTACCTCTGCTATACACACCTTCTACTGTTTTTACACAGGCAAAATTCGCTTTTTGTATTTTAAAACTTGCAAATTCTGCGAATAATTATGCCTTCTTTCCAGTCTATTCTCTCAGACTCTGACCTTCCCGACTATGAGGAGGACCAACTCTTATGTGACGAAATACAAAAGCAATGCAACCTCAAACATGACCAACAATCTTCAGCGAATTCCAATTTCATTCCTGTTTTATCAATTCCTGAAAATTTGGCTGGTGCTACCAATCTCGCAAATGCTATGGTGCAAGAGATGACGAAGCGCTTACCACTCATAACTCCTATGGAAACAGACCAACCATCTATTCCTGTTCTCCAAATGGTGAATCCATTGCTTGAAAATCCTACCCAGGCGAATCAATTGCTTATTCCTCCACCGATACCTAACAACTCTCTATTACTCTCTCAAAACTCGACAAACAATTATATAGCTAGAAACCCAGCCTACAATCCTATAAATTGTAGACAAAGAGGAGAAGAGACTAGCCGAAGGTAACAACAACGTCCAGGTTGTCGTCGCAGGTTGTCATCGCAGGTTGTCGTCTTACATAGATGGTATTTTTGCAGGTAGGACCTTAGGCCCAGCCTTAAGAAACTTACTATTCTCTGGAAACACCAATTTCAGACCTGGCAAGTTAGAGAGTGAGAAAGAGCTTTTAAAATAATGAACACATAAACCTATGTTTTTTTATAGAATAAAAAATTTTTTGTTGGTAGGTAGAATTAAAAAATTATTTAATTGCAAATAAATTTAAAAAAATCTTTAGTAAAAATATTGTTCTGTCCTGTTTCTGCAGACAATTCAGTTTGTCTACAGAAACGTGTTGAACAAAATATAGACAACTATTATTCCTAATTCTTGGAATAATAGCTGTCTATATGATACCTAGCTTCCCACAGCCGAACACCATCAGATATGCTGACAATAAAGTGTCATCATATTTGGCGGATGTTCTATGTCACGCCACCTTTTTGGTCGGCCATCTTTGATTAGAACAAAGAAAACAAAGTTGATGTCTTTTCTACATTTCGAAGGCATATTCATTCCTAAAGTAACACTCGAGTAGAAACGTTGAGGTTCATACTCGATGTTATGGGTATCAGGCATCATTATTATTAAGTTTAGTAATAAGTCAGAATCTAAAACGTGTTTTTTAATAATTTGAAGTTCAGTATTAATAAAAGATAATATTCTGAAATTATCTATTTGTTGAGATAATTCAAACGATGAATTACTCTCGCAACAAATATGAATTTAAATTAAATTAAAATTGATTAAAATTATATAAATTAATTAAAATTAAATAAATACATACCATAATTGATTGAATTTAAATTTTATTCTTAGTAAAATAAAGAAAATAAACATTCCTATGATGTGAATTGAATTTGACATGGAAATGTCTTATGATTGGGTTCCAACCAAAATTTTACAGATTCCATATTATACATCAATTTATTGATTTCCAAAGCAGATGTGATGATGGAATTATATCTATGTTTACGTGAATATTTGGGGATCTAAAATACCTAATTTTTAACCAATATTTTATGTCTATGGAATTTGGAACAAATATCAACTGTGACATGTATCTTCTAGTTATCTTATAACACGATTATTGGTGGCTAGAAAATTTATCACCAGAAAATTAAGGTACAAAAATTCGTCGAATGAAAGTTTGTCGCCAATGAAAATTCATCTATGATGAATGTTTAATGACAGAAAAGTGATCTCATCAAAATTTATAGCATTAAAATTTGAAAATTTACCATCTATTACACATTTAGAAATAAATGATGAAATTTATAAAAACTAAATATATAAATATAGGTAATGAAATAAAATTTATTGTTCACTATAGGTATTTGTAACGAATATTAGAACTACGGGAAATACGTAAACTCAATTTGGTTCATTTTTGCGCATCTATTAACTAAATTTTTCAAGCGACTATAACATTGTAGGTGTAACGGTCAAAAGAGGTTGTTCAGTACTGGAAACTAACCTCCATTGGAGCGATTACACTTTCTTCGATATATTATAATATTCACAGGAATATTATAGTATTCGAGAATTATTTTAAGTTATTGAGCTTTACTATCCACAGCTATTGTGGACCTTAACTGAATGAAAGACTTTAATTAAATTGAAATACACAATAAACATTATCACTTTAATTTTAAAACACAATATTAAATTTACAATTATTCATTCGCAGTTTAAGACTGGAAGAATATTACAGGTACGGTATAAGACTGACCAGCTATTTACAATATAATATTATACACTAGTAAACAGTGTCAAAGATTACATTACAATACAATTAATTTACTGAAAACCAGAGTTTATACACCTGTCAAGGTATATGGTTTTCTATGGTGTTGTGTATGAAGTAGGGATTTGCTGATTTAGGTATTTAATTATTTCGAGAATATTCGGGTACCAGAATGTTCAGGTACTCGAATATTCCATTAAAAAACGTGTAGTAGTTGCTGGCAGGAAGTAACGGTACTTTCGCCAGTTGACTGTACATATTAGGGAAAGAATTTGCTTAGTAAGAAAAATGTATTTTTCTGTGAACGAAATATGTGCGTCTATATTAAAATATGACGAACATATCCGTTACAGTAGGTATTTTCTTCTTTTGATGAAATTCTTAGCTACCACATTTTCAGCTCACTCTTCCTCAGCCAATTTCTGTTCTTTTTTGAAGCCTTCTATTAATTTGTACTGATTGATATTGCAACCATTTATTAGAGCCTCATATCCACGATGCAAGCTTGATCATTTGAAGTTTTATCTAAATAATTCCAAAGCAATATTGGAAATGGCGTTTACAGCGCTATTGTCTTCTAATCCAGGTGTCTTCAAAGTAATCTATAATGGATGTAGCTAATGGAGGGAATGTCACACTATAGCCTGGTTCATACTTGGCTAGTTTTTATGCTACTAGCGAGGCTATCAGGGTACTATTCTGTTAACAGTTGAATTCTCTACGCAGTTTCAACTATATAAAATCAACTTAAACTTGGCAGTTTTCCATATGAGATTCTAATGAGATTCTTACAAGACTCGCTACCAAATTAAAGTTAACTTTAATGACTAAAATGGCATAGTGACTTCAACGGTTATCAGAATAGTGCCCCAATCAGCTGATTAGTTGCTAGAAAACTAGTCAAATGTGAATTAGGAATATTTATTAAAAGCTCAGAAGTTTTTACAATATCTGCTATTGGAATACTGAGGGCAGCAATCATCCACATTTGAATAGAAAAATTATCAATAGATTCATATTCTCTTTTTTATTCATCAATGGAAATTTATCTCATAGTGGCCTGACGAAAGTGAAAAAAGAGCTACCTATGAATTTCAGATTGAGGAAAAGTAATATTGAATGCATTGAAAGCAGTCATTTCGAAATCCATTGTTACACAAATAGATTTTAAAAATAGCTCTAAAATTTTCAGTTTTTTTAACAACTTTTCGTACGTGTGTTGTGACTTATTTGGTAATAACGAATAAATTAAAGGAAATATTTTATCCTGTTGTAGTGCATAAATCTTATAAAGTTGACAGAACATACCTACCAGGCACAGTTTTGAATATACCGTAAACAAACCACTTACTTATCATAAAATGCTAATCTAGATAAATTCAACTGAGTTCCAAAAAAAATTATTCAATTCAAGTCACCTAACTCACATTCAAATGGTAAAAATTTTTCTCCTTTCTTTGTTTTGACAAAATCTGGTGTTAGTATGAGATCTTTACGAAGCTTTGGTAATTTAAGATAATTTTTTTTTTTTCAATCTTGTGAGGTTCGAAAACAAACGTACATCCCGAGTATAGGGAATGATATCACGATTCGAAGTATATCAATAAGTTTCGATTGATCGTAGAGTCGAAACCACAAACCAGCTCAAACAGTTAGGCCACCAGCCTACCAGCGATAGCTCCCAAGGCCTACGAAGTATATCGGGCGAATTTATAACAGTGGAAATAAATAAGTTGGCCGACCCATTATTACAGTTTACACTTTATTACATCAAAAAGGTTACTTACAATTATGGTAACTAATGTCAGATCGTGCAGGTTATACATCACATCGCCTCATGGTTCTCGAAGTTTGGTGAACCATCAAATCTCGAGTGGATATTCGTCTTGAATTCGGAGGAATAATATCGCGAGTTATTTAAGTCTACTACTGACGTTCACATTCGAAAGTATCAGTAAAAACAATTTAAATGGTGACTTGCTGTTGTATAAAAGAGCTGTATTTTGTCATGAATAATGTTTCGTATTCACAACAAACGAAAAACTATCACATCTAAAATGAGACTGACTGTTCACTCTTAGGCCAAAAACATGAACAGTCAAGAGAGATAAGATTTGGTTCACCGATGATCGATACTGTAATTCTACACGTCACAATATCGTTAAATAATAGTCGATCAACGTGTCTTTGATGTTTTGTAGATTTGGGGAATTTATTTCCATTGGGGAATCGGCGTATTTCCCGTTTACCTTATCGTTATTATAAACTTAGAATTCGAGAGCTGTTCCCTATCGTATTAATAGTACAAGTTGATGCTGACGTGAGGGGAAGGCTACGGGTAATCAGATGTCACAACTCCCCCCCAAATTTCGAAGCGAGGGATCACCCGCAGCCTTCGGACATTTGGTAACTTAGCTGAAACAAAATATATTAGGAAAAGTTGGTCCGTTGATTAAAATATTTTAAACTTATCTACGAAAAATAGTATATTCGAGTAAAAATTAAACAAAGAATAGATGCATTGAGATTAACGAGGTGGGTTTCAGGAACAAGAAAACAAACAAACAAACAAAAAAAAAAAAAAACTATTTGGGTAGATATTAATAACAGTGGAATTCTTATAACTACGGTTAACAATTGAGTGAAACTACCTCTTCCGATAGCTCAATGAACGAAAAGAGAAAAAAAAACGATAAAGTATATTAACAACTATCAAAATAAGTCGAAATTACAAAGACAGCAAGTGAGAAGAAAGAACAAGAAACATGAGGAACTGATTAGGAACAAGCTTATACTTAATTTTCCGGAAAACATGGTAGGAACATAGTAATCAAACCTCGATACGCGTATACCTACAAACGATGATTGATAATAAAAATTATTTACACGATTCTTTTGGAAAGTTCGAAGTTCTGGCGGTAGGTCCTTCTTTCATTGACCCTGATTGGGCTCACCGACAACCGCCTTTAGATACTTTGCGGCAAACGTGACTCCGAGAACCATTATGTTTGTATCTAATGTGGGGTTTTTTACCAAATAGAATATTTCAGGGAATCGTATCCCATTTCGACCCTGGAGGTCCATCTTGGTTGTTTCGTTGGATTCGAGTATCTTGGGATTGTTCCACTCGCAGCACCAAGTTTGTCATTGCGCTGGAATAATCTGTTGGTTTGTGGAAAGTAATTTGAAATTTATAAACGATACCGGGGACCTTACGTCAAAGCAGAGTATTTTTTCTTTCCCTGCGAGTATTGTCTACCCCAGGATTAGGGAGATGCAAAACACTCGAGGCAGTTTGTTTTTTATCTGCCTGTGATGGTTATATATCGTAACAGAACAATCAAATACACAAGTTAGTTAAAAAGGTGTATTAGACATAAACTTTATGGAAGAGTAACAGTAGTAAACATCAAGAATTAAAAGAATAGGTAAGATTGTAACAACATTAAGAAGAGTTAATCAGAACAAATTAGAATGAATGAAATAGTACAAAACATGAGATTATATAGTAAGTAAAAAGTGAAAGGTTCAGGCGAATTTACAGAGTGTTGGAGAAGGGTTTTGATCATATTGGTTAATAGAAATATATGTACAGTAAGTATGACCAATGGTCTCGTAAGAATATGACAGAAAATGGGTGTTCACAAATAAATAAGTAGAAATTAGTATATATGCAAGATTGTAGAAATAGTATAAACAAAAGATGAGTTCATTGTTTATGAGTAAACACAGTAACTGTTTATGTAGGAAATGATGTCATTAAACAAGTCTTGAGTTGAAGAAATGATGGGAGAGTTAATGAATGGGAAATAATAGAAAAATAGAGAGAAAGTAATGATGATGATGATAATTAGTAATACAAAAATATTTCATATTATGAACGATATGAAAATATTGTTACAAATATACCCTGGTATTTTGAAATTCAATGTTTGGTAAAAACATGAATTTGGAAATAAAGGAAAGGTTGGATCACTTGGATACAAAACATAGATTTTTAACATAATATTCATAAAACATTGTTAATTATATAACATAATATTCATTCAATCAATATATATCATAATACAAAATTTATAAAACTTATTTCGAATTATCTTACTTTATATTGACATCTTCATAATTTCTGTCCATATTATTTTCTACAGAACTTGTCAATTCATAGAATAGTTGCGCAATATGTTTACTTTCTAATGGTTTTCTTAATGATATACAAAATATAAGGAATAAATAAATTACAGTTAACGTAATAAAACATAACCAAATTAATATAATAATAGTAATTAATGAAATTGAATTACGATTTCCAATATTATTGAATTTAATTTCGAAATTGTCTAATTTTTCTTTCAGTTCATTAGTAGGACTGATAGGAGAGAAATGTGGTATGAACATAGTCCAATTGGCGTTATAAGCATGTATGCTTGGTAATGCAATTGTCCTTTTGATATCATAATCAATTGCAACATCATATTTAGTCCATAAAAGAGGAATATGATGCTCGATATGAACATCATCGGGCATATCTCGGGGGCATGGAAAACCTCTTGGAATAATGGTTTGAGAGAAATCATTTTCCAATTTTTTTTCAATTTGCACATGACATGGAACTGTTAAGAGAATTGTTCCAGGATATGATGATATTGTTGAGATTTCAACAGATTTAGAGGATAAAGTATCAATAGCAAATAAACGTAAAGGATTGGTAATTGCAAACTTGTTTTCAGCAAATTGGTGAACTATTGTATTTCCATGATTAGTTTCACAGCGGAAAGAACATGATTTAAGTATATCCTTATATGGTTTACGTCAAAATAATGTTTTAGCACATGGAGAAACTTTGTCGGATCCTCTGTTATCTGGTAGATAACATAATTGTTTTTCTGGGTTACAATAATGTAAATCGGTTCCTGTGATGTATCGTACAGATTCATCATCGGAATTATGGATAATAATTGATGGTTCTTGCTCCCAAGAGCAAAGTTGATTATTATGGGATTTAAAGGTTAAGGGAATAAATTTATAAGGTTGATAATTAGAATTAGCTTGTTTAACAGGGATTTTTAATTCTATTTCAAGTATATCGTCGTATATGTTACAATTAATAAGATCCATATGATAATAAGTCATAAGGTCTTCAATGGGAATTGTCAGTTCAAGCTTGTTTTTTAACAAGAGTGGGGTTAATTTTAATAGAACTTCATATAGGGTGTTGTTAGATACAACAATTGAGGGTAAATGGTGATCATTACAAGAATTAAGGATATAGTTTATTTTCATGGAATGGAGCATATACGAATCATAATACATTCGAATTGAATTTTCGTAATTGGTGATTTCACCGATAATCCATGACTCTTTTTCGTATTTAGACAAAGTGTTGTCAAGAATTTTTCTTGCTGTGATATAGTCATCGTAGAAATGTTGGAAATTTTTGGATATGGATTTTATATTTCCAGTGATATTTAATAAATCTGAATGGTCTGATATAACTATATCTTTTAGAGCATTGTATTGGGATTTTAATGAAATTTCGTTTTCTAAGAGGGATTCACCATCTTTGTTGGTTAAAACTCTACAACAGACAGAAAGAAGATCGCCGAAAAAATCTCTAACTTTATTTAAAGCGGTTTCTCTTTTTATTTGTAAACCATGAGGTTGCGAATAAAAATCTTGAACAGTTGCAATGTTCGAGTGAATCAGCGGTTCGAAAAGAATTTTATATTTTTTGCTGACAAGGTGTAATCTGAATGTGAGATCATCCCAATCGCATTTCTTAGTCGAAAGCGAGTAAATATTGGTTCTGATGAATTATGCTGAATTCGTTAAGTTCAATTGAACTGTATAAATAATTGGAACAGTTTGTTGATATATACGTAAATGTTTATATTCTTCGAAATAGGCTCCTGTGGATGCTGTAAATATCGAATTAGGAACGTTGTGCTGATTGCTGATTTTTAATCCATTCGTGACTTTAAATGAAAAAATGGTCAAAAAGATTTGAACGAAAATCCATCTGCAACACAAAATTGCAAATATGACAAAACTTAGAGATGGAGATTTTCTAAAATTTAATTTTTAAGAGATGAAATAAATGATTTTGTACCAAGAATAATTAAATAATTATCGGAAATAAGAAAGCTGACGTTAGGCTGACATCATTTTTTAGGGAGAAAAAATGGGAAAAAAGGGAAAATGATGTTTATTTAATCTCAAAATTTTTATCGAAAAATCAGTTTGTCTTTTGCTTTCTATCGAGAGTGTATAAACCTTTTTACGTGTCTAAGTCCGTTCAGATATCGTTGGTCGAAATAGTGTTTCTATCGCGAATTTTACGTCTATTTCGAACAGCAAGATCGTACTTGTACTTTTTTTTGTGTTTGGTTTTACGTTAGAAATTTTTGAATTTTTTTCAGTTCGCGGAGTTCGCATTGTTTCCTTGGTACGGGCATAATTAATTTTTATTTTCGAAAAAATAAAATTTTAATTTTTTCAATACGAAAATTTTTAATGAAACCTAAGTTTCAGTATCGTAAACAAGAAATTTCAATTCGCTCTGTTATAAACAAGTTGCTAATAGGGAAGATGGAAAGTATCCAAAAGGGATTTAGGAAGATGACGCTTGGGTGTTCATCTTTGAAAAACGAAAATGTAATCGAGAGTGAATTTGAAAAGGCGGTAAGGCGTTTTATCGATCTTAGAGGTGTTCGTCCGGTTCTCGATGCAAAAATATTTCCGAGGTGTGGTATTGCGATGGCCGATGAGATGGTGACTTTTGATGATGTCACTCTAGATCTCATCTCAGCTTGGATATGCTGTAGATGTTATCGACGAGCGATATCGGTCATCCATCGACAGTTTTGGACAATGGTGAATTTTTTAATGCATCCGGATCAACCAACGTGGCAAGAGAGCACGATGAGACGTTGTGGATGGACGGATCATATCAATTTTCGTCCTGAAAGATGGTTACACATTTCAGATTTGGCAGTCTGCAAAGAAGCAGTGACCTTTGTTAACGGTATGTTGTCATCATTATGTGTTTACTTGCCGGAAGGCAACGAAATAAAGGTTGGGTCGTCTTTCGCTTTGAGTAAAGCTGAGAGATTGACTCAAGAACACGGTGTTCCACTCGCGTTTCTGACAGGTGTGTTGGCATCATTGATCATGATCCAACACGAAAACAATGAAATCATTGAGTGTCGATTTCTTCACTTGCGTTCTATCGATCTTATCGATATGACACAAGAGTCAAAATTTACACGGTTCAAATCCTTTATTTGGGATCGTTGGGGTTCTATTGTGGATGTTAGCTGCTTCAACAATATCCTGACGTTAAAAAGAAATTTACGTCCAGGCTATAGTATCGGACTAGCTACAATCCGCAATAGGATTATAACGCCGTACATAGATAAACGTTATCCCTATATCTTCAACAGCAAGACAAAACTCGAAGACCAGCTCAATGCCTTGAAGTATCGGGACGCTGACTATGTGCCAACTTTCCGTAAACCAAAAGTTGATGTTGGTGTTCAGGTGAACTTGACTGAGGAAGAGAAACGTTCGATCGGGGATATAAATGTACCTTTTATTAAAAAGCGCATTGTTCCGTCGGAAGAAATTTCAGTTGCTAAAGTGAAGCCACTTCCACGAGTAGTTCTTACTCGTGTGTCCACCGGGACATCTGACAACATATGGAAAGTGTCTAACAAACCATCTGAAGGGAAGAAGTTGTGGACTTCGTCCAATTTCGAAAGTTGGGTAAAAACACCTAATCGGTCTCAAATTCTTGCAACCACACCTGATTTGAACAATAAGATTAACATCCGAGATGTTCGAAAAGATCATAAAAACCTTAGAGCATCTCTCAAATCCATCTCTTCTCTAATAAAAGAGAATAAGGGTAAGAGAGAAAAATATCCCTTTGGAGTTCCTTGGAACATAGCATCGCCGAGTTCCATTTACAAGCCCTTCAAGTTCACTGCGAAATCTGATCCAACAGAAAACTGGAGAAGCACTGCAAAAAGATCTGCGCCGAAGGAAGATGGGATCAATGGACATTGTGCCAAAACGACAACAATTGGCCAGACGTGGTTGTCGATCAACACGGACATGGGTCAAGAAAGAAGAGTAAACGGGAATATAGATCGTACAAAATAAGGTAAGAAAATATAAAAATAAATAAATTAACATAATACATATAAATAAAATATGTAATACTAACAAAATATAATATATAGATTTTCATAAAATTTTCATAAATCTAAAAATTTGAACCAATAAATATAATGTTTTCCCAAGTTTGAGGAATTATACGTTAAGTATGTAAAAAGGTAAGGTAAAAAGTTGTTTGAGAGGAAATAAAATAAATAATTAAAGGAAAATAATAGTATGACGTTTGAGCCTAAAATAAAGCCAAAATATCATTAATCTTTTCTGCCTCTGTTTCTATTCATTGATATTATAATATCATGTAATGAATCTTCTTTATTTTCTTCATCACTTACATTTTCAATGGTTGGTTTTTTAACGTTAGTCGTTGATTTATTATTCACAGATAAAATTTTAAGATTCGATTTTTGTTTCGAGTCTTTAATTTCTGGTGGAATATTCGTGTTGTTTATGTCATTTTTTCTAAGGACATAAGGTATGAGTCGTCTGACATGAACATTTTCTTCAGTAGGTTGTCTATCGTCATTATACGTATATTGTATCGTATAATTTAAATCTGAATTTTTCTTCAAAATTCTGAATGGTCCTTGGTATTTAAATTTATTTTTTGCGACATTTTTACTTTGCTGAATTAATACCAGATCGTTTGGTTTAAATTCGTACGAAAATTTGTTTTTATTGTAGTTTCGAGAATTTATTTTTTCTGTTTTAATACGGGAATTTTTTCTTTCGTCGATTTTAAATTGTTGAGTACGTTGTTTCGTTCGGTCATTGGTTTTGTTGACGGTATTGAATATATGTCATTTAACTGTGTGCGGGGTTGATAACCATGAAGGAAGAAAAATGATGACGTGTTATTTAAGTAGTGAATGGGCGATGTATTGTACGCATACACTACGTTATAAAGTGTGTCAATCCATTCGTCCTCGGTCTTGGGATTATACTTCGCTAAGCATTTTTTTATAATGCTGTTAGTTCGTTCAAATAGTCCTTGCGTTTGCGGACTATATGCTGATGAGTGTATTATTTCAATGTTATTGTCTTTACAGAATTTATGTAAGATGTCGTTTCTGAAGTGGGTTCCTTTATCACACGATATTAATTTTGGTTTTCCGTGAGAAGTCATAATTTTTTAAAGAAATTTAACGACACTATTCGCGTTAGGATGACTAACAGGTTTTATAATGCAATAATTAGTGCATTTATCGACACCTACGAGAACATAGTTCTTCTCATAACTGTTATTAAATTTTCCAATGAAATCTATTTCGATATGGGAAAATGGATCGAATTCCTTTCCAGGAATTGGTTTCATCATTCCAATTTCTTTTGGATTTCGTTGTTGCATTTGACATTCATGACAAGAACTTATATAATCGTTCACTTTCTGTGAAATTTTCAGAATAAAATTTTTGGATTTTGTCGTCCAAAATGTCCTCCATTGATTGGGTCATCATGGTATTCCTTCAGGATTGTTGGTATTAAAGATGTTGGAATTACAGGAACATCCTGGTATGGATTACAATGAATTGATTTTTTCTTGTAGATAATGTCATCTTCTCCAAGGTAAAATTTATGAGCATGTTTCGAAATTTGTTTTGACAGTTTACGATCAAAAATGAAATCTTCGACAAGAAATTTATAAACTTGTCCCCAATAATCATCTAGCTGTTGGTGATCAGCCAGTGTTTCGATAGGGTTGTCTTTTCCATAAATAAGTGTTCTTATTTTGTCGGGTTTAAATGTAATGGTTTCTTTTTTCTTGATTCCATCTTTATTTTTTCCAGTGATTGGATCGAAAATATTATCGTCGTTGATAATATTCTTTTTATTAATTTTGGGTTTCAAAATTTTTTCTTTTTTCAGAATTTTATTTTGTTTGGGTGGTTCCAAATTTTATGATTTCGATCTTGTAACAATGTTGACATTTTTATTTTGGTCAATTAGAAATTGTCCTTGTTCAAAACGTATAAAATCTTTTTCATTTTGAAATGGTCGGGAAAGAAAATCTGCCATTACGTTTTCTTTACCTGATATATGTTTTATATCAAATGTAAATTCTCCTAGTTTAGAGACTAATCTTGCAAGTCTGGGTGAAGGTGTTTTCATCCGATGTTGGTAAGTTAACAGTTGGTGGTCTGTATAGATTATAAAATCTGTGCCAAGAAGGAAATCTCTGAAATGTTGGCAAGATTGTGTAATTGCAAACATCTCAAGATCAAACGAGCACAAGTGTTTTTGACTCGCCTTTAATTTTTCTGAAAAATATCCAATGGTATATTTTTTATTGGTAACAGGATCTATTTGTCTGCATACTGCACCTATAGCTTCTTTTGATGCATCTACTTCTATGTAGGTTGATGCTTCTGGGTTGTTAATTTGTAGGACTGGTTCTGAAAGAAGGATATGTTTCATGTTGTCGAAACATTTTTGATGTTCTGGTAACCATTCTATTCTTTCGTTAGAACGACTGTCTTTTCCTTCAAGAATTTTCATGATGGGTAACATATTTTTTGTAAAATTTGGTATCATTTTTCTGTTGTATCCACACATACCAATGAATCTTCGTACTTCTTTGAGTTTTTTGGGTGGATTCATGTTTCTTATTGCATCAATATTTTTTGAAAGTGGTTCTAATTTTCCGTTGCCAATTTTATGACCTAAGAGTTCTATTGTGTCTTGGAGAAAGAAACTTTTTTTCGTTTTTACACGAAAATTGTATTTTTTCAGTCTTTGCAAATTTCGATGGTGTTTTCTAAACATTCGTCAAATGTTTCGCAAAAGACACCTATTTCATCTATGTAAATAATTACTTTTTTCCATAGAATATCGTGAAAGATATCTACCATAGCTTTTTGAAATACGGAGGGGCTTAAGCTAAGTACTTGTGGCATGCTGATGAGTACATAACCTACTCCTTCTATGTTGATTCCTGTGATTGGTTTGGATTCTTCATCAAGTGGTAGTTGGAAATATCCTGAGTTCAGATCTATGATCAAAAAGAATTTTTTGCTTCGTAAATGAGGCCATATTGAGTCTATTCTCGGTACTCGAGTTCTGCTTGTCTTGATTTTTTGGTTGACAGCTCTGTAATCTACAAGTGGTCTGAATGATCCATCTGGTTTTCTTTTCAGAAACATTGGTGATTCATAAGTTGATGGTTGTCTTTTTAATACTCCTGCTTTTTCTAGTTCATCAATTTTCTTTAGCCATTCCATTCTTCCTTTATATGCCATTTTATAGTTTCTTCGAACTACTGGTTTATTGTCTTTTAAATATATATGAATGTGTTTAACTTTTGCTAAAGATAAATTTTTGGTAGAATGAGTGAAAATATCAACATAATTTTTTATTCCATCAATAACTTTTTGGTTTTGTTCATTTGTAATATTTTTTGAAATATTAACTTCTGTTCCTTCTGGATCATATAATTTGATTTGTGTTACGCAAACTTTTTGTTGAGTTGGTTTTTGATCAAATATGTACTTTAATGTTCCTAGTACTTGATTTTTTCGTACTCTTTTTAATAAATTTGTTGGATTGGAAATTTTTAAAACTTCTTTCTTTTTGATAATCAAACTTGTTTTATTAACAAATTTTTCATTTTTCAAGAGTTCAGTGCATGGTGGTAATGTTTGTAGGTAAATTATTTCGTAAGGTTGAATAATATAGTCGTTAGTTTCTCGTACAAATGTTACTTGTTCTGAGTTATTGTTTGTTGAAGAGTTCTTCGGTATGGAAATTGAAATGATTTTATCACCACATGGTATTGAGAATTTGCTTGACGAAAAGTCTATTATGGCTTTATATTTTTCTAAAAAATCGTAGCCTATAATAACATTCTCAATTAGATCATCTACGACATATGCTTTTATTTGAAATGAATGTCCTTTAAAAATAATTGGAATAGTTGCAATTCCTTTTATTTTGAGTTCAATTTCATTTGCAGCATATAAAACATCGTATAATTGTTCTAATGGAACATTTTTCGCAAATTTCCAATGTATTAGTGTTGATTCTGCACCGCAATCTATTAATCCATAGGTATCTATACCTAATACATTACATGGAAAGTATAAACGACATTGAATCTCTTTTTTTCTGGTTGGAGCAATGACTATAACATTCGGATTTTTTTGTAATGTCATAGGTTTTTTTTAAATTTCTGTAGGTTCATTTATGTTTTTGTTCACATAGTTCCCCTGCAACATCTCGTGTAAGTGCTTTTTTGTTGTTGATTTGGTTGTAACAGTTTAACATATCTGCACCATGGTATCCTGACATCATGATCTTCAATCCTCAAGGTGATCGGAGATTTAGTGTGTTTTCTTCGGAAGACTTTGCTGCAGAGACGTCGTCTGTTGAATTTTGGATTGGATGGACTGGAAACTGGATTCTTTTTACTTGGAATTTTTAGTGCACGTTAATTTTATTCTGCACGTTAATATATCTGCACGTTAACATCGGCACTTTAAGACGCTGTGTTTCTTTTTATTTAATAAAATTTTTATTTTTTTCACAAACTGTTTTGAAAATTATTTCGACTTTTTATCAAAATTAGAAACACAATTTTTTTTTGTTCGGGCGCCAATTATTCTGTGACGGTTATATATCGTAACAGAACAATCAAATACACAAGTTAGTTAAAAAGGTGTATTAGACATAAACTTTATGGAAGAGTAACAGTAGTAAACATCAAGAATTAAAAGAATAGGTAAGATTGTAACAACATTATGAAGAGTTAATCAGAACAAATTAGAATGAATGAAATAGTAAAAAACATTAGATTATATAGTAAGTAAAAAGAGGAAGGATCAGGCAAATTTACGGAGTGTTGGAGAAGGGTTTTGATCTTATTGGTTAATAGAAATATATGTACAGTATTTATGACCAATGGTCTCGTAAGAATATGACATAAAATGGGTGTTCACAAATAAATTAGTAGAAATTAGTAACTATGCAAGATTGCAGAAATAGTATAAACAAAAGATGAGTTCATTATTTATGAGTAAACACAGTAACTGTTTATGTAGGAAATGATGTCATCAAACAAGCCTTGACTTGAAGAAATGACGTGAGAGTTAATGAATGGGAAATAATATAAAAATAGAGAGAAAGTAATGATGATGATGATAATTAATAATACGAAAATATTTCATATTATGAACGATACGAAGATATTGTTACACTGCCCAGGTTTCATTATCTCGATGTTCGTTCCCGGGCAATACTCTATGTTCCAGACAACCTCCCTTGGCAGATCCTCGAGTGGGACTGCTGGGGCAATATCTTCATCTCCTTGGCCCACCGCTGACTCCTCGTCATCACGTTCATCATTATTCGGTCTTTCCAGATTTTTTTCGAACCCCACCCTTCTTGTAGATGTCGATAGCTCTTCATCGTTTGGCCGGATATCGTCTTATCCTACTGGCACCCTCTGTGAACAGTGAGAAGGTTTAGGACCTAGTCTTAATTTGACGGGAATTCTTTTCTTTTTCGTTTCATGCAAATCGGGTCGCGGTCTTTTCTTTAATGGGAGCTTGCTAGGACTATCGATAGCGTTTCTTTTCATGCCCTTTTCACTAATGCTATTATCGATTACTGCTCACAAGGCCTTTATCGTGCAAGCAGGGAGAGACTTAGCATATTCCTTTGCATTATGAATCCTCACCTTATTCAATTCCGTGTTTAATTCGGTAACCCTCTTTTCCAGTTCTTCGATCGTGTCATTTTGTCTTTTGACCGTCACCTTGAGCTGTCGAATCCCCTCTAGGATTTTTTCCTTCTCTTCAATCCCCTTCTCGATGGCTTTTTCGAGAAACGCGACCTGCCGTTCCATGATTGTTGCCATTCTGGCATGGAATTCGCCGCAATCCGTTAACGCCTGCGCCGTTATGTTCTGGTTGTGGGCCGCTACTCCTATTTGCTCCTTCAGTGCAATAACGAGATTTTCGTTCTCCTTTGTTACACGATTATACCTTGTAACAATGTCCTCGTTGTCGATCGCACTCGTTCGTTCGGCCATTTCTGCTAAATTGAATACGAGTAGGCTTTTACTTCACGAGTCTATTATTTAATTATCTCATTATGAAATTTAAATTGTTGTACTTATGTATCGATGTTCGTTGAACGATGACGATTATAATAATTAGTAATAATAATAAAAATCTCATTAAAATTCGTAAGTTCACTGACTCATTTTTTTTTTTGTTTATTCGATCGTTGTTGTAAGATCTGTGTTGTTGTTTTTGATCATGATTTCTGACCACTCCCCCCCAACCAAGATGTCATCGATGAGTTGATGATCATCGGTGAGTTGATTGAATCAATGACTCGATGTCATGGTTGTTGAACTTTACGACGAAGGGTGCTGTGTTGACGTAAGTGGAATTACCTCACTTTTGTGATCGAATCATCTTGTGATTATCTTGATTAGTTTCTATTTTTAGTTAATGGGATATATTTTCGAGATGTTTTTGTTTCAGATTGGTGGTGTTTTCTCAATAGACGGTTTATTTTATCATTTAAATTCATGTACATTTGGTTGAAGGATTTTCCCATCAGGCGTAAGGACTCGATAACTTCCGTTTCCCTTCACTTCGATGATTTCGCAGGGGCCAATGAATTTTGGGTTGAGATTCGACGAGACTCCAATGGCTTTATCGGAAAGTGTATGATTTTTAGTGTAAATCATTTCTCCAGCCTTGAGATCGGTGAGATTTTTACTTTCGTTATTCTTTTTTCGCCTTGCGAGTGTTTTCTTTGTGTTTTGTATCGCTTTTTCCAGGAACACTTTATATTCTTCATCGGATAATTGTATCGCTCATCCTTCGTAATTGAATTTTACCTTTTCCATCAACGTTGCTGGTGGTATTCCAGTAGTAGCATGTTCGATGTGGTTTAGTCTACGCTCTATCTCGTCGATGTGTTGATACCAATTGCTGTGTTGAGTTGGACACTTTATTCGAAGGATATCGCCGATGATTTTCAATCGTGTTTTGACTGGATTCGATGATGGTGTGTACGGCGATGTAAATCTAGGCTGGATCTTCAACTGTTTCCAGTGATTGATCCAGTCTTTCATTGTGAATTGGCTTCCATTATCGGAGAGGATCGTTTCAGGTTTGCTGTATGTCTCGATAAAACGGTTCATTCTATCAATACAAACATTAACCGAAGCTTTGTTTATTGTGTATAGCTTCATAAATTTGGAGAAGACGTCCATAACAACGAAGATACGGTTTACTCTTCCACGTCCTGACGGTAATGGACCGTATAAATCGATGGAAAATAATTGGCCAGGTTTGTAGGGACCTGACAATGTCGTGTTTGTATTTTTTGATCTCTTGCAGGTTTCACAATTCGAGCAAAACAATTTGATCTCGTATTTTGATCCCGGCCAATCGAAGAATCGTCGCACTAACTCCAGTGTTTTCCGAGATCCTGGATGTGTAAATTCTTCATGGTAGAATTTGATCAACAGTTCTCGAGTTGATTCGGGGGTGTATATTCTTTTATCTCCTTCACGATTTACGTAGTAGACGATGCTGTTTTCTTTCTCAACACGCTGTGATCGTCTTTTGAGCTGACCCATGATTTCTCTACTTTTCTTTTGCAGGTTTGATATGTTGTTCATTAGCGATGACATGGTGATTGTGTTATCATCACTGATCAACATTAGTACAATCGGGAAATCAGCATTTCGGTACACTACAGCTTCGAGTGGGGAACAGTATCTGCTCAAAGCATCTGTTGCGATATTTTTACTGCCCGGTATATGTTCGGTAGCGGTTATCGAAAAGCTAGTGAGAAACGTTCTCCACCACGCTACTCTTTGCGAAACATCGTCTTTTAGGCCTATGAGGTACTGTAGGCATCGACAGTCAGTTTGTATCCAAACCTCGTGATCAGTAAGCATATATAAATTCTTTTTCATCATGTATATTATTGCTAACATTTCCTTTTTGAATGTAGGATAGTTTTTCTCGGATTTCCTCAAGAATCTGCTTACCATCGACAACACCTTCGGTTTTTCATCTTCACTTTCGCCGAGGAATTGAACAACTATTCCCGAGATAGCAAAGTCGGAGGCGTCCGTGATTACGTAGAATGGGAGGTCCCAGTTTGGATGCGACTGAAGCAAGCACTTAACCATTTCTGATTTTATTTTCTCAAATGCTCGCTGATGATCATTGGTCCACTCAAATGTAACATCGTTTTTCAACAGGTTACACAACGGAGCGATTATATCAGCGTAACTTGGAACATGTCATCGATAATAATTCACAACTCCGAGGAATGATTGGACTTCTTTTTTCATCGTTGGGGCTTTAAAGTTGTGAATTGCTTCTGCTCATTTTGGATCGGGTTGTATTCCATCAGTCAATGATAAACCCTAAGTATCGAGCCGTATCTCGAAACCATGAACATTTTTCTAATTTTAGTGTCATATTATACTTCACAAATCTTTCTAAAACAAATTGAATATGTTTCAGGTGTTCCTCGTGTGTTCGTGAGTGTATTAAGATATCGTCGACATATACCGTAACGCAGTGATCGAGTCCACTTAGAACGATTCTCATGGCTGCTACAAAGGCTTGCATCGCGTCCTTCAGGCTGAAGATTATTCGATTTAAAACATACGGTCTCCCCTGGAATTGGAATGCTATGTATTTTCGGGATTCCGGAGCTAGAGGAATTTGTAGGAATCCCCATCTCGCGTCTAATTTCGTGAATACTCTCATCTCGGATAGGCTTAGTTTTATTGTTTCAATGGGTGGAACTGTATCCCCTCTCGTACCCATATATTGATTTATCCTCCGAGCATGAAGGCAGTGGGGAATATCACCGTTCTCTTTTTTTGTGTATGTTATTGGTGAGAAGTATTCGCTCGACTCAGGGCTTGTAATCCCTTGTCTCTCCCAATTGTCGAACAGTTCTTTTCCTTTCGGAATCCAAGCCTTTGGAATTATTCTCTCTTTCTTGTCCATTTTCTTCGTATCCGGGGACATGTTTAGAGTATGTGTATATGCCGCGCATTTATCAATCCTTTCAGCGAAGGCTTTGTGGTTTCCTCGCAAGACATCTCCGAATTCCTGAGCTATCTTGTTCGATATCTCTAGTTCCTTTAAAATCTTCTCGATTTTGTTTTCGATCTCAAATTGAGTTTTGTCCGTTGGTCCGATGTTGAGAATAGGTTCAACAGCACCAAACTGGACTCCTGGTATCTCAATTCATTTCGATCTATCTCGTGGATCTACAAAATTGACCAACCAATACCTCACACTAGGCCTTCCATCATGTTCGTAGAGAAATACTCGACCTAAAATGATCGGTTCATTTAAGCTCTTGTTTATATGGAGCGTCGTTGTCATCTCGATGTCGTCGTCATGCTTATGAACCATTATGAATCGTAGATCTATCGATCCATAAACTCGTATAGCGGGTTTTCCGACAGCGTATCCAACTTTCTGCGTTGGGAAATTCACGTGCATAAGGTATAGATCTGGATTATGTTTTTCCAGGAACTGAAGGAATTTCTCAGTTATCCAGCTGTATGGAGAAACTTGATTGATGTACATCTTATTAACGTTCCTGGCTTTACCCATGATACTGTTTATTATAAAGGGTGGAAACCACAGTCTTGTGTCGACAAAGTTGTTTTCAGATTCTTCTTCCAGATCCGATTTGATCTCGTCCATGATATGGAAACAAAACATCCCATACGGGTCCTCTTCATCTGTTTGCTTAGGATCATCGGTTTCTGACTGCTCATCTTAACCACATTGATCTTGATCCTCGTATCCTGTGATCAGGTTAACATTGGGACTCATTTCGTTGTCCTTCCGATCAACGTGGTCTGCAATCAAAGATGCTAAATTTTCGTCGATTAAATTTGTCTCCTCTTTACTGTAATGGCGTGGGGTGGAATAGATGGATCTTTTGTCTCCCGAGATAACTGCTTTATCTTTATTCTCGTTCTCGTATTTTTGAGTAAAGATCCTTTCGATGTCGAGAATATACACGTCCTTGAAATCGGACTTGAAGTCCCAAATTTGGCTATTAAATCTCCAAAGTCTAGATCTATAGAACTGATTATCGATCCTCATTGGATCCGGTGAGATTGTCATTATAATTATCTTCTCAACTCGATGTTTTTGTAATAACTTGTCGAGGAGGTATCAAAGTTTCGAGATGATTGTGTCTTCGTCTGCATCTGGACTGAGGATGAATTCTTCTCCAAAACCGACGATTATACGAGTATTTTCTCTTGCGATCCTCCGTATAACTTCTAGGAGAGGGCCCAATCGATTTAGTTTCTCAAAACCTGCTATCTTATCAATACTGAGGTTTTGGGCGCTAGATAAGCCACTGTTCCTCAACCAGCTTAGGATAGTTGCATCATCACAGTTGTCGGTCTGTTTTTATCGAGTTTTTCGATAGGGCATCCTATGTGACGGACCATAGGCGCCTTCTTCAGTTTCCCTGGTTCTGATGGGGGGTTTCATCGGGAATATACGAGTTTGCGTACTTTTGGTCACCGATGTTTAGTACCAGCTGCTGTTTCACCTGTTTGCTTATATTTCCAGCATTTTCTTCATGAAACAAACTATGTAGGTATTCGAGTTTTGTCGAGAATTCAACCAGGTTTGCGACATCAGATTCGAGTATTCGGTCTCTGTATGTCATTGGCACTTTCTTCACCAAAATCCCATATATGGTCTGGATGTCTTCGCCACATTCAAGTAGTCGTTTGTATATGTGTATCGCGTAATCAGCTATCATCTCGGACAAAATCTGCTGGCCTAAATTTAGTAAAAAGGCTAATATTTCCCCTAACTAAATCGATACATTTTATCTTAACAGACTAGCAATCGATGTCTATGGCTCTGCTCATCGATATACCTGGAACAGGGGGAATTTACGGCTCAGCTAAAACTAACAAGCATATTGACTTAACTAATTAATGGGTAGGTCATACTTTTAGGGGAATCTTCTGGAAGTATAGTATCAAAAATATTTCTAGAGTCCCTAAATTATAATGTATGTTATGAATTGGACCAAGATCCATAACATAGGGCAGATAAAATCGATTAAGGCCTAATTACTTTACTTCAAGATCGGTACGTCGCAAGTACGATTACGGGAATACAGGTGGCTCTTAATTTAGCCTATCTTTTCATTTTATTTCAATACACACCAGTACGATGTTATTTTAGTCTGTTAAGAGTCGTTAAAAGAGAGGTTGCGAACAATAAAATACTGGGCCACTAAAAGCGACGTATGATAGTTAGGTTAACTACAATAACTATTTTCTACACCACACTGCCAAGAAAATGCTAAGATCAAAACATGATCCGTAGGCTTAGGGCCATAGCAAATGACTGTAACGACTAACAGTCTTGAACACAAAATTTAATAAGGAAGCTTACGCCTCGAACGGGACATTATTTAGCACACTAACTATATCGAATTAAACACGAAGGACCTAATCCTCGAACATCAGGTTGTTTTAGTAGTTTACGTTGAGTTTATTATTTTTTATTGAATTTAGGTTGACACGCTTCGTAAGGCATAGAGCTAAACGCTGAAGTCGATGTGGCTTTCACTGCAGTTCACTTGCTGCATTTGCGTCATAGAATGGAGAAAAACTTCCTCCAATTACCACTCATGGGAATCAAATGCCCAACAAAAATAAAAAATGGCTGCGGCAAAGCCGGCCAGTCAACAGTCGCCAGACACTTTTGGTAAATTTGGATAGTGCCAATCCCGACATGAACAGGTTGATCAGACCTATCCAGCTTAAAGGATCGCTCTAACGATCATGCTGAGCAACAAACCGATCAGATGGGTTTCAACAAAACTCAGGTGGCGGACTTTTGTCTCTTCTTGTACGATCTTTCTACTCTTATTGATCGGATATGGTAAGAAAGAAACCTGAAAAAAAATGAAAGTAAGAACGGAAATAATTTTGGATGGGTGGTTCGAGAACATAATTGAAAGAAGGAGGAACACTCTCCACATTCGTTGATATACACCCGTGTAAACTACAGTTCCAAGTAGCAATATGGATCTACGAATAACAAGAGATTGTATATATCTGCATGTGAAGGTTTTAGATTAAGAATAGACAATTCTCGAATCACACCCTGATAACGGATGGAATTAATATTAAGAAGGAAGGTTGTGGATAAGGCGTTTGCATTGGGCTCGGCCACAGAACTCGCAAGACAAGTCGATCAAGTCCTGTCACGGTTGCCAAGTAAAACGTAGATGTGACGTCCAAAAACGAACGTACATCCCGAGTATAGGGAATGATATCACGATTCGAAGTATATCAATAAGTTTTGATTGATCATAGAGTCGAAACCACAAACCAGCTCAAACAGTTAGGCCACCAGCCTACCAGCGATAGCTCCCAAGGCTTACGAATTATATCGGGCGAATTTATAACAGTAGAAATAAATAAGTTGGCCGACCCATTATTACAGTTTACACTTTATTACATCGAAAAGGTTACTTACAAGTATGGTAACTAATGTCAGATCGTGCAGGTTATACATCACATCGCCTCATGGTTCTTGAAGTTCGGTGAACCATCAAATCTCAAGCGGATATATGTCTTGAATTCGGAGGAATAATATCGCGAGTTATTTAAGTCTACTACTGACGTTCACATTCGAAAGTATCGGTGAAAACAATTTAAATGGTGACTTGTTGTCGTATAAAAGAGCTATATTTTGTCGTGAATAATGTTTCCAATTCACGACAAACGAAAAACTATCACGTCTAAAACGAGACTGACTGTTCACTCTTAGGCCAAAAACATGAACAGTCAAGAGAGATAAGATTTGGTTCACCGATGATCGATACTGTAATTCTACACGTCACCATATCGTTAAATAATAGCTGATCAACGTTTCTTCGATGTTTTGTATATTTGGGGAATTTATTTCTGTTGGGGAATCGGCGTATTTCCCGTTTACCTTATCGTTATTATAAACTTAGAATTCGAGAGTAGTTCCCTATTGTAATAATAGTACACGTTGATGGTGACGTGAGGGGAAGGCTACGGGTAATCAGATGTCACAACCTATAGTTCTAAACGTTACGTTCCAAGTATGCCATCGGTGGTAATTTCACAATGGCTGATGTGAAGCATTTTCCAAACAATTTCATAAAATAAGTTGAGATGCCTAACCCGTATTTTTCTCCATTAATAAATTACGTCGATTCCCGCCTCTGATCCCCTGTTTTTTTTCTTTCGAAATGTCTTCTCTCCACGGCTCACGAAATTCGCCGAAATAATTTTCAAATTAATGTACGTATACCGAATTTATTTCTTGTGAACGAATTTTACATCTATACGTATTTTGCACTCTCGAACACGGCTAGGCTACATAGTGTCAACTTGTTCGCCGGTCTGCGTTACCTATTATTTTCCGCCTAGCCTAGCCGCGAATTATATGTACTCATACAATAGCCTAGAAATAATACTCGTAGCTGCATGCCTAAACATCGGCGGTCCGTTCGGTTGCTCGCCTAACGGACCGAAAAATACGTTGAAGTTTGAATTCAAATGTAACGGCCAATATAATTTATCTTCTTCAACAGGATTGGCTGTAATTTTATAGAGAAAAACGTGTACGAGGCGATGCAATTGGTGGTGAGTTTTGGTGGGAATTTCTCTCGATGCTTGGCGCGATCCTCACATTCTTAGCCTATAGTTAGTTGAATTTTAGCAGTCGGATCGCGCCGTTTAGAGGTTTTTGCCTCGAAAGTGTTGTTTTTGGCCACTAAATTTCCTCTCAAAAATTAGAAAACTTACTCGGAGGGGGCTTCCCTCACCGTTTAATGTTACCAATATAATTCGCGAATTGTGTGTGTAAAATTATCCCTAGTTTTATGGGGTTTCGTGCCTAATTTTGGTGCAATCGAAATAAGTGAAAGTTGACATTTTTCTTTTAATTTCGTCCATCAGGGTGGCAATTTGTAAGTTTTTTTTGTCAATCGAAATCAAAATTACTTGACCTCCGAGGTCAAATTCGAATTGCGGTTACTTCAAAATTCGAAAAAGGCCACAGAGGGGTGCAGAAACCGCACCTCCATAGTGGACCTGCCTGCAGCCAAATTAAGTAGCGGGAGCAGAGAAGAGGATTCAACCAGTTGCTGTTTCCACAGTACCAGTGTTCGTCAGCGGGGCTACAACAGCCGGGGCACGAGAGCATCCAGAACCACATCACCTGATCTTGCATCGCCTCAAGGCTGCTGCGGAGCTGTGACGAAGGAGCAGTAAATATATGGTTTTTCTTTATTATTCTGTTTCTGTAACTTTTATTTGGGAATCGAAATTATTATGATAGCCTAATAATAAGGCATGTGGTGGGAGGGGGGTGGTTGGTTATTCTGGCAGTTGGGGTGTTGGTTCTAAAATGGTGAATTTTCCTTTTTCTTCCTTTTTGTCTTTTCCTACACTTGGCCATGCAGGAGTTCCCATACTCTACCTGCCTTTCTGTGGCTCTCTTTTTTTTGTTTGTTGTTTGTGTTGTTTCTGTGATTTTTTCGGACGTCACATTAACTTATATGGCGACCGTGACAGGACACTGTGGGGCATGTCTCATGGTGTTCAGTGGCCGGAAGCTGCACCCCAGTCCGTAGGCTCTCACGCCCCATTTTTTTTTATGAATTTTTCATCCCAAAATTTCTAAATTTTTCTGTTTATTTTTCCGTTTACTTCTATTTCTATCACAATCCATTGCCACTGCCATCAGGTAGTCCGTACACCTAATTTTTATAAACATTTTTCAACCCATTCATTTCGGAACAGTGTCTTCCTGCATGGCTAAAGTGATTTGGCAACTAGTAGTTGCAAGTGTTCATATGCCCCCCGGCAGGTATCTAGTCCAGGTTCGGGGCCCAAAGTTAGTGCACTGTGTTAGGAACCAAGGGTGTAGTTTGGTCGGCATGATGCTGGTTCGCCAGAAAGTGTCTTGTACCCCTCCCCTTGCCTCTCACATGCAGGGTGGATGTCTCCCTAATGCATCCAGTTGTGTGTTTTCCTAAAACACACTGGCGACCGTTTTAGACCGACCTTGGCATGGTCCTTTTCCTTAATTTCCCAAATTGTCTCACCATGATAGGCTGGTACCTTAACCCAGTCTACCGCCACCTCCTAACCACCACGCTGTTTTTGAAAATCAAAAACAAAACTAATCGAGATCAAGTGCAGTTCGTCACTTAGCTTTATTAGCACCAAACCTTTGTGTAAAAAATATTTTTATCTGCCTCTGTTCACCAAAGTGGCTTTGGCCCGTAAAAATAAACAAGCCTCAGTGCTCGGCACATTAATCGAAATCATAAATCCTTTTGGATATCTTTTTTTTTTTTCATATTTTTGCATATTTTGTTTATTGTGTATCTTTGCATTTATTTATTTATTGTGTATTTTTGCATTCTTTCATTTATTTATTTATTGTGTATGTATGTACCCCAGCCCTTGAGCAAGGCTGAAGGTCCAAAATAATTAAAATTTGGTACCTTTTTAAATTTTGGTAAATTTTTCGGCGGCACTTCCTTTCTATAGGCTGTCGCGCCGAAATACCCTACTCCCTACAACCACAGGTTTTCCCAGACGAAAATTAATTAATTTAGTTTAACTTCTGTCTGCCCAGCTCTTAACTTAACATCACCTGTGGTCCCTCTCGGCATCTACATTTTTGGTTACCCTTTTATTTTTTTCTAGTCACCTTTCTTTTATTCAGTTGTTATACCATATCCCCACATTTTAAAAGTAAACCAATACTCTCGAAAAGAAAAAAAAAGGAAAAAAGAAAAAAAATCGGGTGCGGCAAAAAATTTGGCAATTTTACTGTATTTTAAAGCCCCCAAAACCAAAGCCGCGATCGGACATCAAAAATATCTATAATTTTTTCGTCCCGAATTAAAAAGTGTTCGAGAGTATTTTCGTAAAATAAAATAGGACGACGAACCTTGAAAAAAAAAAATAAAAATAAAAATAAAAATAAAATCTTTCCGCATTCCTTACGATAGACGCTGGCCCGTTTATCGTGAATTACGAACAAACGAATATTGTCGATAAATACGAACTAAACGGCTATCCATTCACGAACGTAACATTCCCACATTTTAATCGCATAAATACGCGTAATTCAGTTGTACTATAGCACGAAAAAAAAAAAAAACACACGTCATTCACAAATACGTCGAGTGCTATCAGCAACAGTAGCCGTCCACACTTCGAAAAGCCCCGCTGATGAGCGACTTGACCTACTGCACCAGTGACCCGAAACATCGCTGATAAGCCAATAGCGCCAAATACCAGGCGTTCGAAAAACGCGCCGTGGTACACAGGGTGTTCCAAAACGTGCGTGACCGGAAAGCTGCTAAAGAAGAACTCGTCTTGAAAAAAAAAATAGCCGAATAACCGCTCCGACCTACCCACATCCAAGGATGGAGGAGCGGCAAGGACCTCGCTTAAGTTTGCCCCATAGGTCCGACCCCGCACCAAGGGAGGAGGAGCAACAACAAAAGGACGACGACTCTGTCAACCCCACTGTTGTTCTCCAGACGCCCAAACATGTACAAGAACTACTTAACGAAAATCGGGAATATCGTGCCCGATACCAACAAGAGAGGGAAAGCAGAGCCAGGTACCAGGACGGTATGGAATACTACCAGAACCAGTACCGCGAATCCTGCGCCCAGCTCAAGCAGATGCAAGCCGACATGGAGAGATTCCGAAAGGAAATCGACGAGATAAAGAAGAACGCCGTTCACCACGTTATCTCCGAATCGATTGCTACTGCCCCCGAAAATACGGACCAGTTCGAGAGGAACGTGAATGTTCGCTCGTCGGCCATTGTGGATGTCTTAAACAACGATATTCCATTGGAAGAACGAGCGGAACGAAACGACGAGCCCCTCAATCTGAGTCGATCGGATCTGCTTCGTATCCCCCGCAGACTTTCCATCCAGCAGGGCGGAGCTGATCTGCAACCACCAACAACGACGGCGCCATTCTGGGTCAACCATCCGCCTCCAGTGATGGGCAATCCGTTCATCCCTATAGGGGTTGATCCCAGACTAACCAATGGCGCCTACCAAGGAATACCACAAATAACACCGTTCACAAACACCGCCATGTCAAACAGCCTAGTACCTGCCAACACAAACGGTACCACCCCTGCTGTCATCCTTTCACAGTCTGGGAGGGGCAGAATCTGCCGCCTTTGTGGGGAACGGGTACGACCCAATGGCATACTTGCGCGGTTATCCCCAAACGTACCATTCAGGAGTATCTTGTACTCCCCCGTATGATCCAGGTGTTGAAACGTCACAAGCCAGAACTGCAAACGATCCGATCACCACTCAGCGGAATACTCATGGCAATAATCAACCAACGCTGAACCAAGGGCCTCAAATGACGGGACTACGCAGACCGCAACAAAACCAAAATACGATTCACGAGTATTCGACCCATACCACTTGCCTAAATACCAAGGCGCGTGGGACTCGAGAAACCCCTGGGTATTCATCCAGGAGTTTGAAAATTGTACGAGCAGCATGTCGGACGATCTCCAGCGGGCTCAAGTCTTCAAAAACCGACTTGACCGCGAGAAGTTTCCAACGTCATCAGGGTACCCGTATCACCTGGGCTACCTCGCGTGTGAACAGAAGTTCCTCGCTACGGAATGGAACCACGCCACGCGAAGCCGACAGGCTCGAACGGTCTTAGCAGCCAAGTACGACGCCACACGCTACAAAACGGAAGTCGACTTTATCATAGACTGCTACACCGAGCTGCACGAAACTCAAACCGTACAGATCATCGACATAATCCAGGCAATCCATGAGAAGATGCCAATGTGGCTCCGCCCTCATGTACCGCTAACAGCGTATCACACGCTGGAAGGATTTATCGATATGGTTAAGTTCGTCGAATCAGTGTACGGTCCAACGTCTGTGCCTATAGCAACGGCGTCAGTGCCCAAAAGAATCTGGACGGCGCCTGAAAACAACGCCAGGTATCCCGTCAAACCAAGGACAGACGGATCGACAACAAAACCGAAGTCAGATCCTGTCAATGTGGTCCAGGACAACGAGGAAGACGAGTACGACGTTACGTACCCTGAATCGGACACGGAGTCGGGAAACGACTCGCGGTGGCCGTAACTGCCCATACGGACCGCCCTCCTCAACACAAAATTGGGCAGAAATCAGCCAAATCTTCTTCCAACGGGGAGAAGAAACCTGACTTGAACAAAACAAAAGTTCTTCACGACACTGGGCAACTTCCCGACTGGAAGGAATACCGCGTTCTCGGAGACGCATCAGCTCTCAGCTGGCTAGTGCAATCTAAATTGTCGAATGCAGCCACGCTGGGTAATAAAATAGCGGATATGAGAAACAACAATCGTATTGCCAAACTCTACGCGAGCGCCTTGTCTAGAATCAAGGAGAACGACATGATCATCGTCTGTTTCAACGAGCACTTTGTGCTCCATCCGGACCATGAGGATCAAGCGTTTGAAGACAAACTACGGGAGTTGGCTCGCCTGATCGTTATCGAGAAGAAGGCGAAACAGCTGATCTTGTGCACGATCGCGCCTAACCTGTCGAAGGCAGCAGAACCTGTGTATCGAGCAAGAATCCGCAATGCCAACAGCCGGATGTGGAGAGTTCGAGGGGAATGCCCCAGGATGTACCTGCTCGACCTGGAACGGCATTTGATGGTCAATCCAGTCCCAAAAGTGAGTCCGAGCAAGGTAAATGACCCCCTGGAGGTGACGCTCCCCACTCCTCGAACTTATACAAAAAACGAAGTCGCAAGAATCGACAACAAGCTGACGGAACTTATCCATAACACAATCGACAGGAAAGTCAACACCAGTTCCTCGATGCTTGTCAGGAAGCTGTTTGCGGAAGAGTTCACTCCAGTCGAGATACCACCCGAGGAGTTGAGTATTGAAGAAACAACTGGTGGCCAAGACGAAAACGCCACGAACATGATCCATGAAATAGGGGTCGAATGCCAAGCGGACTCTGGGGCTGCGACGGTGTGCATCAGTGTACTGGCTGACCAGTCACGCCTTCTTTGTGGCAACGTGATGGAGGAAACACTACAGGATCTAGAGGATGAAACAACCGTGGAGATCCTGAACAAATACCGGGTCGAGGACTTACCTCCTGCCTTCTACATCCCTGTGGAGATAGGCATTGTGGAGAAAGTCTACCACTTCTTCCTCGATATAGGATCATTGTACTCCATCATGACGCTAGAAGCCCTTCAGCAAATGAAGAAGGAGCATCCAGAAACTCGCTTCTACAGATTGAAAGTGCCCTCTTATTGAATAGGCCCTTGTGTTGGCCGTACCGCCATCGTTGTTGTAGGAACAGCAGTAATTTCCTTCACGATGACGGACGACAAGGGGTGCAAACACACGTACACCACCGCGGTTCGCGTGGTGAAAAACTTCAACACGCCGCTCCTGTTGGGCCGCACGTTCATGGCAGAATACGACGTCATTCCGTGCCTCACCAAAAGAACGTTCACCGCAACAACACCCAATGGTCAGGAGAGAATCCAATTCAAAGATTCCAAACCCGCGGATTGGTCCCAGACCAAACAGGTTGCGTTGCTGGAGTCAATTCCACTCACGGCCGAACAGGAAATTAACAACATTATCGAGAAGGTCGAGTTGCCATCCACGTATAAGGCCACCTTCGTCGACATACTGAAGAAGCATCACGAAGTCTTTCGACACCGTGTCGGAAGGTGCAAATACTATACGCACAAACTCGTGATGAAAGAGCCGGTCAAGGAAATGCGCTTCAATGGTCGCTCCATCCCCCACGCCCAAGTACCTGGCGTGAAGGAAATTATCAATGGATGGATCAAGGACGACATCGTCCGACCAGCTCCTAGCCGATACATATCCCCGCTAGCGGTGCATCAAAAGCCGAATGGAGAAGTGCGGGTCTGCCTAGACTCGCGTGCCATAAACAAATTTATGAGCATCCGGGGAGATACCGTGCCCCCCATAAACGAGATCAAAACGAAGTTCTATGGTGCCAAGTGGTTCACCAAAATTGACCTGCGAAATGGATTCTTGCAGATAGGCCTAGCCGAAGAAAGCAAGGAGTACGTTGCCTTTAGCTTTCAGGGTCAGCCGTATGTCTTCCAAACGCTTGCGTTTGGATTGAAAGACAGCATGCAGGCTTTCATTGCGGCGCTACGAACAGTTCTCGGTGACCTTGATGATTTTGTTACAGCGTATGTCGACGACATACTTATCTTCTCTCCCACAATAGAAGAACATATCCGACATATTGGAATCGTGCTAGAAAGGCTGCACGAAGCGGGACATACAATCCGGTTGGATAAATGCTCATTTTTCCAACAGTCCGCCAACTACCTCGGGTATATAATCAATCAAGAAGGGATCAAACCCGATCCGCGCCGCGTCGAAGCGATATACCAGTTCAAGCAGCCTCAAAACAAACATGAGGTGCAGAGCTTCCTCGGCGTGATGAACTATTATCGCGCTCACATTGTCAAATGCGCAGAAATTGCAGCACCTCTCCATAACCTGACGAAATCGACTGTACCGTTCAAGTGGGATGTGGAGGAGGAAATGGCTTTCCGTAGGCTCAAGAACGAGATTGCAGAATGCGTGATGCAGGCCCATCCCGATTGGACCAAGAAATTCGTCGTCATCACCGATGCCTCGGACGTGGCTATCTCCGGGATGGTCCTCCAGTATGAAGAACGTTCCATTGAAAAAGACGGAACGACCACCACCGAACTTGTCCCTAAAGTCATTGCGATGGTCAGCCGGCTTATAAAAAGCGCGGAACGCAATTATTTTCCTTACGAAAAGGAACTACTCGCAATAATATATACATTTAAAAAATGCGAGTATCTTCTGGTTGACCGAGATGTTGAAGTACAAACGGACCACAAGGCTCTCCAGCATCTTCTTCAACACCAAGATGCATCTCCACGAGTTGCCAGGTGGAGAGAGTACCTGTGTATGTACAACATCTCGGCAATAAAACACATTCCTGGCAAAGACAACGTCGTGGCCGACGCACTCAGCAGATTCACTCGCGTCTCCGATCACATCAACCACCAACCAGCTGAGCTAATGACGGTTGTCATGTTAACGGACGTGCGCGGGGAAATCTCCATGGAAGAATTGTTAGGAAACCTGCCAGAGATGCAAGAAAACGATCCTGAAATTACACGACTGGTCGAGTCCAAGTCTCCTAGGATCGAAATCCAGAAGGACGTAGTCTATTGGAAAAATAGAGATAGCATCTCCCGCATGCTTGTTCCAAAAGAAATTCGCCCAGCCCTCATACAATTCTACCATGAGGATCATCAACATCCTGGTGCCCGGAAAATGCTAGATATCGTTCGCCGACATTTCGACTGGCCATACTGCAAAGAAGATGTCGAAAAGTACTGCGCCAGGTGCATCGATTGCCAGCAAGCAAAAAACTCAAACACCACGCTAACGAGCGGTTTCAACTCTGTTGTCGCGGAAAATGCCGGAGATTTGGTTGCCATCGACATATTCGGCCCTTTGCCACGAGGGAGGGGTAATGTGTCCAAGATCATTGTGATAATGGATGTGTTCACGAAACTTACCCGCCTCTACCCAGTGAAGATTGTTTCGACAAACGCATGAATGGGGGCAATGGAGAAATTCATTGCTGAATATGGCCCCATACGAAGCATATTGTCGGACAACGGTCCGCAATTTAGTTCAAAATTCTGGACAGATCACTGGATGAAAAAAGACATATCGCCGAGATTCACCTCGATCTACACTCCATCCTCCAACCCTGTCGAAACAAGGATGAAGACGATCGGAGATTGCCTCCGGATATTCTGTCCGACGCAGCATTCGAGGTGGTCCATGTTCATCCCACAGATTGAACATAGGCTGAACTACGTTGAGCATGCAACAACAAAATTCACCCCTATCACGCTCATGAAAGGAGTGAAACTCGACGTAGAAGGCGATCCGGTTCCCATGCGAAACGAAGAATATCTTCAAGTCCTCAAACAAGCTCGAGCCAACTCGAAAAAGGTCATCGAAAGACGCCGAGCAAACCACCTTAAGGACGCTCGCATAACATCACTGGAACCGGGACAGAGAGTCTTTGTCAAGAACTTCACCCTGTCCAACAAGCAACAAGGAATAGTTGCGAAACTGAACTTCAAATGGATCGGTCCGTACATCATCATTGGGGAAACCGGAAATGGCGCCTACAAGATGGAGGACGAAAGTGGCCAAGTCATTAAAAGAAATATTCGACACATAAAATTAATGCGCTCCCATCAAACTAGGCCCAAGCTCCAACAGTCAACCGAACCTGCTCCGACCACGACAACTAGCGCTCCGATAAAGCCGGACAAGATAATCAAGAAAAAGGCAACGATGAAACGAAACATCGGTGAACCGATAAGCACAGGCACAGGAGCACAGACCCGCAGCCAGTCGAGAAAAATAAATCAACAACGTCATTCGTGAAACGAAAATAACACGCGACATCGTATCGTCAGTTGGTACGCAAAAAATAAGAAGATAAAACGGGCATTTTCAGTGAAAAAATAAGATTAAAAGTGACTGTGACGGCGAAGTGAATCGTGATTGTGTCGGTTCGTAAGGAACTTGCGACATCGGCAATTAATTCGAGTAAGGTGTTCTCGTACCGAAAAAAAAAAAATATGGCAGCCCGCGACGATAAAACCCTCGACTTGGACCTAAACGATCGTGCTGGCGTACGATGGACAGCAACGGGAAACACGGTGAGGGATCTCAGCTTAATTAACCACGAACTCGATTTGTGTCGTTTGATCCTGAGCAGTGAAATCGAACACGCTAAGGAGCCGGTGCCTGGACTAGTCACGATAATGGAGACGATACTCGACGTGCAGGTCGATCTCAAACACGTGAAGGACACTGTGAAGTGCGTAGAACCGTCGTGCCGACACATCCTCGAGAAAGGCAATTACATTCGCGAAGTTCTTCCCATGGAGAACGAAGAAACATATGCGAATCAACAAATGGAAGAACGCGAGCTCCGCCGATTAACTGACCGGATCAAACGACAGAGACGACAGGCGACGAGGGAGTTAGCCAATTTGCAGGCAAAACAAGGCGCCCACCAACCGGACTCCACGTCTGAGGCCGACACGCTGCCGCCACCACAACCAGTTTTGTCACCTAGCCCGAAACGAGTTCGTTGGGCAGACGAGATGGAGGTGGTCCAACCTGAACCAGTCCCGACGCAACCACAACTACAGATCGTCACACCGGGGGTGCTGGAACCCACCCCACTCCCTAGACGCATGACGAAAGGTGAACTTCGTGCCATCCTGCCGCACACCTTCATGATTCGACTCGGGTTCCTCAACGGTGGTAGTGCGCAAACCGAGACGCTAGTTCATGTCGATTGGTCTCTGGACCAATCGATCGTCAGCCCGAAAATCGCCGGCGACCTGCCCATCAAGGAGACGGAGAAATTTATGGGTCACCTCTCATATGGGAAAGTCCGCATCCCCCAAAGCAGCGAGACAGTAACACTCTTCCTCTACTTCCATAACAATTGGGATACGTTCATGGTGGAAGAGTGTTACGTAATACGGAACGAGCGTTTCGACCAGAATCAGTTGATCCTGGGAAAGCCGTTCATCCGGAAACACATCCTGCAGGCCACCCACACTGTCTGACCGAGGAGACGTGGCGACCTCATATTTGTGGATGACAATGGGAGAACTGCAAAAGGATTCTACGAACCTAAAACGGGGCTCTATTAGACGGACCACCCAACACCCGATTGGCGACTCGGTACGAAGTTAGTTGAAGTATGTAAACAGTTTCTTTGCCGTTTTATCTTCCACCTCTCCGTGGCAATGTACCCTTTTTTTTTTCTAAAAAAGTTTTTTATTTTTTTATTTCGTGAAAACCTCGTAACCTTTTAAGCGTGTTTCCGTTAGAGGTTAGTTTATTGTTTAGCTCGTCGGGGCGGAATTATTTTTTTTTCTTCTATTCCGCTGTGTTTGTTTTCGTCATTATCCTAATTTGTTTGTTTGTCGCCTCCCCTCCGGGGCCAGCCGAGGGTGAGTGCTTAGTTTTTTTTATTAATATATGTTCTGTTATTCTGTGAATTTTTTGTATTATTTGTGCACTTTTCTTTAATACTACACCATAGTCTCTCGGCGAATCGTCACCTAAACCAGTTTCCTTCCTTTTTTTTTTCCAAATGTTTCCTCGTGTCCCACTCGCAAAATTTGGGGGGGGTTAATGAGATGCCTAACCCGTATTTTTCTCCATTAATAAATTACGTCGATTCCCGCCTCTGATCCCGTTTTTTTTCTTTCGAAATGTCTTCTCTCCACGGCTCACGAAATTCGCCGAAATAATTTTCAAATTAATGTACGTATACCGAATTTATTTCTTGTGAACGAATTTTACATCGATACGTATTTTGCACTCTCGAACACGGCTAGGCTACATAGTTTCAACTTGTTCGCCGGTCTGCGTTACCTATTATTTTCCGCCTAGCCTAGCCGCGAATTATATGTACTCATACAATAGCCTAGAAATAATACTCGTAGCTGCATGCCTAAACATCGGCGGTCCGTTCGGTTGCTCGCCTAACGGACCGAAAAATACGTTGAAGTTTGAATTCAAATGTAACGGCCAATATAATTTATCTTCTTCAACAGGATTGGCTGTAATTTTATAGAGAAAAACGTGTACGAGGCAATGCAATTGGTGGTGAGTTTTGGTGGGAATTTCTCTCGATGCTTGGCGCGATCCTCACATTCTTAGCCTATAGTTAGTTGAATTTTAGCAGTCGGATCGCGCCGTTTAGAGGTTTTTGCCTCGAAAGTGTTGTTTTTGGCCACTAAATTTCCTCTCAAAAATTAGAAAACTTACTCGGAGGGGGCTTCCCTCACCGTTTAATGTTACCAATATAATTCGCGAATTGTGTGTGTAAAATTATCCCTAGTTTTATGGGGTTTCGTGCCTAATTTTGGAGCAATCGAAATAAGTGAAAGTTGACATTTTTCTTTTAATTTCGTCCATCAGGGTGGCAATTCGTAAGTTTTTTTTGTCAATCGAAATCAAAATTACTTGACCTCCGAGGTCAAATTCGAATTGCGGTTACTTCAAAATTCGAAAAAGGCCACAGAGGGGTGCAGAAACCGCACCTCCATAGTGGACCTGCCTGCAGCCAAATTAAGTAGCGGGAGCAGAGAAGAGGATTGAACCAGTTGCTGTTTCCACAGTACCAGTGTTCGTCAGCGGGGCTACAACAGCCGGGGCACGAGAGCATCCAGAACCACATCACCTGATCTTGCATCGCCTCAAGGCCGCTGCGGAGCTGTGACGAAGGAGCAGTAAATATATGGTTTTTCTTTATTATTCTGTTTCTGTAACTTTTATTTGGGAATCGAAATTATTATGATAGCCTAATAATAAGGAATGAGGTGGGAGGGGGGTGGTTGGTTATTCTGGCAGTTGGGGTGTTGGTTCTAAAATGGTGAATTTTCCTTTTTCTTCCTTTTTGTCTTTTCCTACACTTGGCCATGCAGGAGTTCCCATACTCTACCTGCCTTTCTGTGGCTCTCTTTTTTTTTGTTTGTTGTTTGTGTTGTTTCTGTGATTTTTTCGGACGTCACAAAGTATTGGTGTCTCCATCACATTGGAACTCGCTTTTTGATCCATCAACATTATAAAAATATACACCTAGGCTACGACAAATATTTTTTGTCCAAATAAGAGTTTGTTTTCATTTTGTTTTTTTTTTTAGTAATAAAACAAATTACCCAAAAATAGGTTAGGTACCTATAATCTACCTACTCAAACTGAGATCAATTGCCTCATTGTTTATTTTAACTGCCTGTACATTGACTTTGGTCTCCATGGCACATGACTACGCGACTTTCACCTTGACTATTTGATCATTCGCTGTTGTAATTTTGACTGGACACCGAAATTTAAGATAAAATTAAAATTTCTAATAATTTTTTTTAGAAATTGTTGTTTTATCTTTAAAAAGTAAATGCGAACCGTTCACTAATTTTAAACACTCTCGCTCACTTTCAACAAATTTCAATGGTATTTCTAAATTAATTTTTAAACGTTGAAAGAAATGTTTTACAACAAATGTAAACATAAATGTATGGCTACAAGTTCACTGTGTAAGAATAGTGTACCTGACATGATTTTCAGTAAACATATTTTCAAATTCTTTAAAAAAAGTAAAAAATATCAGTGAAAGCATTAAAATTGGTTGAATAGAATGGGAGAAAATGAATGGTAAATTTGAGTTGTCAAAAAACATTGTGATATTTTTTGAGCAGTGGGTGTGATGTCATAGAATTGACACACCAGTAAACTTTTCACCTCTTTCACAGGTTTTTCATTCATTCATTTCTCACTCTCTTGTGTTTGAACATTGGTTTAGTTAAGCTCATCAATTTGGAAAGTTCATGGTGACTGTGAGGGAGTGGATGAAAGGATGTACACTTGAACCCCCCACCCTCTTATTTATAAACAAATTCAAAACATTGAAAAACAATAAAAACTAAGAAAATCAAAAACCAATTATTCCTTATTTGTTTTTATATTAGAGCACAGCCTTGGAAAAAAGTTTTGGTGGTGCATAAGGAGTTATTTATTTTGAGGGCTGAGTTAATATTTGCAACCCATGTTTAGATTTAACCCTTCATTTAGCCCCCTGTAGCCCAAGAAATGGAACTAAGATAATATTCTTGGATGTTATTGAGTGATACATCGATAAAATTGTTTTTTGAGGCTCTGAGTTTACATTTATAATCCTGTAACGGCCAAAAGAAGTGGTAATGTACCTAATTAGAACCACTTTTGGTATTACACCATACACGAAATATCACGTATTTTAAAAGCAGTAATACTTCTAAAATAAATTCAAGTTTATCATCCACAGACTATTGTGGACCTTAACATTAGTTAGAGAATCAATAATATTTCAAACACATGAGTGAGTTTACACATTTAATAAAATAATAATTTGTACATCACAGTACATAAATATACGTTAGTATTTATACATGTACAATCACAATTCAACAAGCAAGACTATCTGTTCACTGGAGACTTCTACAAGAGAGGTTCCAGGTACTTAGAAGTAGCTGTCGAGGAACTGTGTCTTATTCTACTGAATCGAGGGATTATATACTCGTTCAGGGTATGAAAACGTGCGAGACGGATAGGTAAAGTGAGGTAGGGTGTTGTTATTATAGGGTTGGGCTGACTTGTCGAGTACTCGAGGGACAGGTACAATTAGGTCATGAATAAACAGAAAGTATATCTATATTCATAAAATCAAATACAGGTAATTTAGTGGTTGTTTATAAAGAGTTATAGGATGATTATTGTTGATAAATATCTACGTTTTTGGTATTCGAAAATGTGTGAACGAATATGTTCGTCATTTCTAAAAATAGACGAAAATATACGTTACAAATACATTTTTTGATTGAACCCTCTCCTTGGCCCCCTGTGACCTCAAACAGCGGGTTAAGATAATATTCTTTGATATTATTGAGTGATATATTATTAATAATATTTCTTGAGTTGCTGAGTTTAGATTTGAAATTCATTTTTTATCAAACCCCTTACTGAGCCCCCTGTAACCACAAACAGGGGGTTGGGAAAATATCCTTAGATACTATTGAGTGATACATCACTGATAATATTTTTTGAGGTGCTGAGTTTAGATTTGCAATCCATTTTTTGATCAAACCCCTTATTGAGTCCCCTGTCACCCCAAACAGATGGTTGAGATACTATGCTTAGATATTATTAAGTGGTAAATCATTAATAATATTTTTTGAGGTGCTGAATCAAATCAAACATCTCATTGAACCCTCTGTGTCCCTAAACAGGGGGTTCAAATAAAATTCTTAGATATTATTGAGTGATACACCATAAATAATGTTTGTTGAGGCACTGAGATTATATTTACAATCCATTTTTAGATTGAACCACATTTTTTCTTCCTTTGGCCTCAAAAAAGGGATTGCAATTATATTGTGGAATACCTTGTCATGAGAGATATTCACACTCGAAGGTCTTCAACAGTATTTTGCGTGTTCTGCCACTTCATACGGTTAAGTAAGGGAGAGCCAAATCCTCGGCGAACACTGGTGATTTTTGAGTTGGTTCTGAGAGTTTATATACAGGATTTGGTACACGCGAACAGACACACTTGCATACATACATGTACGTAATTATGTCATGCGTTACGTCGTTCCTTGCCTCTGTCAAGGTGATAAGAAACGACGCAGCGTGTTTTTTACCGGGCCGTGACATCACCGAGATTGTTATCTGGTAATTGATCTCAGCCCGTGCAATGTATCTTACCTGTACGTACGTACCGGTACGAACATACAAACGCACCAGTGTAAATTTGTTTAACGTCACAAAGACGAATATTGCCAGCCTTTGGGCGGCGACTGTCATCGAGAGATGCGAGCCCCTATTACCTCATACAAGTATTTTCCCCACAGCTACTCCCCCAGTTTTTGCACTGCAAAAATGATAATTTGAGTGCCTGGGGGGACTTATCAAGTCTATTGCTGTCGCTGGTCCCTCTCCCATTTGGCTAAGGCCGATCCTTCTGCGGCACCCACACACTCGTAAGACATCTTACGAGTGTTGAATCGGGCCTGGTAGGATTCTCGGCTTTGTAGCCCCCTATGTCTGGGTGGTTGTTTTGATGTGCCAGATGAGTGTAAGGATGAGGATGACATGGAGGTGGAGGACCAGTTGGGGTTTTCGGTGTTGGCTGGTTGAACATCAGGGAGTTTGACGTCCCCGATGGTCTGTAGGCTAGACCGAAGGTAGGAGGAGGGCGTGTTTGATGCACCTCTTCTACAGGGAGTTGCCTCTTCACCTCCAATGCCATCAGGGTTGAGGACTCCAAGGGTGGGTTCTCCACTCTCAGTGTGCTCTCCGGTGACTTCGGAGGCGAGATGAGGGCAGGAAGGGGTGTGGACATCATCTTGACGATGTCCGCAACCGATGTTGTGTCCATCAGCAATTCATTTTTGATTCGTTCAAATTCCTTTTCTTGCTCCGCCTGTTCCTTAGTTATTACAGGCTTAGGTACAGGCGGAACGATGAATTTGAAGTCTGGATTCAAAAATGATGTGTTAATTGGGGACAACATGAAGCAAGGAAGGAAAGACAAAATATTTATGGAAGAAAAGAAAAGAAAAATTAGTAGAATTTTCAGCGTGTTAAATTGTCAATAGCAGAAAGGCGAATGAAAAACGTTGCGAGGATATTTTTCGTTCACAGCTTTATTCATAGTCGTTATCTTATTTCAGACATGTTCGGAGGGGATAGTGCATTAAATATTCTTTAGTTGAAAAGTTTTCTGGTCAAAATCTGTTAAGTATAAGCAGAGTTAAGCGTGTTTGAATTTTTGTACTTTTGAATTTTGTATTTCACAAAGGAATGCACTCTTCATTTTTGACGTCACGATCTATCGACTATTTTGTTATCTGAATATTTGTCAATAGAAACACATTGCGATGTTTTCTTCCTTATCGCACGTGGGTTTGTTTATTCGTGTCATTTTTTATTTGTACGCATTTATTCTCTGCTTATCTACGGAATTTCTTTTGTTGCAAATATTCCCAGTTTCTTGTGCGTCTTTTTATGCGGGTTTGTAATTTTCACAGCGGATATTAACTTTCGTGAATATTTTTAGTTTCTCCTTGCCAATCTTTCAGATTTTCAAGTTGGAATTTGGTTTTTTTGCTTTCTGCTGCCAAGGGGCCTGCCTCTTTTTTGTGGGCATAAGGGGGCCGACAGATTGTAGTGTATTTTGACTGTGTGGTCTGTTTTTCTTCTTCAATTTTCCTGTCATCTTCCTTGTTGCTCTTTGGAGCATTTTTCTGTCGTTGTTTATAAAGTACGCAGGATTCAATCTGTCAATTGAAATCGTTTTTTCTTCACCTGCGATTAGTATCCTGAAATTCTTGTCTTCTGGTGATACAACCTTATAAGGACCGGTGTATGGTTTCTCCAACGAAGATCTTATTTTCTCATCTCTGACAAACACATGAGAAGTTGTGGCCAAGTGTTTGGAGACATAAATCTTTGGTTCGCCATGACGAGCTGCCTGTTTCAAAAAACTGTTAACATCAGTCTGTAGGTTTTGGACGAGCATTTCTGGGCTAATTTCTTTCAAGTGGGTGAAAAAGTCCCCTGGTAGGCGTAACTCTTCACCAAACGCTAACTGCGCCTGTGTCCGTTTGAAGAGCAGATCGAAGGCCCAAGAGGATTGTTGGTAGTATGTCAACCCATCTATTGGTGTTTGCAAGCCATGATGGAGGCTTTCAAAGCTCTGTGTCATCGCTCAACTTTACCGTTTGCTTGAGGATGGTAAGCTGTGGTGTGATTGTGTTGTGCACCAAGCTTCTTAGACAGCTCTTGGAAGAGCGAGCTTTCAAATTGACAACCCTGGTCCATGATGATGACTTCAGGTACGCCATAGTGGGCAATCTAGGTATCGTATAACCTGGCAGCTACCATGGGAGCTGTCATCTCATAGAGAGGAACTGCCTCTGGCCATCGAGTTGCTCCATCTATGATCGTCAACAGGTATCTGTATCCTTGGGATGCGGGTAATGGACCCACCAAGTGTATGTATATGGTTTTAAACCGCTCCGTTTGTTTAAAAGATTTGAGAGGTGAAAGAGTATGTCTTCCTACTTTGGACTCTTGGCAATTCAGGCAACTGCGAGTCCATTTGTTGCAGTCGGACTTCATTCGAGGCCAAACAAATCTTGATGCTACTAATCCAGCAGTGCATTTTGGTCCAGGGTGCGATAGATTGTGCACACTACTGAAAGCCAATTTGCGATACTTTGTTGGCAGGAATGGCCTATTCTTGCCTGTACTAATGTCGCATGTTAGTAAAACATTAGTACCAGGGATTTTCCTTTGTCTGAATTTGAGAGCTGTGTCATTGTTCGACAACAGTTCTTGCAATTCTGCATCCCTTATCTGTTCTTTAGCTATTTCAGCGTAAGGTGATTGAGATGGTTCAGCACCTGAGTCTATAAGGTAGCGTCTCCTGTTTGTCCTGTCCTTGATGAACAGGCGGCGTGAATACTTTTTCGAGGGATCTTCAGCCACATAGATGACCCCTCTTTCTAGTTTGACAGGGTATTGTACGTTTTTCCCCACCATTGGCATCTGTTGTTGCAACTGGTGGCCTCTGTGCCAAACCTATTATGGAAGAAGCAGGATTTATTGTCCCAGTTTTGAGACTGGGGTTTGGGGGACGATGTTCTTCTAGGGGGAGTTGGACTCTGACCCCTGGTAGAATTGCTCTTTCAGTTTCTTGACCTGGACTTTCTATTGTTATTTCTATTGTTGCTCCTGCTTTTTGAGTTACTTCTACCGTTTCTTGAATTATTGTTATTACTCTTCTTCTTTATTTCGCTAGTCAGCTGAGCTATTTGGGCTCTAAGCTGAGCTAGTTCTCCGGTCTCTGACAATACTGCACAAATCGAGGATGTTGATCTCGAGTGTTCTAGTGCACTATCGGCACTCTTTGCAAAGAAGTCTAGGTCCTCGGAGTTGTTAATCACCGTGGTACCCACAGCTGCCAGACACTGTACAACATGTTGGGGCAGTTGCTTACAGAATTGGTTCCCAATGACTGACGGTGATACAATGTTGTCAGCCTTCTGTCGTAATTTGGCTATGAAGGTGGAGGGTTTATCATCTCCAATCTTCATCCCACCCATAACATCATCAATTATTTGGTTTTGAGTTTTACCAAACACATTTCAAATTTTCTTGTAGATCCAACTGTATTTATCTGCTTCCTCCAGAGGTCATTCCATGATATCCGGAATGCAGCGTATTATTTCTGCAGGCATGCCGCTGCAAATGTGTGAATACTTCTGGTTGTTCTGTAGGTTCTCTGTCTTGAAACAACCTTCGAGGAGAGTCAACCAGAGTTCTACCTCATTTGGCAAAAATTCTGGAATCTCAATCCTCCACCTTTGGATCGCAGAAAACAATTCAGGAACTCGATAAAGCTTTCTCTAAATACCTAGAATTTAAAGATAAAGCATTTGGACATGTAGATCCCCTTTTACGAAAAAAGATAGACCAACTAGAAAAAACTATTGAAGAATTAAAATCCGGGAAAACAGAAAAGAAAACCGAAAAAAATGTAAACTTAGGTTCTGCAGAGCCTGCATCTGGAACAGCTGTAGTAGCTGTGCAAGCACTTTGGGGGTCAGCTGTGGCTGACCACTTCCACCTGTTCCAGGCTGGTTCGATGTTGGGTTTGTCGTATTTCCATTTCCGTTACACATTTAAATCTGCTGTACTTCTTCTTCGGCAAAGGTTTTACCAGACTCCGTCGATTGTCAGTCTGGGGTCGAAGGGTTGGAGTCTTGGCTCAAAAGCAACCACTTCTGAGGGTGTGAGCTGTTGTCTCGTTTGGGTTGACGACAGCTCCCAAATGCAAGGCTTCTGGTCTCCGGATTTGTTTTTGCTTTTCCAGAGTCTCAAAGACTTCAGAGTCTCTGGTCGAAGCTGGAGGAGTTGGCGGATAAGGGCAACTTTGTTCCACCAGGTCTACTTCCCTTGGTTCCCTTCCCGCAAATATATTTGGAAGGGAGGGTTTAATTTCCCACTTTTAAAGTCAGACCTCTGCTTCAACAGCCAAAGGTGTCTAGGTCTGTGAAAACATTTGTATCCCAAGCGAGTAACTCACCAGCGCACCGCGCCTTGTTTTAGAATTAGCGCAACGCGCCTAGACACCCACGACGTAGCCAAAAAATCACATTGGGGTTACCACTGTGGAATACCTTGTTGTGAGAGATATTCACATTAGAAGGTCTTCAATAGTATTTTGTGTGATCTGTCACATCATAAGGTTAAGTATGGGAGAGCCAAATCCTCAGTGAACACTGGCGATTTTTGAGCCAGTTCTGACAGTTTATATACAGGATTTGGGACATGCACACAGACACACATGCATACGTACATGTACGTATTTATGTCATGCGTTATGTCTTTTCTTGCCTCTGTCTAGGTGATGAGAAACGACGCAGAGCATTTTTTACCGGGCCGTGACATCACTGAGATTGTTATCTGGTAATTGATCTCAGCCCGTGCAATGTATCTTACCTGTACATACATACAGGTACGTACGTACAGGTACGAACATACAAATGCACCACTGTAAATTTGTTTAACATCATAAAGATGAGATTATTGAGGGATTTATCAGGTATTGGATGCTCATGTTTTTTGAGACCAACAAAAAACAACAAAATTCAGTAAAACCACTTGCCCAGCTTACTTGTAAAGAAAATAAGTTTTTTGTATTTGTACTCAGAAACCTGTAAAACATTATAAAAAATATATCACACAATAAAATGTGAAAAGTTAAAATTAGCTAGTTATATCTGAACCAGTTTGGATCACATTATAAGGAGTTGAATGAAGAAATACATGTAAAAATAAAACTTCAAGTGTAAAAATATTACCAACAATGTATCACACAATATAAAAGGGAAATTCAAAATTATCCCCCTGTGGCATCAAATAATGGGTAAAATTAAGAAATTATGTCAAATTCAAAATTAGCAGCTAAAAAACTATTATCAATGATGTATTACACTACTAAATATGAAAAGTCAAAATTTGCCCTCATTTTGAACCTTGGGGGTCAAAAATGAGTCAAATGAATAAAATAATGTCATATTTGAACTTGGTGTCTCAAGAAACATTTCAAATGATGTATTACATAATAATATGTAAAAAAACAAAATTGGCCCCTTTTATGAGTCCCTTGGGGTCAAAAAATTGATCAAATTAAAAAATTATTGACAAATTTGAACTCAGCACCTCAAGAAACATTACAAATGATGTACTTATTACATAATAATATTAAAAAAGTTCAGTCATTTTTTAAAGTCAGTTTTGTTCAGCAAATTTTCACCAAAAATCTATTTAAAAGTAAAGTATTAATGAGATGTATTGAAACCAGCTAACTCAGATAATGCAAAATACAAAAACGTCAATTCTATGACATCAAAACAACAGAGTGCGCATCAAGGTACCGTTTTTGGTGCAGCGCAACTCTGACATCTTATATCTTCCTCTTTATTTAATATTTTTCAAAAAAAATTTCAGAACCTTCATTCACAGGCCTTAGACTATCTCTCCCACTAATTTCAAGTAATTCTGAGAGTCATGTCCGGTACCCTATTGTGTCATTCGATAAATATTTAGGAAAAATAAGTTATCTATCAGCCAGTTTTTGCAAGTTAAAATTTCTCCATCTATAAATATTATCTTCTTTATATTTACGTTCGATAGGTTTTTCTTTCGGCGAATTTTCGTACTTTCTACTGATCGGTCAGAAGATAATTCTCAACAATTCATGAAGCAAGATTTAATCAGAAACTCGATTTTCCGTATCAAAAGTGTAAATATGAATGTCTGATCGAATCTCGTCCCAACAAGACACCGATCTTTTACCAGTATTCTTTGTAATAATAATTATATTTTACGGTGGGTTTTTGTATTTAATTTTAATTTTATATCCGAGCATATAGTATAATGTATGTACCTAGCTCTAAATCTTGTTTCGCATTTATTGGGTTTGGTGTAATTTTGTCTAATTCATTAACCCAATTCTAACTTTGCGCATCAAACTGTGAAGTGAAAATAACAATATCAAAAAGATTTTTCCCTAACATTCATTTTTGAAATCCGAAATATTTTGTAAGCAGATTTTTTTGAATTGCTTATTACCAAAAATGTAATTAGACCTAATATTATGCTAATTCTTGTTGAATTTTGTCCGGTTATGATTGAATAATAGGGAAAATTGGTTCCCCAACCCAGCTGCCAGCCTCAATATTGTAGTTCTACATCACTGCTTGAGAAATATAATTAATTTTGATTCAACGGATAACATCATATGACCTAAAATTCTTTTTCTTTATGAATCATCATCATTTACCTAGAAAATTGACGGTGAAGAATGTTACAAATATCAGAAAATTGGAGATACAAGCAGTGCTCATTGTCTTATATTTGGAATCAATTTTTATTTGAGATAATTAAAAATTATTTGAAATACTCACAGAAATCCAGTTCTGCCTCCAATCATTTCGCGGACATATATTCCTTCGACTTCCTCAAAGTTATAATTGATTGTTTGAACGGTGTTCAAAATGAAATTAATATGCTTTAACTTTTGCGTAATTTCCAGTGGAAAAAACAATTTTTGGTCCACGTCTAGCTTAATTCTCTGATGAATCACAAATACTGTTTGGTTATTTTTCATTTCTTTTCGAAACACATAAAAAACATCCAAATTACGGATTGTAGCTACGAAAAAGAATTCATAATAATCATCCACCTTCCAGTTGGTTCTAATTGGTCTATGTTGTCCATAACATGGCACCATAATTTGCAATCCTTTATATTCAATAGAATTATGTTTCAAGTATGGTGGAAGGCGGAAAGTTATTCGATCATTATGCCAGTGTACATTTTTCAGGTATCTGTAAGCTGTTATGTTCAGATGAATTTTCCAGAAGTATCTATATTCATTCAATGAGAATAGCTCTTGATAGAAAGAAGCCATGGTTTCAGGTTTAAACTGGAGGAAATGACTAAATCAAGGTACAAAAAGATTATATGTTAATATATTAAATGACAGAATGTAATCAGATTATGTAATACTTATATTGAGTATTTTGATGTACCTATGACTTCACTTGACCCATCTGATGTATTGGAAAATGTTTTCACCATTCCAAATTTGTATTTTATAGCCAAAACTCTGTTCCCCAAAAATAATGAGAAAATATAGTTCATTGTATACTGCTGGGGGAAAGTTGTTCTTCTAGCCAAACATGGGATTCCATTAGGTGATACAATTAAATATCTTGGGTGATTACACTGGTATTCGCAGTCAGGCTGAAACTAAGGGGTATGCTGATGGTGCAGCTATATGTGTGGCATTTTAGAATGAAATAGCATATTTTATTATTCTTCTCAAAAAAAAAAGGAGTAGTAATAGTTATCTCAGAGATACTCATACAAATCCATAAACAGAGACAATATGCCAAGATTTAGTGACTCAGTTGAAGGGAATTTTTTATAAATACCAGTTCGCACAGGATGGAAAAAATTTTAATTATTGCCTATTTCATTCATATTACTGCAATACTTTTGCAACATTTGATTTCCCCTTTAACAAAATTATACAATATAAATCCGCCATCTGCTACCTGAACCCCCTAATGGTTGTCTATATGCATTTAAAAATGTCTAAAACTAAGTAATGATCAGGATGAAATATACTTAAAAAAAAGACTTTTATGCGAGGCCTGAGGTATGTGAATAATAAACACGTACATATGACTCTAGTTCAATTGAGAAGTCAAACAGACTGTAGAGATTGTTGTAACTTTTCATTGATATAATGAACAAAGTGAAGAGTTTAAGAAAATCATAGGCTGATGTGGGACATTGATATATTAAATTTGTGTTAATATTTAGAAATTACATATTTATTGGTATGAGTATTCTCCATTATGTGACTGAAAAGTTCTCATATGTTATTTTAGTGTAGATATCCTAATGAATTTAAATGGATAGCTGTTCTTAAAATTTTTTGTATTCTGTTGTTAGGCTGATGTCTCTTAACTTGTGCAACTTATAATGAAAATGGCCCGGGTTGCTTTTAAGAAAGCCTTAGTTGTAACTGTATATTTTTCATTCCGTTAATCTATTACTAATATTAGCTTATGATGCTATGAAAATTTATGTTTTTGAAATTATATTTAAGACCATTATATTATAGGCATCAACATTCAGTCAAAGAAGATATTTTTATTTTGGTTTTCATAGTTGTAATAGGTATTTTTATGGTGGAGTTGTGAGTAGTGATGCTTGAAACAACAATTTGGCAAGTTTCTTAATGGTTTCTTGGTATACAACCTGGCCTGACATCTCGGTTATCGGTGATCAAATCCTTAAAATACTGTAAGTTTTTTTGTAATTTTATTTTTTCATAATTTTTCCTTAGTTTTATTTTCACGTTGTATCTTTTAGAGTGAATTAGCCATATTGTACATTACATTGAAAACAAAACTGAGTAACTACCAGAAGTCTTGTCTTTTTAATTCTCTGGAGTACTTTTCTTACGTCATCTGTTTACAGATATAACTGGAAACACCCGAAAAGACATCCTTTCGTCTAATTGCGGATGCTTGTTAAGTGAATACTGGCATTATCACTTATGACAATATGAGGTAGGTCACATCTGGAGAAAATTACTCTGAAGAATGTATTGGTAAAATCAGAAGGAAGTGTTTTCTGTGTAAAAATTTCTGGTCATTAGGAGAACACATCAAGTACAACAAAATAGTAGGAAAAATTTTTGGGACTATCATAATCTGTATGTATGCGTTGCCAAGGCAGACTGGGTTTCTTCCAGATTTGAGGAGGAACTTTTTTTGGTTAGATGAAGATTGCTGACAAGCATAACAACTTTTAACAAATGATTTAATTTCCTTGTCAATTCCAAGGCGGTAAACAAATTGATTAATAAGCATTCTTGTTTTTGCTATCCCACAGGGGGTATAGTGTTGATTGCACATAAAATCAATCATATTGTAAAATATTTCCATCAAATAGAGAAAACTTCTGATTTTGAGTTTCTCTACTCTCCAAGAAGCCTTTCAATTTATGTAATATTGGATCAGACTCAGTTTCTCATTGAATATCTTTGAATGTCAGGTGAGCATCAGAAATTTAGTTCTCAGTTTCACAACGTAGTTTTTCTTCAGTATCACTTTCTGGAGAAGTTTGTGGGAGTGGATCTTTGGAAAGGTATTCAGCATTTACATGAATAGTTGATTAACGATGCTGAATTTCATAGTTAAATCAATTCAAGGAAGTTGCTTGTTGAAGAAGTCTGGATTCAGGGGCAAGTGGCAATCGAGATTTTGGAGCAAAAATATAAGTGAAAAGTTTATTATGGCAGAGCAAGGTACACTTATGACCATACTGGTATAGTTATACACTCTTTTGAATAACCAAAATATTTCTAGAGTCTCTCTATCCAACTGAGAATATTTTAGATCTGTTGGATTCAAAGAGTGGGATAAGAACGCCACTGGTTTTTCTTTACAATCAATCATATGATATAATATAGCAGCAACACCAACTGGACTGCCATTCATTGCAAGAATCAAAGGACGATGTGTATTATATGGAACTAGAGTTGAAGTGTTGATAATTTCATGTTTGATCATTATGAAAGAAGATTCACATTCTACTGTTCAACAGAATTTTTCAGAAGTAGCTTCCTAATTGGTGCATTTAAGGTGAACTGATGGGGAATAAGTTTGTTATAGTATGTGACTAATTCCAAAAATTCTTGAACACAATTTTGGGTTTTTGGACATGGAGCATTCAATATAATTTTAGTCTCATCATAAGATTTTTGAAGGACATTAGCAATAATTTTATATCTAAGGTACCAGACTTCTTGTTTAAAGAAGGAGCATTTCTCTATATTTAGGTGCTGGTTTGCAGCTTGTAACTTTTCAAGGCATTTCTCAAGGCGATGTTTCGGTTCCTCGATGTAACCACCCTGCACAATATTGTCATCAAAGTATACAGCCACTCCATCAAGACCTTTAATGATTAGATTTATAATTTTTAGGAAAATGTTAGGGGCAATTTTAATGCCAAAAGTAAGCATTTTCATTTTGTAAGTACCTTTATGGGAAGATATAGTTTGTATATGGGCATATTGTTCATCAACTTTTACATAAGGATATACCTTATAATATACATCATGGGTACAAAATTATATTCACTATTTATGGATACAAAAATATTATCAATCGGAGGTATAGGGTACCAGTCCTCATTAAGCTGTGGATTTATTATTGCTTTGTAATCCACACATAAGTAAACTGCATTTGCAGGTTTTGGCATAATTATCAGTGGAGAGCCCCATTCACTTTGATCACATTTTTCTCTGATATCAGAGTTTTCAAGGGAATCAAGTTTTTGATTAACTTTCTCAATGAGGACATAAAGGACTATGTGGGCTTTCAGGAATATTTTTCAAGCAGTGGGTTAGGTGGAGGGCAAAATCAACATCAGGTATAACTTTTTTGAAAAGATCAGCATAATTCTTATTTAGCTGATTTTCCAGAGTTTTAAAATCGATCTTATTGTTTACCCACCCAATGTTATTAGTTGAGAGCTCCAAGGCATGCATCCAATTATGAACAAATATAGTACAAAATCAAGTTTGTCTGCGACGTACATGGTAACGAGAGCAGATCTGCATTTATATAAAATTAGTATTTAGGCCTCAAACACAGGAGAAAATATCTTATGCAGATAAGTTTTGAATTTGAGGCATGAATGTTTCAGTTGTGGTATGTAGGATATTTTGTCAGAGTCCGACTTAATTACTCTAATCAACAAATCCTTACTTTATACGCAATACTATGTAAAAATGTATATGTAACATATATTTTCATATATTTTTAAATACGACGAACATATTCCTCCACATTCTCGAATACCAAAAATGCAGGTATTCATCAATAATCAAAACATCCTATAGCTCTTTTTAAACAACCACTAAATTACCCGTATTTAATTTTATGAATATAGATATAATGTCTGTATATTCATGACCTCATTTTGCCTGTCCCTCGATTATATCGCAAGTCAGCACTACCCTGTTTTAACAGACCCTTACCTCACTTAGCCTATCCATCACATAAACTTACATACCCCAAACGTGTTTATAAACCCTCGATTCGAAGGGATTGTTGTACAGTTCTTAGAGCTTCTTATACAGAGCTACTAGTTAATAGACAGTCTTTGTCTTAAATCCCAAATGTTTAACCTAGTTTATAGTATTTGAAACATTAATTAATGTACTTGTGAGGTACAAATTATTATTTTATTAAAAGTGTTAAATCAACCTTGTGTTTTTAAATATTATTGAGTCTCAAATACATTAAGGTTCACAATTGTTGTGATGATAAATTAGGTACTTATTTAAATTATTATAGAGGTATTAATTCTTTTCCAGTATTAAATATCTTGTGTATGGTATAACATTGAAAGTGGTTCTAAATTAGTACTTTACCACCTCTTTTGGTGATTACATTACTGGCGCCCAACTGGTCTGCTATTGCAAATCAAACTCTCGCTCTAATACCTATTTTTGAATTCCAGAGTTGCTATCCAAGCTGCTGTTTCAATTCCTCTTATCCAAAGTACATTACTCTATTAACCTTGAAAACTCTCATTAACTACTTAATGAGAAATGCGTAAGGTGTTATCTTGAGGAAAGGAAGTAAAGGTTATTGCAAGTGGAAAAAATCAGTAGTGAAAAATAAATAAAATGTCGCTGAACTATAATCAAACCAAGGAATTTTATTTGAAAAAAATTGACAAAAAGCAGGGTGTAACGATATTTTCGTATCGTCCATAATATGAAATATTTTCGTATTATTAAATGTCATCATCATCATTACTTTCTCTCTATTTTTCTATTATTTCTCATTCATTAACTCTCACGTCATTTCTTCAAGTCAAGACTTGTTTGATGACATCATTTCCTACATAAACAGTTACTGTGTTTACTCATAAACAATGAACTCATCTTTTGTTCATACTATTTCTGCAATCTTGCATATACACTAATTTCTACTAATTCATTTGTGAACACCCACTTTATGTCATATTCTTACGAGACCATTGGTCATACTTAATGTACATATATTTCTATTAACCAATAAGATCAAAACCCTTCTCCAACACTCTGTAAATTCGCCTGAACCTTCCTCTTTGTACTTACTATATAATCTCATGTTTTGTACTATTTCATACATTCATATACATTCCAAAACAGTCAAGCTCATTCTACTTAATTCTCTTTATACTTTTGGTTACCTTGTTACAATCTTACCTATTCTTTTAATTCTTGATGTTTATAACTGTTACTCTTCTATAAAGTTTATGTTTAATACACCTTTTTAAATAAATTGTGTATTTGATTGTTCTGTTACGATATATAACCGTCACAGAATAATTGGCGCCCGAACAAAACAAATTGTGTTTTTTTAATTGTGATAAAAAAGTCGAAATAATTTTCAAAAAAGTTTGTGAAAAAATAAACATTTTTATTAAATAAAAAGAAACACAGCATCTTAAAGTGCCGATATTAACGTGCAGATATATTAACGTGCAGATATATTAACGTGCAGATATATTAACGTGCAGAATAAAATTAACATGCAGTAAAAATTCCAAGTAAAAAGAATCCAGTTTCCAATCCATCCAATCCAAAATTCAACAGACGACGTCTCTGCAGCAAAGTCTTCCGAAGAAAACACGCTAAATCTCCGATCACCTTGAGGATTGAAGATCGTGATGTCAGGATACCGTGGTGCAGATATGTTAAACTGTTACAACAAAATCAACAACAAAAACTTGTGAGTTCAACAACATTTACTAACCCTATGATCAACGAAGATCTCGATAACGATAACGCTAATACACCTAACTCAAAGTGTTTCAACCAAACTCACTGGATCTCAACTCTCACCAATCGTGAATTAAAAAACGTATGGTTAAACATTTGTGATTTATTTCTCCCCAAAGTTAAAAACAGACCCGAGTTACAACTTGCTCTAGGTTTTTTTATCCAAACTCATCCTGAACATCCTATTAACTCTCTCCTTCATAAAACTAAGATTGACGATCTAACCATAAAACCTAATTCAGAACGTCTTGCAAAAATAATAGCCAATCAAAAAATATCAGAAACATCTTTTGACGATAATACCTTAATAACATTCGACGATTCCGAATACTTTCCAGAATCTAACGAAATTTCTTCAGATTTAGAAGAAAACACTCCAAACACATCAACATCTACAATCATTCAAAATCATAACAAAACAATTCCACAAATTTTGGAATACATCCATACACCTTCCAAATCTCCAGAAGAAGCTTATTACAAATCAAATCTTCTAACAAAAAGATTACGAGAAATAGCTGAAAACATGGTCAATACTAATAATAATAATATTAACAATGGAAATAACAGACCTTCCACATTTTCAAATTTACCTTCAGAAAATATAAAAATATTTTTAACCAAATTCGAGAACGAATGCGAAGCATTTGGCTGGCTAGATGATGCTACAAAATTCAGAAAAATAAATATTGCATTTACCAGAAACGCTCAACTTATATTTAACGAAATATTAGCGAACGATCCTACAATACTAACATACGAATCACTGACACCAAAATTGTATGAATCCTTTAAAAAAACAGTTCCACAATTACGAGAAACTCTCCATAAACGAGTTTATAAAGGAGATGATGATTTCCTAGACTTTGTCATATTTGTCTCTAAAACTTTAAATTAGATAGAGCCTTGTATAACAGATGAAAGGATAATAGATCATATCTATAGATCTCTCGGAGAAAAAGAAAGAGAACATATTGTCAAACTGAGACCAAAAACTGTTCCAGATTTATACAAAGCATTTGATTATTACCTATACTGTAAAGATAAAACAAGATCACTCGTAGATCCACTTGTTACCATTGAAGTAGAAAAATTAAAATCACAGTTAGAATCATATAAACTATCTATGCAAGAAGCTAATTCAGAAATGTTAAAATTAAAATCATCCAAAAAACAAATTAATGCAATAAATAAAGAAGAAAACATCACAAAAAATGAAGAAACTTCAGAAGAAACTAGTCTAGCACAAGAAGTTAAAAAACTTGTAGCTGCAATTACTAACACTAAAATTAATAATGGTAATAACACATCACAAAATAGGCAAAACAATAATTCAAATTACCGTGGAAATAAAATCCAACAAAATTTTAGAGGAACAAGTCGAGGACGAGGATATTACAATAACTATAATAATGGAAATAATTTTAATAATTTTAACCAAAATGGTAATTCAAGTAATTATCCCACTCTTCCCTCACCTCAAAATTACCAAAACCAATATTTCCATAATACAAATTATCGAGGAAATAATTACCGTGGAAATCCAAGATTTCAACGAAGTTATTTCAGAAACAATAACTGGAGTAACTACGGACAATATCCTAATTACAATAACAACATGCCTATGATGTACGCTATGCCATTTAACGCAACTCCAACGCAAAACCAGAATGTTGTTCAAAATCCACAAACAACATTTCCAGCAATTACGTATCCAACACAAAATGCAACACCAAAAAATTCGTGAGTGCCCTTACAGCACTTACACGAGATGTTGCAGGGGAACTATGTGAACAAAAACATATAAATGAACCTACAGAAATTTTAAAAAAACGTATGACATTACAAAAAAATCTGAATGTTATAGTTATTGCTCCAACCGGAAAAAACGAGATTCAATGTAGTTTATACCTTCCATGTAACGTATTAGGTATAGATACCTATGGATTAATAGATTGCGGTGCAGAATCAACACTAATACATTGGAAATTTGCAAAAAATGTTCCATTAAAACGAACATACGATGTTTTATATGCTGCAAATGAAATTGAACTCAAAATAAAAGGAATTGCAACTATTCCAATTATTTTTAAAGGACATTCATTTCCAATAAAAGCATATGTCGTAGAAGATCTAATTGAGAATGTTATTATAGGCTACGATTTTTTAGAAAAATATAAAGCCATAATAGACTTTTCGTCAAGCAAATTCTCAATACCATGTGGTGATAAAATCATTTCAATTTCCATACCGAAGAACTCTTCAACGAACAATAACTCAGAACAAGTAACATTTGTACGAGCAACTAACGACTATATTATTCAACCTTACGAAATAATTTACCTACAAACATTACCACCATTCACTGAACTCTTGAAAAATGAAAAATTTGTGAATAAAACAGGTTTGAGTATCAAAAACGAAGAAGTTTTAAAAATTTTCAATCTAACAAATTTATTAAAAAGAGTACGAAAAAATCAAGTACTAGGAACATTAAAGTACATGGTTGATCAAAAACCAACTCAACAAAAAGTCTGCGTAACACAAAGCAAATTATATGATCCAGAAGGAACAGAAGTTAGTATTTCTAAAAATATTACAAATGAACAAAAACAAAAAGTTATCGATGGAATAAAAAATTATGTTGATATTTTCACTCATTCTACAAAAAATTTATCTTTAGCAAAAGTTAAACCCATTCATATAGATTTAAAAGATAATAAACCAGTAGTTTGAAGAAACTATAAAATGGCATATAAAGAAAGAATGGAATGGCTAAAGATAATTGATGAACTAGAAAAAGCAGGAGTATTAAAAAGACAATCATCAACTTACGAATCACCAATGTTTCTGAAAAGAAAACCAGATGGATCATTCAGACCACTTGTAGATTACAGAGCTGTCAACCAAAAAATTAAGACAAGCAGAACTCGAGTACCGAGAATAGACTCAATATGGCCTCATTTACGAAGCAAAAAATTCTTTTCGATCATAGATCTGAACTCAGGATATTTCCAACTACCACTTGATGAAGAATCCAAACCAATCACAGGAATCAACATAGAAGGAGTAGGTTATGTATTCAACAGCATGCCACAAGGACTTAGCTTAAGCCCCTCCGTATTTCAAAAAGCTATGGTAGATATCTTTCACGATATTCTATGGAAAAAAGTAATTATCTACATAGATGACATATATGTCTTTGGCGAAACATTTGACGAATGTTTAGAAAACACCATAGAAATTTTACAAAGACTGAAGAACTACAATTTTCGTGTAAAAACGAAAAAAAGTTTCTTTCTCCAAGACACAATAGAACTTCTAGGTCATAAAATTGGCAACGGAAAATTAGAACCACTTTCAAAAAATATTGATGCAATAAGAAACATGAATCCACCCAAAACACTCAAAGAAGTACGAAGATTCATTGGTATGTGTGGATACAACAGAAAAATGATACCAAATTTTACAAAAAAGATGTTACCCATCATGAAAATTCTTGAAGGAAAAGACAGTCGTTCTAACGAAAGAATAGAATGGTTACTAGAACATCAAAAATGTTTCGACAACATGAAACATATGCTTCTTTCAGAACCAGTCCTACAAATTAACAACCCAGAAGCATCAACCTACATAGAAGTAGATGCATCAAAAGAAGCTATAGGTGCAGTATGCAGACAAATAGATCCTGTTACCAACAAAAAATATACCATTGGATATTTTTCAGAAAAATTAAAGGCGAGTCAAAAACACTTGTGCTTGTTTGATCTTGAGATGTTTGCAATTACACAATCTTGCCAACATTTCAGAGATTTCCTTCTTGGTACAGATTTTATAATCTATACAGACCACCAACTGTTAACTTACCAACATCGGATGAAAACACCTTCACCCAGACTTGCAAGATTAGTCTCTAAACTAGGAGAATTTACATTTGATATAAAACATATATCAGGAAAAGAAAACGTAATGGCAGATTTTCTTTCCCGACCATTTCAAAATGAAAAAGATTTTATACGTTTTGAACAAGGACAATTTCTAATTGACCAAAATAAAAATGTCAACATTGTTACAAGATCAAAATCAAAAAATTTGGAACCACCCAAACAAAATAAAATTCTGAAAAAAAAAAATTTTGAAACCCAAAATTAATAAAAAGAATATTATCAACGACGATAATATTTTTGATCCAATCACTGGAAAAAATAAAGATGGAATCAAGAAAAATGAAACCATTACATTTAAACCCGACGAAAATATAAGAACACTTATTTATGGAAAAGACATTCCTATCGAAACACTGGCTGATCACCAACAGCTAGATGATTATTGGGGACAAGTTTATAAATTTCTTGTCGAAGATTTCATTTTTGATCGTAAACTGTCAAAACAAATTTCGAAACATGCTCATAAATTTTACCTTGGAGAAGATGACATTATCTACAAGAAAAAATCAATTCATTGTAATCCATACCAGGATGTTCCTGTAATTCCAACATCTTTAATACCAACAATCCTGAAGGAATACCATGATGACCCAATCAATGGAGGACATTTTGGACAACAAAAAACATTAGAAAAAATAAAATCAAAATATTTTATTCTGAAAATTTCACAGAAAGTGAACGATTATGTAAGTTCTTGTCATGAATGTCAAATGCAACAACGAAATCCAAAAGAAATCGGAATGATGAAACCAATTCCTGTCAAGGAATTCGATCCATTTTCCCATATCGAAATAGATTTCATTGGAAAATTTAATAACAGTTACGAGAAGAACTATGTTCTCGTAGGAGTTGATAAATGCACTAACTATTGCATTATAAAACCTGTTAGACATCCTAACGCGAAATTTCTTAAAAAAATTATGACTTCTCACGGAAAACCAAAATTAATATCGTGTGATAACGGAACAGACTTTAGAAACGACATCGTACATAAATTCTGCAAGGACAATAACATTGAAATAATACACTCATCAGCATATAGTCCACAAACACAAGGACTAGTTGAACGAACTAACGGCATTATCAAAAAATGCTTAGCGAAGTATAATTTAAAGACCGAGGACGAATGGATTGACACACTTTATAATATAGTGTATGCGTACAATACATCGCCCATTCACTACTTAAATAACACGTCACCATTTTTCTTCCTTAATGGTTATCAACCCCGCACACAGTTAAATGACTTATATTCAATACCGTCAACAAAACCAATGACCGAAAGAAACAGCTAACATCCACAATAGAACCCCAATGATCCCGAATAAAGGATTTGAAACATGTAATTTTCGACTCTTGTGTCATATCGATAAGATCGATAGAACGCAAGTGAAGAAATGGACACTCAACGATTTCATTGGTTTAGTTCTGGATCATGATCAATGATGCCAACACACCTGTCAGAAACTCGAGTGGAACATCGTGTTCTTGAGTTAATCTCTCAGCTTTACTAAAAGCGAAAGACGACCCAACCTTTATTTCGATGCCTTCCGGCAAGTAAACACATAATGATGACAACATACCATTTACAAAGGTCACTGCTTCCTCCCAGACCGCCAAATCCGAAATGTGTAACCATCCGTCAGGACAAAAATTGATATGATCCGTCCATCCCCAACGTCTCATCGTGCTCTCTTGCCACGTTGGTTGATCCGGATGCATTAAAAAGTTCACCATTGTCCAAACCGGTCGATGGATGACTGATATCGCTCGTCGATAACATCTACAGCCTATCCAAGCTGAGATGAGATCTAGAGTGACATCATCGAAAGTCACCGTCTCATCGGCCATCGCAATACCACACCTCGGAAATATTTTTGCATCGAGAACCGGACGAACACCTCTAAGATCGATAAAACGCCTTACCACCTTTTCAAATTCACTCTCGATTACATTTTCGTTTTTCGAAGATGAACATCCAAGCGTCATCTTCCTAAATCCCTTTTGGATACTTTCCATTTTCCATATTAGCAACTTGTTTCTAACCGAGCAAATTGAAATTTCTCGTTTACGATACTAAAACTTAGGTTTCATTAAAAATTTTATTTTTTCGAAAATAAAAATTAATTATGCCCGTACCAAGGAAACAACGCGAACTCCGCAAACCGAACAAAATTCAAAAATTTCTAACGTAAAACCGAAACACAAAAAAAAGTACAAGTACGATCTTGCTGTTTGAAATAGACGTAAAATTCGCGATAGACACACTATTTCGACCAACGATATCTGAACGGACTTAGACATGTAAAAAGGTTTATACACTCTCGATAGAAAGCAAAAGACGAACTGATTTTTCGATTAAAATTTTGAGATTAAATACAAATCATTTTTCCCTTTTTTCCCATTTTTTCTCCCTAAAAAATGATGTCACCCTAACGTCAGCTTTCTTATTTCCAATAATTATTTAATTATTCCTGGTACAAAATCATTTATTTCATCTATTGAAAATTAAATTTTAGAAAATCTCCATCTCTAAGTTTTGTCATATTTGCAATTTTGTGTTGCAGATGGATTTTCGTTCAAATCTTTTTGACCATTTTTTCGTTTAAAGTCACGAATGGATTAAAAATCAGCAATCAGCACAACGTGCCTAATTCGATATTTACAGCATCCACAGGAGCTTATTTCGAAGAATATAAACGTCTACGTATGTATCAACAAACTGTTCCAATTATTTATACAGTTCAATTGAACTTAACGAATTCAGCAGAATTCATCAGAACCAATATTTATTCGCTTTCGACTAAGAAATGCGATTGGGATGATCTCACATGCAGATTACACCTTGTCAGCAAAAAATATAAAATTCTTTTTGAATCGCTGATTCACTCGAACATTGCTACTGTTCAAGATTTTTATTCGCAACCTCATGGTTTACGAATAAAAAGAGAAACCGCTTTAAATAAAGTTAGAGTTTTTTTCGGCCATCTTCTTTCTATCTGTTGTAGAGTTCTAACCTACAAAGATGGTGAATCCCTCTTAGAAAATGAAATTTCATTAAAATCCCAATACAATGTTCTAAATGATATAGTTATATCAGACCATTCAGATTTATTAAATATCACTGGAAATATAAAATCCATATCCAAAAATTTCCAACATTTTTACGATGACTATATCACAGCAAGAAAAATTCTTGACAACACTTTGTCAAAATACGAAAAAGAATCATGGATTATAGGTGAAATCACCAATTACGAAAATTCAATTCGAATGTATTACGACTCGTATATGCTCCATTCCATGAAAATAAACTACATCCTTAATTCTTGTAAAGATCACCATTTACCCTCAATTGTTGTATCTAACAACACCCTATATGAAGATCTATTAAAATTAACCCCCCTCTTGTTAAAAAACAAGCTTGAACTAACAATTCCCATTGAAGACCTTATGACTTATTATCATATGGATCTTATTAATTGTAATATATACGACGATATACTCGAAATAGAATTAAAAATCCCTGTTAAACAAGCAAACTCTAATTACCGACCTTATAAATTTATTCCCTTGACCTTTAAATCCCATAATAATCAACTATGCTCTTGGGAGCAAGAACCATCAATTATTATCCATAATTCCGTTGATGAATCTGTACGATACATCACAGGAACCGATTTACATTATTGTAACCCAGAAAAACAATTATGTTATCTACCAGATAACAGAGGATCCGACAAAGTTTCCTCATGTGCTAAAACATTATTTCTACGTAAGCCATATAATGATATTCTTAAATCATGTTCTTTCCGCTGTGAAACTAATCACGGAAATACAATAGTTCACCAATTTGCTGAGAACAAGTTTGCAATTACCAATCCTTTACGTTTATTTGCTACTGATTCTTTATCCTCTAAATCTGTTGAAATCTCAACAATATCATCATATCCTGGAACAATTCTCTTAACAGTTCCATGTCATGTGCAAATTGAAAACAAATTGGAAAATGATTTCTCTCAAACCATTATTCCAAGAGGTTTTCCATGCCCCCGAGATATGCCCGATGATGTTCATATCGAGCATCATATTCCTCTTTTATGGACTAAATATGATGTTGTAATTGATTCTGATATCAAAAGGACAATTGCATTACCAAGCATACATGCTTATAACCCCAATTGGACTATGTTCATACCACATTTCTCTCCTATCAGTCCTACTAATGAACTGAAAGAAAAATTAGAAAAGTTCGAAATTAAATTCAATAATATTGGAGATCGTAATTCAATTTCATTAATTACTATTATTATATTAATTTGGTTATGTTTTATTACGTTTACTGTAAATTATTTATTCCTTATATTTTGTATACGATTAAGAAAACCATTAGAAAGTAAACATATTGCGCAACTATTCTATGAATTGACAAGTCCCGTAGAAAATAATATGGACAAAAATTATGGAGATGTCAATGTTAAAAAAGATAATTCGAAATAAGTTTTATAAATTTTGTACTATGATATATATCAATCGAATGAATACTATGTTATATAATTAACAATGTTTTATGAATATTATGTTAAAAACCTATATTTTATATCCAAGTAACCCAACCTATCCTTTACTTCCAAATTCATGTTTTTACCAAACATTGAATTTCAAACTACCATGGTATTTATGTAACGATATTTTCGTATCGTCCATAATATGAAATATTTTCGTATTATTAAATATCATCATCATCATTACTTTCTCTCTATTTTTCTAGTATTTCTCATTCATTAACTCTCACGTCATTTCTTCAAGTCAAGACTTGTTTGATGACATCATTTCCTACATAAACAGTTACTGTGTTTACTCATAAACAATGAACTCATCTTTTGTTTATACTATTTCTGTAATCTTGCATATACACTAATTTCTACTAATTCATTTGTGAACACCCACTTTATGTCATATTCTTTTGATTACCTTGTTACAATCTTACCTATTCTTTTAATTCTTAATGTTTATAACTGTTACTCTTCTATAAAGTTTATGTTTAATGCACCTTTTTAACTAAAATGTGTATTTGATTGTTCTGTTACGATATATAACCGTCACAATTACGATCATATTTATAATCGATAAATTATCATAGGAAATTAATTTCTAATTTAGCTAAAATTACTGCTCCCATTACTGATTTAATAAGAGGAACAGATAGCAAATCAAATTCCAAAATAAAATTAAATCAAGAGTGTAGGTATTCCGCCCGCCTGGGGAATAGAACTGTTGACCAATGGGAATACATACCTCAATCATCACCATCACCAAAATACAACTACCATATACACACAGCCACAGCACCGTGTGATGGTGATGAGAATTGACTCCGCCTATGTGGTCACCACAAAGAGCATCTTAAAATTTTTGAAAAATTAAAAGAATTTATGATTTCCAAACCTGTACTGGCAATTTACAACCCAAAATTAGAAACATGTGCTAAGGTTGATGCTCCTAAAATAGCATTAGGTGCCGTGCTTCTGCAAACTAATCCTGTAACGAAGCATAAACACCTGGTTGGATATTTCTCTGAAAAAGTCATGCCTGCTAGTAAACATTATGCCCCTTTGATTTGGAAATGACGGCAATAACTAATACCTTGGCCCACTTTCGTGGATATCTACTAGCATTACTCTTTGTAGTATACACAGACCTTAAACCTTTGATTTATCATCAGAAATTTTATACCTCAAGTCCAAGAATTATAAGGTTAATATCAAAATTCAATGAATATAGTTTTAAAATAAAGCACATCGCTGATAAAAATAATTGCATGACTGACATGTTATCTTGTCCTCATGACAAACCTGATGAAATTACCTTTGAAAATGGAGAATTTTTAGTGGATAAAAAATACACCCTCCCTGAAGAGAAAAAAAGTTGAATACTACGTTTAGAATTCACAATAAGAATACCGTTCCTTTAAACCCCATGTTTTATCAAAACCAAAATTTATGGAATTACCCAAATTATATGTCCCAAATATATCCCTACCCTCTTCTCCCCATTCAACTTTCCCATATTACCCCATGGTACAAGCCACAAATGTCCCAAAGAATGAAACTAGTCATTCTCAAAATTTCCCAAATTTCCATACCACAATAAACATAGTCACAAAATTTGCTCTTAGATGTGAGTTAAATCTCGATAATCAGATCATCGCAACCCCTCCTGTGAGTCCCAATTCCCCTAAAACTGCAAATCCCAACACTACACCACCCATCCAAACAGAATCTTCAACTTCTGAACCACTTCAAAAAATTGTTTTACCCAAAGATTTAAAAACAATAAAGGAAAATGACCCTCATTAGAAAAATTTTATCTCATTATTAAATTAATATGAAATAAAGAAAGATAAAAATAAATGGCGTAAATTGAATCGTTCAATCCAATTATACTTTCTGGATGAAAATAATGTATTAAAGAAATTACTCAACCCAACCTCATTGTATGATGAAGTGGTTACCATAATTCCTAAAACATCAATTCCAACAGTCTTAAAAAAACTGCATGACGATCTGTTGCATGGAGGTCATTTCAGAATTAAAAAGACCAAAGATAAAAAAAAAACCACTTTTTTAAAAAAAATATGGCACAAAAAATAACAGAATATGTTCGATCCTGTCATGAATGCCAAATTGCCCAAAACTCACCAAAAGAGATTGTTCATCTCAAACATATTGAAATTGAAAACCTAAAACCTTTCTTGCATTTAGAAATTGATTTTATCAGAAAATTCAACACTGAGTACAAACACTCGTATATGCCCGTTGGTGTTGATAAAAGTACAAATTTTTGTACCATACACCCTACAAAAACCCAAATGCTCAATATGTAGTTGAGTATTTGAAATTTGTTTGTTATATGTATGGTCCCCTCAAAAAAATTTCATGTGATAACGGAGGTCACTTCTCTAATGAAGCGGTTTGCAAATTCTGTAACAAAAACAATATAATGCTGATATACTCCTCCTTTTGTTCCCCACAATCGCAGGGATTAGTTGAAAAAATTATTGGAGTGATTAAAAAATCACTGTCCAAATATGAACATTCAAACAAAAAAGAATGGTTAGACACCATTAATAAAATTATTTTGGCTCACAACACCAGTTCAATTGATCATTTAAACAAAAAATCCCCATTCTATTTACTTCATGGTTTCAATCCAGAAATACATGTACCAGAAAAACCAGAAAAAACAAATAGTATTACAACTTGTGAAGAAGAGATCGAAACCCTCCTTGGAACGATAGAAAAAAGGTCAAGCCCAGTGTAAAAAACATCGGAAAAAACGCAAAACATTATAACACACACTATAAGATCATTGACTTCAAACCCAATGACCTTGCATTGCTTCTTTAATCAAAAAACTTTGTGAAGAATAAAATAAAATTTACCGAAGCACATAAGATTATTAAGAATTTCACATATTTAAATTATGTTATTCGCATAAAAACTGATGAAAAATCTGCATACGAAGAAACAGTACTCATACAAAGATTAATTCCGTACCAATATTGGAAAAATAGTAACGAAATAAAAAATGAAACTGATGTCAATAAATATCTCAAAACCCCCATCCCAACCCAAATTTTGCCTAAATCGAGAGGTGACCCTTATAAAAAACACGTATGAGTATTTGTAAAGTCTATTACCCGTACTCACTTTTATGTTAAGTCATATCCTAAGACCCTCCCACTCAAAACAAATTCCCATAAAAAAATACTTTCAGTATAAAAAAACAATTATTCGAACAAATAAAAAGTATTTGGTAATAATAAACAAAAACTTACCAACTGCCCATGTATCTGTGAAACAGTTGAGAAAATTGGTAAGCTGGTTGTCACTAGCGGTACTGTTTGCATCTGTGGACATCGGAGATGGATTACCTCTGTGATCAGCATCCTCTGTGGAACTCGATCCAACTGTGGAGACACTATCTTTGATGAAAGTAGTATCTCAAAGAGACAAGCAGATGGTAGGATTGTTTAGAAACCAACTGTTTCTAAGAGACATGGCACCGTTACTTTAGGTGGCAACATAGTGTCGTTACATTTGAAATCCAAGCAAAGACACTGACACTTCCAGATGAGGTTTGTAATGTTTGTTGAGAAAGCAAGCAAAACCAACCCCATCTGGCCCCATTAGGAAATGGGCAAGGTAAAATCTATTAACGTGGATGTATTCTATGGTTACTGATTCATTGGTCTGCTGTGAAACACAAAGCAACCCAACCAACAAACTGGACAATATGCCAGGCTGACAATTTCACAAGTATCGAGGTTTCCTCGAAACACCAACTTAAGTCCCGAGTATCCAAACTCCACTATTAAGGAGCGAGGATAAAATACCTGGAGCAAAGAAAGCAAGTGTTTGGTGAAAACCTCACAATTGGGACAAAAGGTAAACCTGACCAAATGGATCCAAAACCCGAGGTCAGCCTCCACTGCCTTCTCTGGAACATGATGCAGTTCAAATTGATTCAAGAATACCCCCCAGTTTGATACTGTTGACACCCGGTAAAATAACGAAAACACCTGGTGAAGCGAATAATATAATTTAGCCTCACATGGGGAATCTTGAAAAGGACAAATTTTTGTCAAAACCTCTCTCCCTAGGAACCAGGTTTCATTCATTTCCATCTTACCAGTAGACATGAACATCCAATCATTCATGTACTGGATCAACATTTTTTTGAAAATAAACAAAATTTCTTTTAAATAAATGAAAAAATTAGAAAACTACCCGCACTAAAAAACACAACAAATTACCACACAAAAATAAAGTTATAAAATCGGTTTCGGAAAAATAAAATAAAACATGCAACACAAAACAACGATATATGAAAAAATTAACGATCAGAAAACTCAAACTACCTGGTCAAACTTAATAAATTTTATATCCAAATTATGACTGAATTATTAATACATACGTTTGCTAAAATTTTTCTCTCCATTCACTTGCCCTCAGTTTCGTACATGCAAAAAAAAAATTCTTCAAACCAAGATCGATAAACAATGCATTTGTAAATAATTTAGACTTTGCATTTTTTCTGTTTCAGAAAATGTATACGGACTTAATTTTCTATATTGCAACAAATTTTAAACACCAGTTATGTAATGAGATAACCTGGAAAAATTGCAAATATGCAGAAATGTCGGAACAACTAAAAAATTCAATAAAAAATCTGAAAGACAAAAACATTCAAGATTTATATTCGACCCCATCATCTATTTGAAGCAAGCAAAGTGTATTCACTCTGATTAGATCCTTCTTCCGAGATGTGCTACGTTTTTGCTGTCAAGTTTTAAATTTTAGAGATAGGCGAAACTTTCTGGCAAACAAAATTTATTTAAAAGAAGAATATGACTTTATTAAATATCAACTTTTAACCAAACATGCATCATTAGTGAATATATCCACTAATCTGCATAGTTTCATTGATCACATTAATAGTTTCATGACAAAATTTATTTCTCATACTAATTCTTTTATCGAAAATTCCCTTGAAAAACATGAACTATTAATCTCAATAAACTATATACAAGGATTTTATGATAATTATTCAATAAATAATTTTAGATTGTCAAATATCTTGACATCCTGTAAATCACATATGATTCCTTCTTCGATTTTCTTGAAAGAAATTCTCCAAAAAGATATCGAAAAATTACTAGAAAAAATGAAAAACCTGGATCTCGATTTAGCCATCCCGATCAAAGATATTCAAAATTATTATCATACAGAACTTGTCAATTGCAATTTCTTTAGAAATACTTTGGAACTAGAAATAAAAATTCCCCTCAAACAACTTAATTCTAAATACAAAATTTTTGACTTTATTCCCCTCACATTCAAAAGTCATTCTAATGAATTGTGCAGCTGTCATCTAGAACCATCGTTGATTATTTATGAAATTAGAACTAACACAGTACATTATATTAGTGGAACTAACATTCACTACTGTAACTCGGATAAACCATTATGCTTCCCTCCATCTAATAGACGAAGTGATAAATTATCCTCCTGTGCTAAAAATCTTTTCTTTCAGGACCTAAATAGAAACTTAATTCAATCCTGTTCATTTAAATGTGGTACTAATAATAACCAAATGTTAGTGCATCCTATTGAAAACACTAAATTTGCTGTTATAAATTTTAATTCCCTTGATGCAACTAATATCATTACGAAAAAATCTGAAAAACTCAAAATTAATAATAACTCCCCAGGAACTTTTATTCTTGATATACACTGTCATATCCAATTAGAGGATATCGACGAAAGTAATAAAAATACTATTATTATCCCAATAGAGATCCCTTGTCTCTCTGAATCTTTAGAACAGACTATTAAAATTGAAAACTATTTACCCTTACTGTTGACATATTGCTGAGTCTACAGATGATTTTGATCTCGCTATAGACTTTGCAACTACAAAAGTTTATAATCCTAAATGGAAAAACTTTGTTCCCCATTTCGCCCCTATGAACAATCTGGAGAACAAAATTAAATCCATTGAACTTCAAATCCCCAACCAAAACTTTAACGAATATATAACTTTCATTAATGGAATAGTATTATTGTGGTCAACTATTCTATTTTTTATCATAATCTTCATTATAATACATTTAAAAATAAGTCCGAATTGAAATCGTATTAATGTAGCAAAACGCACAGCATTGTAAAAAATTACACAAAATAATATGGGTGGGAACCCCTTTTACCTGATACAAGTAGAGTCCCCACTATACATATATTTATATATATATTTAATTATATATATATGCATGTACATATAACCTGTCCTTCATATTACCAAAATTAGTGTCTTATTGTTAAATATTGAAAACAAAAATTTCATATAATATATGATTCAATAATTTTTGCCTAAGAAAATCTATTCTAACAAAGATTTCTGCCTTACAAATTTGAAATTTCAAACTGAAAACTGGTTCCTTTAGAAAAACTTGCAAGGATACTGTGGGGACATTACTCATGAGGTACTAGGGGCTCACACCCCTTGACAACAGTTGCCACCCAAAGGCTGGCAATAATTTTCTTTATGACGTTAAATGAATACACTCGTATTTTTGTATGTTTGTACCTGTACATACGTACTGGTAAGATACATTGCACGGGCCAAGATCAATTACCTGATAAAGATCTCGGTGATGTCACAGACTGGTACCAAACGTACCACATCGTCTCTTATCACCTCAACGGAGGCAAGAAACAACGTAACATTGAACACAATTACATACATATACGTATGTATGTGTGTCCGTGTGCGTTTACCAAATCTGGTACATAAATTACCGAAACTGACTACAAAATCGCCAGTGTTCGCCGAGGATTTTGCTATCCTGTACTTTACAGTACGATGTGGCAGAACACGCAAACTCTGTTTAAGACCTTCTCGTGTGAATATCTCTCACGACAAGGTATTCCACAGATACAATATTGAAGTTTTTATTAGTTTGAAATTCAATACAAGACTTGAAACTTACCTGAAATTTTATCTTTATAATACAATTGTTAATCTTCCAAGTTGGTGAAAATTCAAGTATTGAAATATCCGTAGTAACCTATTTTTCTAGAAAATGCAGCCAATTTTATGGCTGGTGAGGCGCAGTTGCTCAGCTGGCCATTCCCTTATTTCACTGTGTTAAATACTGGAAATCTATTACATCAAAGTATTTAGATATAGAATTTGTCTATCAAAATCAAAAATGCTGATACATCTTTTATATTTTTTTATGTAGGAATTTGTAAGTTTTCAAGGACAAAGGTTGAAAACCTGCATACTAAAATTAATCTTGTGAAAAGACTTAGTTATGGAGGTTGGTAAAATTTTGGTATCATATCATGAAAATGGTTTTGGCAGAGAAATCTACAAGTATTTAGGCTACATAAATTATAAATACTTCTTCTAAATTTGTTGAAAAATAGGTTACATAGTATGACTATGTACTATCTGGCACATTGTGAGTTAGTCTACCAACAAAGGGAACCACATCAATTTATAAACACAAAAGCATTTTCACAAAAATGAAGACTCGTAAATGGCAGCCCAACCCAAGTGGAATATGAGGTTAAATTTTGAAACTTAATTTTTTCCTGGAATGTTATAATATACAGAAGAAATTATTATTCCATGTTTTCTACAGTTCTATACTTATGTCATATATATACTTAACACTTTTTTTGGGTCGTGAATGTCATTCATTGTCAAATAATTTTTACACTGTGGTATGCTAGATGGGGTGACCTCATGTCACCACAAACAAATCCATAAGACAAAACACAAAATCACACCTAAAACATACATATATAACAAAATAACGTACTGGTGTCCAATTTAAAGTAGTTTGCAGTGATGGATGGCCAGTCACATAGTTGGATTTTTTTCACCAAAACCTTCATATTTTTACCTTGTCTTTGAAATCAAAGTTAGGACAGGAAACAAGCTATCAATGTTTAGATGATTTACTTCATCATTGAAACTACTGTTCTGAAAGAATCATGATTTCCCTTTGCTGATTGCCCTCAATACCTTCCTAGCAAGACATGATGTAAATAAAAGTCATCATGTTCATAATCAAAAACCAGCGTGTATCAAAAATAAAAATATACATAAATTATAACGTACCATATAATTATGAAATACAGTTGGTTAATTCAATATAAAATTATGAAAGTGGTATTGTAGATCATAAAACTCAAGACATCGAATGTAACAAAAAGCAGAAACATGTTTCAAAAACAAAGAGTAGTTTCATCAGCATTCAGATAAGCTAAATCCAGCTATATCTTACCCAAATATAGGGAAAATTAGAAGGTTGAAAAATTTGACTTCTTTCTTATTGAGATAAGAATGTGGAGAAATTTATCAATGTTTGAAAAATGTATGAGATCTGGTGAAAACCCTCTATAGTAGGTTTTCATCAGGTGATTAGACAGAAATATTAAGTATACTACAACACTTCTCAGGGAACCTATAACAAACTTAATCTTCCCTTTTAGGAACTTATTTAGGGCTAATAAACACCGATGAGGAGATGTTACCAATATAATAATATTATATTTTCCATACACAGATAGGTCAAATTCAAGTACAAGATTGAATGTTGGTAAAATATAAAATAGTAAAAACATCTTACTTCTGAGAATTTTGTCTTGCATCGGACACATCTGTCAAGTAAGCTCCTTCAATATCCACATTATTTGTATCAGCTTTCCCATCAACAATGAAACTTAATAGGATAACTAAACAAATAAGAATCATCTCTTCTTTGTGTTTGAGGGTGATTTCAAGTTTTCCTTTTAACAAACGAGAGGAAATTGTTATAAATAGTTCATATGACCAAGCCAGTGAACAATTTACCAATGATAAAAAAGTCTTAAGAACAATTTTGATTCTCACACTCAAAAAATATTTATGAGAAACATGCAATTTGCCATATATCTGTCAATAATATTTGAAAAGTTGTATTTTGAAACATTATGTAATGTCTGCAACAATAATTAATTTTTATGTTACAAATTTTTAGAAAATGATGTCAATGTAAAATTTTACAAGAGAACACCACTACTCCAATGAAACATCTACTGAAATAGCACCATCTGGTGGTAAAACTTGTAATTAAAGAATTGTATAACTGATCAATCTCATTTTTCCCCTAAAAGCAAATGTATTTTTGACAAGGTTCAAAAATTTTCTAAAATTTGAAGTTTTGAAATTTTTGAATGCAAGTGAAGCTCAGTGAAAGATTTAATCCTCTTCTTCAAACTGATGTAAGAAGAAACATTGTAGATAAATATATATGTCTATATATATATAGAAAAAGTTATTTTTTTCTTATGTAATTTAAAATTATAATTTATTATAAACAAGACCTGAAGCGAGGCTACATGGAGCTTAGGCTTGTGTCAGCTCGGGATTTTTTTATGTTTCAAGGAAACAAAAAATTTTCTTTTTGTGTCTGTGCCCTATTGACAAGAGCAAGCAGCGCTGGATTAACCATATTGCAAAATGGGCAAATGCCCCAGGGCCACGGCCAAACAGGGGCCCAAGAAAAAATACATAAATATAGTTTTAATTTATAGAAATAGAAAAATAATAAAATTATTTATAATATCAGACTTGAATGGTCCGTGCCTCACTCCCTTTTCAAATAACCTACATGTCACCTATAAATACTTCACGTTCGATTCAAAGAAATTACTGGCTGCGAATGCTTTCTTAAAATTTGTCGATCTGAGCATATTGTACTTCACGTTCAATTCGAAGAAATTACTGGCTGCGAATACCTACCTACTTATTTAAGATTTGTCGACCTGAACAGTTTATTAATCAGTTGATAAGATGATTAATGAAGTGGTTTTAGTTTTCACTTTTCGTTTGAGAAATAAAATATTAAAAAATTGTTTAAATTATGAATGTTGGTAAAGCAAAGAGTTGATTCCAAAAACGAAAAATCCTCGCGGCTCAACTAGAAAAAAAAGCCGTTGTGATTGCGAAAACCCCAAAATTAAGCTCATTTTTTTGTTTGAAAACTCGAGAGACAGAAACAGATTCGATAAAATCAAAAGCAAAGGTACGTAAATATTTTACTGCAATTGCTATTTCATTTACTTAATTTTTCTACAGTTCAACGAAATGATGAAAAATGATAATCTTGAAGCTTGAATACGCACCACATAACGGTCTGTATTCTCAAAATTTTCTCTAGTGACTAGTGTTGAATATTTACAAATGTAAAATTCTTTGATTTTCAGTTTCATTTTATTTTATGAATTTCATTTTTCATTGCTAAGATTGGGACTACAATGCTGAAAATGAATGTTGTATTTCTACTACAACCATCGAGAGTGTCAGTATCCCTATTAGTAATAGGCCTGATGGTGATGGTGTTTCTGTCACGGAAACACCTTTAGCATTAGCAGAGGCAGTCAGTGGCTAATGATTTTGAACGAGGAAATCATGACAATTGCACACCTACTTCTTCGTCAATAACTGTTGGTGCTTCATATTCCTCTGAAGTTGAACTGAGTGAACATAGACAAGAACTTGACCTCAAGCTCGAACCCTCTTGCTCTTACAAATCTAATCCGAAATCTGAAAAAGAAGATATTGATATTTTCAAAGACGACAATTCAACTAGTGCTATTCCCATCAACGTATCACAGTGTATGAGTTTTTTTTAAATCTCTTCTTACTCAATTTTAAAAACAATTTCCTTAAAAAACTTCATTGACTCCTTGTAAAAAGAAAGTAAAATTTTTGCACTTCACTATTATTGCCTTAATATGTGGTGATAACCTAAAATAGCAATTTGTTAAACTTGAAATACACTATCAAATGTGATTCGTTTTTATTTATTTCAGAGTCAGTCAAATTTACCAACAGACTTGCTAATAATCAATTGGTCAGATCCATCACAGTGGCCTCCGCTAACTGATTCTATTCGAGACCATATAATAAGGAATCCTGCGCCTTTGCAAGACGTCCGTTGCGTCAACTAATTAAAATCCTCTCATATCTACCTGGACTCCTCAAATTTGACTGCAAAAGAGAAACGGAAAATGACGCCAAGTATGTTTTTTGTGAAGCGAAAAAATAATGAATTGCAGCGAAGAGAATGGTTGTATTATTCTGAATTGTCAGGAAAATGTTTTTGTATCCCCTCCTCATTGTTTCACTCAGATCGGCCTAATGCATTCGCCTTTGAAACTACAGGTTTTAATGATTGGAAACATGAAAATAGGTTTCATGACCATGAACGTTCAATTCAGCATCGAAAAAATGTTGGTCTATACATTGCACGATGGAATGAACTTGGGAAAATAGACACTGCTTTGCACCAGGCCAATGCTCATCAAGTTCAGTATTTTGAAAGAAGTTCTTCGTTGAGTAGTATCAGCAATTAAATTTCTAGGGAAGCGAGGACTGGCTTTTCGTGGCACTGATGAGAAAATTGGATCCCCAAACAACGGAAATTTCCTTGGTCTCATCGAATTAATCTCTGAATATGATGATTTTCTCAAGCAGCACCACGAAACATATGCTAATAAAGGAAAGGGTCCTACTTGTCCAAAACTGTTGTTGGCGAATTTGTTCATTTAATATCTTTGCAAATGAACGCGAAAAACGTTGAAGAAATTAAAGGCAGCAAATACTTATTATTCCATTTGTGTTGATCCAACACCTGATATCACACACTGCAATCAGATGACATTTATTATTCGTTTTGTGGATAAAAATGGTCAACTCATAGAACGATTTTTAAGATTTATTCCAAGAGTTGGACATACAGCTGCGGCCATGAAGAATGCGATCCTCGATACACTTGAACAGTATGATATTAATATTACAGATTGTCGAGGATAGTCTTATGACAATGCATCTAATATGTCAGGATGTTATGGCGGACTTCAGGCATTGATTTAGTCAAGAAACTCGTTGGCAGACTTCGTACCATGCGCCTCACATTCACTGAATTTGGTTGACTCGGCAGCTGCCAAATCCTGTGCTGCAGCTACTTCGTACTTTATGTTTGTAAATAAAGTGTACTCATTTTTAACAGCATCAACTCTTCGATATGATCTTCTTAAAAGTGAAATGCAGGACGTTGAAGCTGACAATCTTCAATTATTACCAAAATATATTCCAGATATACGTTGGTCAGCAAGGTGGAATACTGTGCCAGCACATAAAACTTTATATGACATATTCCGGAAAGTGATTAAAAAAATTTCAACTAATAGCTGAGAGAAGGTGGATGTACGAGCCGAAGCTAGTGGTTTGTTGCTGATTTTCAATAAATTGGAGACTGGCATTTTAACTGTTTTCTGGTCAGATATTTTATCAACGTTTGATCGAGTGAATAAGTTTATACAAGGGACTGAAGTTGACTTACATGATGTTTTCTACCACTATGATGGTCTCATAAGCTATATCACCATCCTACAAGATCTGTTTGCCTTTTACAAGCAGCAAGGTCAATTATTATCAGGCTCTGAAACATATAAAGGTGCCCAGAAACGAACGATCAAACGAAGAGTAATAAGTAAGGACCGTGAAGGAGAAATAACTTTCAATGCCAGAGATAATTTCAGAGTCAACACTTTCCTCCCAATAATTGACAGAGTAATCAACGAATTCACAAAACGGCAAGCAGCTTATATATCTTTGGTAGAAAAATTTGGGTGCCTAACCTGTTTTCTTGACCAATCAGCTGATGAATTCTGCAAAGCAGCAAAAAAACTCTTGCAAATTTTTCCTGATGATTTGGACAGTGATTTTGTTGAAGAGATTGTACATTTCCAGGGTTTTGTAAAAACTCTCAAATTAGAGAATAACTGTCCTAGAGAATATTTGAAATTAATCAGAAATTGTTCGTCTACATTTCCCAATATGGATATAATTTTAAGAATATATTTATGTCTTTTTGTTTCTAATGCATCTGATGAACGTTCATTTTCTGTTCAAAAACGCATAAAAAATTATTTAAGAAATGCACTTGGAGACGAAAGTTTCTCGAACTACGCTTCATTTTTTATAAATAATGATTTATTGGATAATTTAGATATTGATAAATTGATAGAAGAATTTGCAGTAGCCAAAACACGAAAAGTAAATATTTAAAGTTTATACTGTTATTCGTTTGCAAATGTTTGAAATATAAAAAAATTAAAATTTTGAAAAATGTGCATATTTTTTGATAAATTTTGGTATAAAAATTTTTTAGGGCAGGTGGGGAAAGGGCCTATTATGTATTTTGCCCCGGGGCACATGAAGGCTTAATCCGACGCTGAGAGCAAGGCGTATATACTACTGAAACAGAGGCATTTTGAATACACTAGTGTAAAATTGAGCAATTCCAAAGCATATGTATGCCTCCTGTACATTTCTGATATTTATTTGGAAGCCTATGAATACCTCTGAGGTGTAAATGATGCTGAAATGAAAGCGTACTTACACCTGGCATATTTCAGCAGATTTGTAAGAGGTGTAAGAAAGGCATACAACATAGTGTAGGTATGCCTCAGAGGTGTAAATGATGTTGTAATGGAGGTGTATCTATGCCAGGCGTATTTCAACACATTTGACTGCAGTGTAGAGAGGTGTAAAACAGAGAGTATATACGCATCAGAGGCATACTGATTCTGAAATGGAAGCGTATATATGCCAAATGTATTGCAACGAATTTGGAAGTAGTGTAAGAGAGGCGTAAAACAGAGAGTACATGTGTCTCGGAGGTATAATGATTCTGCAATGGAGGCGTATCTATACACTATTCATATTTCAATACATTTTACAGCAGAGTAAAAGAGGTGTAAAACAGAGTATATCTAAACTTCATCGGTGTACTGATGCTGAAATGGAGGTGTATATATCTCACACGTATTTCAACACAAGTAGGTATAAAAATGTATTTTACCATCCGAACTACAAGTCACTTCCACATAAGTTTCCATACGAAACATAACCCCAAACTGCAAACTGAAGTAGTAGTATCGTAGTACCTTCAGAGGACCACTAATTTTGTGGTAATTTTCACTACACTCAAGGGGGTATCGTTCTATTTACTGGGTGTGCAGTACAAAAAATGATTTAACTCTACATGATGGAAGTGATAGTATCGTAGTTCTTTCCTTAAGAGGATGTTGAAATTTTTTCTATACTTGAGGGGGTATTGTTCTATTTTATATGACGGAAGTGATAGTATTGTAATACCTTTGGTAAGAGGACTTTAAAATTTTTTCTACTCTCGAGGGTGTATTGTTCTATTTAATGGGAGTACGATAAAAAAAAATGGTTTAACTGTATCTGACGGAAGCGGTAGTATCGTAGTACTTTCTGTAAGAGGATGTTGAAAATTTTTCTACAGTCGAAAGGGTATTGTTCTTTTTTATAATAAACAAGTGGTAGTATTGTAGTACCTTCGGTGAGAGGACTTTAAAATTTTTTCTACTTTCAAAGAGGAATTTTTCTATTTATTAGGAGTATAGTAAAAAAAAGTGTTTTCCTTCATAATTTTATTTCCTGAGAATGTGATAAGAAAAGTTTAGCTTTTGGACAGATAATAAAGTCGTATTTTGTGTTTATTGATAATTTTTTTCATTCGTTCAATCAAGAAGTATTATAATAGTAACTGTGTTTCATATTTATCATCATTCATTTATTTAATTATTTCCCATAGTTTCTAATACCACAGATGTTGTTAAAAGAAATAAATTTATAGAAAAAAGTTCGGTGACTACATCATTTTCTGAATAACCACAAATTATGTGGACATTAGCTTCATCACCGACACCTCCACAACAACAACAACAACAACTTTCCTCGAGTATCAATGAAACCAAAATTGATAATGTTAATTCTGCGATAGTTTCTAATACCAAGGATGTTGATAAAATAAATAAATTTACAGAAAAAAGTTCAGTGATGAGAATAAGTATCCATCCATTATGAAATTAGTTTGAAGATATGTGTTAAATTCACAGTATTTTTAATCAACCATTATCTTAACAACCACAATTGATACAGACATTATAGTTTCACCATCACCATATTCTTTGAGTATCAGGTAAACAAATGTTGATAATGTTACTCCTGCAAGATTTTCTATTACCACAAATGTTGAAAAAAGAAATAAAAATGAAGAAAAAATGTTCCATGACCAGAACAATTACCCATAAATGATTAATTTAGTGGGAGAATGTTTTAAACTGCTGATGAAAATTAGATAATATTAGATTATTTTGTTTATAAAAGAAGAATTTGGGAGTAATAAAATTTATTAATTTTTGAGAGTTTTACTTTCTAAGTTTTATATATTTTCATGAATTATTTCAATTTGTTTTGTTTTGTTTTTCAATTGCAAATTTTTTCATCTTTTGGTTTCTATATTTCGTTTTTTATCTCTTCTATAATTTTATTATATATTGCAACATGTGCATACCTCAGTTTCCTGTACTAGAGAAATTTAAGTAACCAATTTGGAACATCTGATAATTGAGGAGATAGTAGATGCGTTGTTGTTGGATGTAATTGATATACATCAACCATTTCTTTTGGATGAACTAAATGCGAAGGAAAGTAGTGATGGCAGTTTAGACAGCAATGAAGAGTATGTCGGTGATTTATCGAGTAGTCTGAGTTGCCTAGATGGTTGGTGGGAGGATTAAGAATGTTATGCAGAATCCTTCCACCAATTATTTTATTATGAGGACGACTCAGATTACAAGTCATTGTTTAACTGCCCCATCAACTAGGTATGTGATTGTGGATGAATTAAAGTATTCTCTTTTGTTATTTGTTTATTTGTTTTTTATTTATTTATTATATAGTTATGTATAAAAAATAATAATATAAAAAATAAATTTTACTTCAAATATACACGTTTAAATATTGTAGTAATTATTTCATATTTATTATCATTCGGTGATAATTAATAACGATTAAAATTTCATCTAACATACTGAAATTATCGTTATTAAAAAATGCATCAGTAGGTATATTTGAAAAATATGTTCGTATATTTTTATCTTCCACAAAAATGGAAAAAATATGGTCCAACTGGCGACACAATACGTTTACATATATTTAACATTCCGTGGGGGACTGATTGGAATGAGATAAGAATATTGATTTATTTTAATTTAAAAGCATGGCTGTTCCATCCCATTTTTGCAGAAGATTCAGTTCCTCTACAAAAACTTGTCGAACAAATTATAGACGACTATTATTCCTAATTCTCGGAATAATAGCTGTCTATATTTTACCTAGCTTCCCACAGACAAACACCACCAGATATGCTGACAACATAGTGTCATCACATTTGGCGGATGTTCTGTGTCACGCCACCTTTTTGGTCAGCCATCTTTCGATTGAAACAAAGGAAACAAAAGTAATGTAATATCTTCGTTTCAAAGACATGATCATTCCTAAACCTGAAGTCTAGCAGAGACGTTAGGGTCAATACTAGTTGTTATGGACATTAGGTTTCACTAGTATTAAGAAATAGTAATAAGTATAATTCTGAAGTGTTTGTAATAATTGAAGTGAAATATTAATAAAAGATAATATTCAGAAATTATCTTATTTGTTGAGGTAATTTAAAAGTATTGAATTACACTCGCAACAAATTGGCGCCCAAACAAAAAAACCTTCAGAAGAAAATTTAAAAAAAATATAATAATTCTGTTCAAATAATAAGTTCATTTTTTTTCGTAAAGTAAAAGCGTTTTCCAATCGTGTGAAAAATATTTTAAATAGCTCGCAAATAATTGATTGAATTTTGCTGGAGCAAATCATTTTCGTGTAAATATCGAATAAATCCTGGCCGAAATAATCCAATTAATTAAAACAAAATTAAACCAATGCCTATAAAATCAAATCTTTATTGCAGAAGACTGCAAACATTTGATTAAAACAAATAAAAACAAATTAATAACAAAAAACAGATTTAAAAAATAAACAAAAATATATCGAAGATCCAGATCGGGCTCCTGAAATCAAAAAGAAACAAAGTCAGCCCAAGCTGTATCCAAAACCACAGTACAGAGAACGAGAAGTCACTCACCAACTGTGTCAACTCAAACAGAATCTTCGACAAACTACAAAAGACTACAGAAAATTATCCGTCATCAAACGGTAAGCAAATTATAAATAAATTTTCCATTAATTCGGAACAATTTGAAACTGTTATTGATATGGTAAATAATATTGTAAAATGTAAAATCTCCCAACCCTCGCGAATGTCTGAGAAAAGTGAAAGTACGAGTACATCGCTCCTGGATATTTTAGATTCAAAAGCCGAAGAGAATATTTTAGATATCGAAAATCACACTAAAAATTTGTATGAGAACTTGTCTGAAGAAGAAAATTACCCACTCCTTGATAATCATTAGGGAAGTCGAGTGTCCACTTCTTTCCTCTATCGTGTGCTAAAACAGCTAAAGTAAAAAGGATAGAAGGTAGAACACGTATCGAACTTCAGAAAAAATTATACAAAGGTAGACATTCTAAACACTGGTTGTTAAATATATTATACTCAAACCCCAATACTGAGAAATTCGAAAGAACAAGTAATTTTGATAAATTAATCGAGGAAAGTAAAAGTTATCATAGGGTAACAAGAAGTATAAAAAATAAAGACCCCAACGAAGCAGAGGAAATCTTTTCCGATACAGAAGAAGAAGATCTAGAAACTAAAGGAAAAAAGTTAGATATAGAGAAAAAGAGAAAAGAAGAGACAGAAAGAAGGTTAGCAAGACGAAGTCTCAGCTCCAGTTTTGAAAAACTCTTGTCTAAAGTATCACACTACGTATCACCTAAGAAATTGATCTCGGTTACATCTGATTTCTCTCTCCCAAATGACGAAGACAAAATCTTCCTCGGAGAGCAATCAATATTAAACCAAACTTTCGTTGACAGACCCTCACAGTCTAGTGCTGATTTGTCACTACTAGTCCATCAAGGACAGGGGAAGTCCTCACAAACCAAAATCCAACATTCAGTCCAAATTCATGTACAAAGCCCAGAAAATATAGAAAAATCTAAAAATAAAATTTCAGATTCACCTACAGAAAATTTTTTCGATCCTATTAATTTATTACCCCCAGAGATACGCGTGGAATTTCTCGATCAAAAAGAACCCGCATACGTTAACATAATAAATATTGAAAATAAAAACAACCCATTCCTAAAATCAGAAAATAATAATATGACCCCGGAAGACATCATTGAAAGTAACGCACGCTTGCTTTTGCAAATACAACAGCAGGCAAGATTTGCAGCGGCAAATGAAGCCTACACACAACATAACCTAGCAATGAACAATTTTTGGAAAAGGTCAGAAAGATGGACTCTGAGCCATTTTTCAAATGGCCCCGACAAAGACGTTCTTGAATTTGTTTTTGAATACAAAACTCAGGCGAAAACCTTCGAGGCAACTGAGTATGAAATGATAAGAAATTTAAATATAGCCCTCCGTAGTACAGCTCTCGAATTATTCGCAGCGGAAAATGAAGTAAAACCAGAAACTTCTTGATCAGACGTAAAGAAAATTTTAACACCTATCTTCAAAAAAGATAAAGATATGGTAAAAAAAACATATCAAATCATTTAAATTTGACAATTCATATTTTAGCACAAATGTACCAAAATTTTTCCGACTCTATAAACAACTAGATGCTACAATTAGTGAGAAAAAAATTTGTGACCTCCTACTCCAAAGGCTAACAGGAGAAATGAGGAAATTCTTTGCATCTAAAAATCGTCAGACACAAAGTGAGATCACAAAAACATTTACAGATTGGAAAGAATTGAGGTATCTGGGTAAAATACGCTCCGGTTACCTGCAATTATCAACGTAGGTTGATTACTCGTAAGCAACCGGGTTTTTTCCCAAAATTGATAACCGCTCTTCACTTTTAAATATGCACGCATATTTGAAAGTAGGAGAACGGTTATCCCGGCCCGGCCTTATCTACCACGATTACAGCTTGTCCGTTCTCGTGGTACATTCGACCGATCACTCTCGTTTTACTTATGTTCGACTACGGTACTGGCGTACTTTATTCTCACATATATTTTACACCATGCTTTTTTCACCTCTGTAACATTTCATGCGCCACGTCTTCATTCATACCCGCCTATGAAGACAAACCTGTGCATTGCTGTTGGTAATTATGTTTCTTACGTACAATTACAGGTATGTTACTAGTGTTTCTGTTTTTATTATGATGTGGTAGTTCTTTTACTTGTGGGTGAAATGGCGGGGCACAGTTCCATTGTCAACACGTGACTTGTTCCTTCCGGGTGGTTTTTGGTTATTTTTATTTCTTCACATATGTATTCCAAATTATCAACGTTCCTGGGGTTACTTAAACTATCACCCTGGATCATTTTCCAGGCACACGAGGTCCCTTTTGGTATCCTCGTGTCGTACCCTTATCTGTGTCTTCGGGGACATATAAAGTGGGCCATTGGAGATGTTTCAGGACGCCGAATCGATTCATGCTGGGCGTGCAAACAAGATGTTGGTTGCTCACCGGACGCAATCCTCTTGAGGTGTTGCCACCCCGGTTGGCATACCACATTTTTTTACACTGCCTACGCGGACACTCGACGCCCTCACATGCGGATCCTCCAGTTTCCACCCACTTCACATTCCTTCACACGCCAGTCGCTCCCTTTCGGTATGACTAGCGTCCCCTCACACGCACGATGATTGTACCCCACTTTGTCGTAACAAAGAAAAAATGGCACCCGAACAGGGACCCCTGAATGTCCCGCGATTTTTTGGAATTTAATATTTTTTGCATCCAAAACACCGTTCCGCCACGTTAACTTTTAAAAATTCCACGTGGCAGGCTTCTCAAAACCTAGCTTCTCCGGAGGTTAGCAGCCATTTTTTTATGTTCTGTCTTTAAAATTTCTTATTAATGTAATTATTAAAATACTAAACTGAAATTTTGTGTTCTTTTATTAAAATTTGAAACTTGCGATGTTTCTAACTAATGTCCATCGGCGTCGGCTATACTTGACTGCCCTAACCTGGCGTAAGCTTGTACTCCAGGCTAGAAGTGCGTATGTCCCGTAGAACCTACGAGGGTGGATATAATCATTTTGGTATCCACGTGTTACTCTTCGTGCGGGGAGTGACCGTGGTAGCGCCCAAAATTTGCGTGCTTTTGCTTTTTTTTATACGAACATGACGAAGTTTGTCCCCTTCCGATTTTCGTATTTTATATATTTTTTTTATGGTCAAATGGACCTATCCATTTTGAACTTGTCTTTTCGAGATCTGTAATACAAAAGTTTGTAAATACGATCTCTGTCTTTGAAAAACGGTGAACGTTACGTTTTTGTTCTATGTGTGTTTCACCACCATAAATTTTATTAAAATTATTGAAACCAAACCCACCCTGAACGTGTTTTTGAACTTTGTTTCCTTCCCCGCCTTAGTAGCCCACTACCCATCATTGAATTAAAGTAACTCTTTTCTTGTTACTTAGCGTTATTTATTAAAATTAACGTTGTGTCTCCTTGCTATATACACGCGGTGACATTTTTGTGTTTTTGCATTTGTCGCTTTCTCGTCATCGCGTATATTTTTGTTTTTTCTTTGTCAGTGCCGCCAACGTAATACTTCTTCTTGTTGTTTGCCTAGGCGTGTACTTTGCCCTTTCGTTCCTTAAGAACGTGTTTTTTTGTGTATAGATACCCGATATCTCTTGTCTTTTTTTTATCATCCGCCTTTCTTTGTCGGATTACTAAGATACCTCTATTTAACGTAATCCAGGTATTCTTTTTAGCCACGGCTCGAAATAATCGATTAAGCGCTATTATAGTGCAGGTACAGATTTACTTCTGGGTCTTTCCCAGAACGTTTTTTTTTCCTTCGTCCGATAGGGACCGATAACATTCTCGTCCTTCATACCAGGACACGCGCCGATATTCTTATCGCCATTGTTTTACTCTTTAAGATCGTCTCTCTATAGTTATTTTGTTCAAGTCTTTTTATTCATCCCCTCGAAGACTGTAAATTTCCAGTCTACTCATACAAACCGGTTACTTGCTTTTGATCTACCCGTTATTCTCTTCTTTCCTTTCATTCATGAGTGATGGTAAGGAAGGACTAACGACGACGGAGAGGAAATTAGATTTGGACTACAACCTGCTTGAAATCGACGAACAACTGTATGACGTCAACGCTTTGTTACTAGATCTTAAAGAAGGCGAAGAAATTAGACCGGAAGATATAATTAAAGAATACGAAATCCCCGCTAACATACCCGGCCAGAATTTTACAGTGCGAACTACACGTGACGCCACGTACGTCATAACCACTGAACAAATAGTACGTAAATTAGGAGACCCTATTTCTCCTAAATACAAAAACCTTCCGCTGCTTTTGGGTATTCACGTGCCCCAAATAAATACCCCAGTTGCAGCAGGCACGCGAAACAAGACCAAAGCTGCCAGAAACACCAACACTAAAACACTCCCCACCATGAGTACTTCAACTACCGGGGTGGTACCACCAAAAAACCCAGTACCCGCCCCCACCCTTGATTCTCTCGACAAGAAATTATGTTTATTATCTCATAACATCGAAGGGATCCCAAAACGCCTTGACGATCAAGAAAAAATCTCAAATAAGCTCGAAGAAACACTCAGCGTAATGAATACTAAATTCGAAAATCTAGTAACTGCAGTTGAAAAACTTAACGAAAAACTCGAAACGCCTACAAAAATAAAAGGATACGAAAGTGCTTTTAAAGACATCTCCCAAAATTTAGAAAAAACAAACTCAAATTCCACGTTACTTGCCAATATGGTTGAGAAAATTTCAGAAGAACTTATCGAAAATAAAACAAAAACCCAATCACTATTAGCAAAACAAGAAGAATCCGAGAACCAAATAAATGCGAGACTCAACAGTATGGACTGCAGATTCAATAATATGGAAGACACTCTCAAGGCCATTTTAGAAAACCTTTCACCACTCATTAACGATGGTTCACCGTCCCAAAGCCAAAATAAACCTACCATACCCCCAGTTAGCCACGAGGACTCAATAAAATCTGCTGTCTTGCGTACGGCGAATAATTTATCGAAAACAAACACCAAAGCCCCTAGAAAATCCTCGGTACGTTTCAACCCGGAAAAGAACCAATCTAACCCCCATAATATCTACTCTAGTACTCGCTTCGATCAAGACACAGATGAAAACCAAAACAACGATGACACTCCGAATATGTCGGAACCCTCCGACTCCGACCCCGAGCCACACAGAAAACCAACTCGAAACAAACGCCCGCAGTCGAGACAATCGTACTTCAACGACTCCGTAACATCAGGCAAAAACAGAGCCCTACAGCGATTACAAGAAAAAGCCTTCCAAGTCAACCCATATCAAGGCCCCAAAGACGATTCCCGCACACCGCTACAATTTCTCCGAGAATTTCGCAATCACGTGGTCGATGAACAAGATGACGACTATGCATCCGGCGAACTTTTTTTCAACCTAATACATGAATCTGTATGGTGCAGTACTTGGTACGACGAGCTAAAAAAGAACATGGGCTTTGAACGAATGGAAGAAGCCTTCCTAGATAACGAATGGACAAATGAAATTCAAGAAAGATTCTATGCCCAGTACAAAAACTCAACGAGAGCGAACTCCAAATTCACAAGCTTCCTGCCCTATTTTAATTACTGGCGCGAAAGACTTGCTGGAGTCCACATGGGCAATAAATACATCATCGATCATTTCAGAGAGCTAATGCCCCTCAACCATCAAGACAAAATTGATCCTGAAAAGATAAAAACCCTTAAAGACTTCGCCAAGGTACTTGATGGCATAAGAAAACAAGACCTGGTATGGTCATCCAAATCCAGCCGTAACACTCTGGAAAAGAGAATAGAATCCGTCAAGAAACTAAAAGACAAAAACAAATCCTCATTCCAAAGACTACCATATACATACGTACCTAGTGATAAAACGACTGCCAAATCAGAGAACAATCCTCCAAAACCGTTTTATAAACCTACCCCTAAGGTTAATAACACCAAAACCAATTACAAACATGAAGAAAAGTTCCAAGAAGATAAAGAGATGGAACAGTTGGATAACATCCAGGAAAACTAACCACTCCATCTCCGCCTGGCGAAGATGAGACAGAGATCAGACCAAATTCGCCACAAAATTTACTAAAAATAGAAGGTAAAAATCCCGTAAAGACCACCGAAATAGAAAAATCGAAAATGAAACCTAAGGAATTCATACACGACTACAAACCTATCTTTTTCACGTACAAAGACTTTATCGTACTTGGTGACGAAATGGCGGTACACTTCCTGAAGAACAACCCGGAGAAAACAAACATATCAAAGTGCTCCCTTATGAACGACACCTTCTGCAAAAAGGGAAATGAGCTGGACTTCATATATGATAACATTAATCAGTTACCTAGAAATGCTACCAAGATTCTTTCAATCCTAGGCTTCGAAGAACACCTGCTCGCCAACTTTCATAAAGAAAAATTCCTGCACACATACGATAAAATAATCCAAAGGTTGAAAGAAAGAGGCATACAAAAACTGATCATCTCGAAAATCATTCCTAAAAAATCAAACGCAAAGAACAAAGCTTACTGGCGAGACCTAGATCTTCTAAACTCGAGACTCCATAAGCTATGTCAAGCCAGAAACATCGATTACGCTAACCTAGATCACGTGGTCCTAGACTTCTGGAAAGAAAAAGCATACAATAACGGGGAATATTATTACTCTAAAGACGGTTCAAGGCGCTTCAAACTTAAGGAAACCATATATGAAAATGAAACAACCCTTACCCCGGAAGCCTACAAACTAATGGACACCAAAATATCGTGGATCATCGAAGGCAAGAAAGTCGACGCAAACCACGTCGAAAGGAGCAAACCAGAAAAAACAACGAAAATCGAAATAACCATCCCAAAAAACCTACAAGCGATGCCGATTATTTCAATCTTAAAATCCACAGAAGGCTACTCTACGGTTAATCAATTCGAAGTGGATGAAGCCAAAGAGGAACTCGTCACGGTACAATTACCGGATTTCATCAACGCAACATATATCTTAATCCAACTTTGGGGATTCGCTCTTCCACCTCTGCTTGACAATGGCAGTCCTTACAACTTCATAAACAAGAATATATGCGACCTGGTACAGAAAGGAGCCGACCCGAAAGAAATTAACGAAGCAGCATGTAAAAATATTTTTGTCAGAGGGGTAACCAGCAAAAAACATTCACGAGTCATAAAAAACATCTACTGTCACGTCAACTTCCTCGACAAAGGCCTGGACAAAATTCCGGTGTGGTCGATTATGAGAGTCGTCGAAAAATTCAACACCCCAATCATCATCGGCCGAGAATTTCTATTCCTATACCACGCCAAAGTAGGTTTCGGCTTTAGGCAAGGCCTAAGTTTCCTGATACCGGTGAAACAGGACAAACCAGAGGACAAAATCACCAGACAAAAGAAAAAAGTACCGACATATAACTACAAACAGATCAGAGAACTAGCAACAAAAGGAACGCTAAAAGACCCCTTAAACCTGCTCAAGGAGTGCATGATCTCGAACATCCAAACCTCCGAAAACATCAACGTTTCCAAACTAGAGGAAAGCACCGATAACGAACTGAGCGAAAACGATCATATCACTGACAGCAACTTCGTACAGACAACAACAATTTGGCCCTCACCACCCGCCCTACCACAAAACCACCAACTCACCGTAGCCGAGACAAAAATCAAACCACCCGAAACAGAAATTATGTCTCCAAGAATCAAAAAAATTATCGAAGATTTCCCAGACGTCTACGGCGGCAAGCTGGGTAAATGCAAAGTATATAAACATCACCTAGACGTGAAAGAAACATACACACCTTACATGTGTAAGAACTACCCGCTGCCACTAAAAAAAAGAAAAGAAATAGAGGACACGATCAAGAGATGGAAAGAAGACGGGGTTATACACCCATCGAACTCACCTTATCGTGTCCCCATTATAGCCACCCCAAAACCCGATGGCTCATATCGACCGGTAGGAGACTTTAGAATGCTCAACAAATACATGATCATGCAAGGCGATATGTCCCACACGTCGAACACTTTAGAGCCCTCTTTGCCGGGGCAAAAATATTTAGTAAGATGGATGCCATGGAATCGTTTATGCAAATCGAGCTAGATGAAGAATCCAAAAAATACATAGCCTTCGTATTTGACGAAGAATCACTTGAGTGGAACCGGGTACCCTTTGGAACCCGAGATTCAATGTCGGCACTACTCAAAGCAGTTAGAATAACACTCAAAGGCTGCGAGGACTTCGCCGCAGCATACTGCGACAACTTCATTATTTTCTCAAAAAATGAAGACGAACACGAAGAACATCTGCGAATTGTAAGCCAAAAACTGCAAGACGCAGGCTTTACCATTAAACTCAAAAAATGCGAGTTCGAAAGAAAAGAAGTAAATTTCCTAGGATTTGTAGTTAGCGGACAAGGCATTAAACCATCACCCGAAAGAACGGAATGCATCGATCATTTCCCAACACCCAGATGCAAACGAGATTTCCAAGCCTTCCTTGGTATGATAAATTACTTTAGAACACATATCCCAAACTGCGCCGATATAGGAGAACCACTGTATCGACTATGCGGAAACATACCATTCGTATGGGGACTAGAACAAATCAAATCGTTCGAAAAACTAAAAGAAGAATGTAGCAGACTACTAGTCGAAGCACACCCCAGATTCGACAGACCTTTTTACGTAGTAACCGACGCCTCAGGATATGGTCTAGGAGGATTCGTATATCAATTCGATAATGACCAAGATAAAAAAGACCCTACGATCGTTTACATGGTCAGCAGACTACTAAAACCAGCAGAGCTACACTACTTCACGTTCGAAAAAGAACTACTCGCTATGGTTTACACACTTAAAAAATGCGCGTACTTCCTTTACGGTTTCGAAATTATACTTTATACGGACCATCAGGCATTATCGATGTTGAAAAAAGACAAATTTAACGCTCCCGATCGAATCATAAGATGGTTAATAACACTAGAAGAATTCAGAATCCTAGCTATAAACCATATTCCCGGAGTAAAAAATGAAGTGGCCGACGCACTATCGCGCTACCACAAAGACATAATAATTAGAGACCCCACATTCTTTGTACCATTATCATCAATACCGGCACCCGACTTAAACTGTCCGCCAATAGAAAAAGAAAACAACTTAAACTCCAGAAATTTTAACAAATGGCTAAACGGAATACCAGACGCACAGTCAAACAACCCCGAAATCGAAATGACGTTCCTCACGAACCATAATAGAAGAGTAATCATAGAAAACGGAATTTACAAACTTCTAAGCAGAGACGGAAAATACAGAATTTACCTACCACAAAATGTGCGTCACGACATGATAAAATACTACCACCATGACGCAATCCACCCCGGTATCAATAAAACCACAACGATAATCCATAGATTCTTGGACTGGCCAGGGTGCAAAAACGACGTCATCGACTTTATTCAAAGCTGTAGAACCTGCCTTACATGCAAGAGACGTAAATACATGCCATATGGCGAAATGAAAAACGTCGTCGCGGAAAATAAAAACGATATACTCGCCATAGATTACTTCGGACCCCTACCCAAAAGCAGGGGCGGAGTAGAAAAAATCCTAGTCGTATTAGATATCTTTACGAAATTCGTTAAGTTATACCCGGTTGAAAAAGCAACAACCGAAATATCCAAAAAATGGCTAATGAACCACATAAACAAATTTGGAAAACCCAAGGTAATCTTATCTGATAATGGCACCCAATTCATGACCGAGAAGTGGACAAAACATTGGGAAAACCTTGGGATAAAAACACGCTTTACATCCGTATATCGACCGGCAAGCAACCCATGCGAAAGAGTAATGCAGTCGATTTCAGAAGGAATACGGATGAATGTCCACGATAAAAATCACGGCAAATGGGCTAACTTAATACCCGATATTGAAAAGAAAATTAACGTTACCGAGCATATTGTCACAGGCGTCCCACCGATTACCCTACAATCAAAACTACGACCCTCAATTAAAGGATGCAACAACCTTGAAAAGATCAACGAAGACGACTATAACAACATACTACAACAAGTTAGAGAAAGAGTCGTTAAAAAACTTAAACAACGACAAGAATACTTCAAGAAAAATCATAAACATCCAATACATCTAAAACCCGGAGAAATAGTCTTCGTCAAAACACACCCATTGTCAAACAAAGACAAAAACTTCTCGAAAAAATTTGCAAACCTATTCAAAGGACCTTATATCGTCATTCGAGAAGAAGGAAAAAACGCATATCTCCTCGAATCTCTCGAAACTGGACAATATGAAACTCACCATCTAAACAACCTCAAATATTAATACAAAATTTAGGTGATCATCAGGCGAATCTAGTAACCCGATAATCAACCAACAATTTATATCTTTCGACCATTTTCTATTTCACTGTAAACAATATAAACGAAATAAAAAAGACAGTAAGAGGCACGGCACAAAAGAAAAAGATCCATATTCAAGGACAACAGCTCATTCAAGACCGTAGATATATATAAAAATAAAAAAAAAATATTCTAAAACAACGCATAAATACCAAGAACTACATTGTACCGTACATACAATGTCAAACCGGCAACAATGCATCAGTGCAAATACGCCGCACAGAAGGACATACAAAAAACCCGATCATCACTAAAAAATACGATCGAGAATATAAAGACACGCCCATCAACCCGATACAAACTATCACCCATTCGTCCTATCCTTCCTCACAAACGGCCCGTGCAATGCATGCGCCTACAAAAAAAAAACAAAAAAAAAAACCCACACTACTGTACCGGTTCGTGTACAGCTACTGGAGATAATACGCAATTATAGCACTAAGTCGCAATCCTTAACCTTGCTACCCTTATTCGCGAATTCATTCGTTGTACATCACGCGTTGAATCTAGTCGTAATTAAGAGCCGCGATTATTTAAGTGCCTTTTGCAATTTTTGTGTTACCGAATACATTTCTCGATTTTTGTACCTGGTTATTATTATTTTATTTTCTATGTTCCTTATATTTTTTTTTATTACCGTATATTTAACATAATTTTTTCGAACTTTTTCGAATCATGCCCGGAACTGATACCTGCGATTTTTTTTGTACACGCATCACCAACAATTGTCAACCATGTAAGTAATTATACATTCATTATACAGTGAATATCAATCACGTAGTGAATCATCGTATAACTTTCCCTATAATTTTTTTTATCATACACACCTCGCGACGTCCGAAATTCCTTCGTTAGATACCCATCATCCCCTCATACATAAAATTTTTTTTTCCTTCCCTCGTGCCTCAATCACACAAAATACTTCCATACCCTTCTTCCTCTCTTCTCTCTTCTTTCTCTCGTCATTCCCCCGCGACATTAGTGCTATTTTTTATTAACAATATGATAACATTAGGAACCCGCAAACGGCCGAAGACTTCGAGCTACTACACAACCTCGCGGTGGATACAATGAAAAAGATCACGAACCTCGTCAACAGCTGAGCCCATGCAAATTCGTTCCTCGACGCAGACAACGAAGACCTTATCAAGGCAAAGGTCCTACTGAAAAACCACCGACCAACGTTCTACCAACACGCGATTACCTTACTAAACGCAGAAAGTAACCTCGCAAGTGCCGTCGATAAATTACTTAAAATTACACCGTCGACCGTCAAAACACCACCACCCGGATTCGACAGTAGTAAAATCACCAAAATTAATAAACCTGTATGTCCTGAAGTTAAAAATACCCCACCTACCAAGTCGTCGTATACCCCAACCTTGGTAGAAAAATTATACTTATGCCCCCAACCCGTCAAAATACCCCCTAAAAATGTTACCAACATCCCCAAAACCCCGGAGCAAATTAAAAACCCGATTAAAAATACAATTAATAAAAAATGTATACGAGAGGACAACCCAGAAACCGGTACCGAAATTTCACCATCGGAAACAATTTCAAGAAAACGCAAGGCATCAACCCCGAAAAAATTGGTTCCAAAAACAAAAAGATTATTGCCTGAACCATCGATTAGCACCACAAATAGCACTGTCTCAACCCAAGGGGGGTTGAGAAACACCGACCCAGGTAGATTTGACCAAACCACCAAAACAAATCCCGAATATATCCGTTGTGACAATCAAAAACCTTCCGATGGCGAAATCCGACACGACTTTCTGGTCAAAAAACTAATAATCCTATTAAAAAGATGCTCGATCAGTCCCTCCAAAATTAAACATACTACTAAAATTAAACATCATCACACTGAACTGCCAAAACCTACAAAACTGGAGGAAACTGCTCCGACTAAACCGGAAAAAGACAATAAAAAAGAAGACGACACACCGAGCGTCACTCCTACCCCAAAACTCCCGGAGGTGAAACTCGTCAAGGATTGAGAAGTTGCCGGAAGCTCGAACCAACCACAACCACAACCACCAACACCAACCGGCCCAACAACCGTCCAAGGCGATAAACCAGGCCAACCGATGCCGGAATCAACAATAAAAAGAAAAACAATCCAGCAAAAGGTCGACAATATCGCCGCCAAACGCCTAGCAGAGGAAAAATTGAAAATACAACCGGCATCTGCTATAACACAAGAAAGGCCGGAAGCACCAAAACGTTTTTGTATCCCCGGCTTCCGAATCCCTAAACACCAACCGGGAAAAGATGCTCCTGTGGTACCGGCGCCATCAACCTTCCAAGATATCAAACCACCGGCACCAGTACCAGCAGAACCGAGACCCGGCTCACTAGCCGGCCAAGTACGTCCGAGTGGGAACCGATTCGTCCTCTCACACTTGGAGGTACGGCTGGATAGGAGCCGGCAATCGGTTACAGCATCAGAAAACTGATACTTCGAGCCAGGAAGAGGTAGTAGCGCCGAAGGAAGTAGGTGCAACAGGTGGAATGAGAGACCGAGTCATAGATTTCAAATTGGCTCTCCCTCCCTCCTATCACCTACTCTAAGGCGCTCCCCCCAAATGGCCGATAACCTTCTTCGCGGGCGTGGAGGATGTGTACGACACCAGGGTCTTCCTAGATTGGCACCTGGTTACATCGATCTGTGGCACGGGCCTGGTCCCGCGTTCTGCCAAATCGACCAAGTTAGCAGGCAGAATGCAAAATGTAAATCTACCGTGGAGAGGCAGTGGACGACTGCCTTACTACTTCAATGAGACCGTCACTCTCAAGGTACGTACCTGGGAGCAGACGTTCGAGATACAGTTCAGCCTAGTACACTGTCTCAACAACGGGGTGATTTTAGGACGCGATTTCTGCCACGCTAATGAGGTTCGGATTCGTATGGACGCGGCGAACTGGAACGCGCCCGGATTGGTAATAATCAATGGTGAGGCCGTTGAGTGTTTCAATGCTCAACGAGCCTACCAGGACAGGGAGGCCCGCGGTATGATGTAGACATCCACCCCCGCAGAAGAAGGATAGAAAACCGGGTCCCGATTTTGACAACTTTCCCAATAATGACTTCCTACCCTGATTCAATCCACTCCCATATAAACCTCCCCCTATCCCAAAAACGTTTCCTACACAAAAAAAAAAAAAAAAAAAATTTTTGTATATATATATTTGTTATGTTAACCATCCGCAAAATCGATCCATTCGCGGAAGGTAGTAATTTTTGTTTCATTTATTAACTTTCCTTTCTGTAACGCCAATACAGGGCAGAAGTACCGTACATTTTTGTTTTTTCTTTTTTTTCATCGATCTCGACTATCTGGTCAAAGTTCTATTTCTCCTTTTAGTTAATACAACCTGGTATACCCTAAATAATATATCTTAAGTGTTGTCTTATTTCTAGTTTTTTTTATTAACTCGTACCAGGTTTTTTTCGTAACATTTCGTATTTTCTTTCTTCTTATATTGCTATCAATTATTGCTCAAACTTTTTTCCCATGTTCCTCTTTTTTTTATTAGAGCATTAATATATACTTTCACTACTATTATGATAGTCCTTCCTCATTTTCATTATAATAATATTAAATTTTTTTTTGTTTATTTTCTCTATTAAATTTTTGACATTTTTTTAACTGGACTTATCATTAATTTTCATCTTTTTTCTTTACCACAGTCACGGACCACAGTAAGTACAACACACAAACCTCCATTTTTTAATTAAATATACATTTCTTTCGATCCCGGTCCCTCTGCTAGAAACTTCAATTTACAAGATCAGTCGACCAACGCCAGTACCGGAAGTCCGCCAATCAACTGTAAGCCAGTATACCGTGGTCGAACAACCAAAAAACTCAGTTACCTACTTGCAACGATAACTATTCCAGAATTTCTAAATTTTTGTGTATCTTTCTCAAAATCACGTATATTTACCTGATACCCCTTTCCTCTATTCCATTTTCACCACATTTCCCCAAAATCCCAATCTCGACTTTCACTCCCGATCTTGATCCTGTCTTTCCCGATTATGTCCTGGAAATGTGGGGAGATGGGGGGGGGGATCTGAGGTATCTGGGTAAAATACGCTCCGGTTACCTGCAATTATCAACATAGGTTGATTACTCGTAAGCAACCGGGTTTTTTCCCAAAATTGATAACCTCTCTTCACTTTTAAATATGCACGCATATTTGAAAGTAGGAGAACGGTTATCCCGGCCCGGCCTTATCTACCACGATTACGGCTTGTCCGTTCTCGTGGTACATTCGACCGCTCACTCTCGTTTTACTTATGTTCGACTACGGTACTGGCGTACTTTATTCTCACATATATTTTACACCATGCTTTTTTCACCTCTGTAACATTTCATGCGCCACGTCTTCATTCATACCCGCCTATGAAGACGAACCTGTGCATTGCTGTTGGTAATTATGTTTCTTACGTACGATTACAGGTATGTTACTAGTGTTTCTGTTTTTATTATAATGTGGTAGTTCTTTTACTTGTGGGTGAAATGGCGGGGCACAGTTCCATTGTCAACACGTGACTTGTTCCTTCCGGGTGGTTTTTGGTTATTTTTATTTCTTCACATATGTATTCCAAATTATCAACGTTCCTGGGGTTACTTAAACTATCACCCTGGATCATTTTCAAGGCGCACGAGGTCCCTTTAGGTATCCTCGTGTCGTACCCTTATCTGTGTCTTCGGGGACTTATAAAGTGGGCCATTGGAGATGTTTCAGGACGCCGAATCGATTCATGCTGGGCGTGCAAACAAGATGTTGGTTGCTCACCGGACGCAATCCTCTTGAGGTGTTGCCACCCCAGTTGGCTTATGACCTTGTAAAGGATAATATGATCAGACCTGCAAGAGTATGTATGGTAGCCGCTAACGACAGTTCAATAATCGTCATAGGAGTCGTTGAAATCACCATAAAAATGGGTGACCTCCTCCTTGATACGGAAGCATACGTAACCTCTGAGTTGACCACACCTTTACTTCTCGGATACGACTTTTTAGATCGACATAATGCCGACATTTTATTTAGTAAGAAATTATTTAGAATAGGACCGCCATGGAAGCGTGAAACATTTAGTATAATTAAGTTTAAGGAAGAAAATTGCGAAGGTTTTATCAGAGCAGACAAAGATTTCTACATAGAAGTAAATAAGGAATATTGTGTAAACCTGGATCCAGATATAGGAAAAGCAAATCCAGATGAGTGGTTTTTAACAAGTTATGGTTTAGAAGGCGAATATATTGTTGATGATTTAGGATGGCCAGCCTTAAGATTCTACAGTCCGCACTTTGACACCCAGATCACACAAGGGACAGTTTTAGGACGCTATAGGCTTTGACAGCCCACTATGCGGGACCGTCAGACCAATTCTGTCCACTGTGGCCAACCCAGCATCCAACGCATTACGTCGGGGGATACTGCGGGTAACCAAGGTGAGGAGGTTGATATGCTAAAACTTGTCCGCATAACCCAATCTGACGGCAGCGTTATCCACGACAATGAAGGAACACAAGTGAAAATTAATAAGAATTTAACGAAGGAACAAAAACAGGCAGTAGTAAGCGTTCTAAAAAAATATATCAATATATTTACGGAAGAACCTGCCTAGGTAAAACCTACAAAATTGAAACTGGCACATGTGTACTTGAAAACAGACGAGCCAATTCAACGTAGAAATTACCATATAAGAATTTTTGAAAAAAGAGAAATTACAAAGAAAATTAAAGAATTTTAAGAATGCGGTATTATTAAGAGAGCAAGCTCTAGATATGAGAGCCCAGTATTTGTTAAGAAGAAATCAAACGGAATTTATAGATTATTAGTAGATTATAGAGGTGTAAATGAAATAGTAAAAAAGGATACGAGCATAGTACCTCGTCTCCCTGAAATTTGGGATGCATTACGAGATAAAAAATACGTTGTAATAATCGACATAAATCAGGGATATTACCAAATTCCTCTTGATGAAGAATCAATAGCGGTAACAGGAATAAATGTTTGAGGAGTAAGCTACGTATTTAACTCCATTTCGATGGGATTAAGCGTGAGCCTCAGCATTTTTCAAAAAGCCATGAGTGACTTATTTAACTATATCCTAGAATACAAAATTTTGGTCTATCTAGATGATATTGGTGTTTTTGGCGAAACATTTGAAGAAACACTAGAAAACCTTGAAGAAGTCCTTAAAGTACTAGTCAAAGCAGGTTTAGTAATTAAAACCAGTAAAAGTAGCTTTTTAAATGAAAGTATCGAATATTTAGGACATACAATTTCATATAATAAATTAGAACCATTAGATAAAAACATCAAACTGATTCGTGAAGCTCAACCACCGAAAATGTTACGTCAACTACGAAGATTTATTGGTTTAGAGAATTATTATCGGAAAATGATAAAAAATTTTTCGCAAATTACAGCACCATTAACAGACTTAACAAGAAAAGAAAATGTTAAAGCGAATAATAAAATAGCATGGAATGACGAAGCACAAAAAGCCTTCGACAAAATAAAAGAGTTGATTACGTCAGATCCATTTCTTACAATCTACGATCCTGATGCTGAAACATACGTCGAAATAGATGTATCAAAAACAGCCATAGGAGCAGTAATAATGCAAGTATACAGAAAAACAAAAGAACCACACCCTACAGGATATTTCTCGAAGAAAATTCCTAAGAATCAACAACATTTATGTTCTATTGATTTAGAGATGTTAGCTATCACTGAAACTTGTGAATATTTCAGAGAATTTTTAGTCAACAAAGAATTTAATATTTTTACGGATCATGAACCTTTAACATACCAAAGTCGAATAAAAACACCAAACGCAAGACTAAATAGGTTAATTTTGAAATTAGGAGGATTCACATTTAAAATCAGATGCATTAAAGGTGAAAATAATAAAATTGCTGACTATCTATCCCATCTAGAAGAAGAAGAAGAGGACAATTATGCAGAATTCTGAAACGATCAATTCATAATACCAGAAGGAACACCTGATCCTCCAAATATTATCAAACAAGAGAAAAAAATCAAAGGAATAACACGTAGTATGAAAAAGAAAGAAAAAGAAGCAGATGTGGAAAGTGACAATTTGGAAGACAATCGAAGTTCCATCCTATCCGATATTTTGGAAATATCTGGAAACTCCGATGCGTCTACAAATTCTCAACTTTCCGAACTTTCAGAAAATTCAGAAATAGAAAACCCAATTAATATAACAGATCAAGAAATCCACAATTTATGGGATTTACAACGTGAAGATAAATATTAGGGTATTATAATAAAAATTTTTGAAGGTGGCAACAAAAAAGAGATAAGAAAAAATTTAAAAAACAGAAGATCACGCAACCTAAATCAATTTTTCTTTGATGAAAATGGAATTTTATGGAAAAATAATAATCACTCTGTATATCACTATGCTGTACCAGTAATTCCTGACTCCCTCATACCTCAAGTACTAAACATATGTCATGAGAGTCAAAGTGGGGGAGGACATTTTGGAATTCGTAAAACTCTTGCCAAAACACATGCTCGATACTACTTTAAGCAAATGCCTAAAATAGTCTCGAGGCATGTACCTTCGTGCCATCAGTGCCAAATTAATAAAAACATTAACAAAAAATACGGATACTTGAAACCAATTACTCCTGAGGAATGCATATCACTTGCACATATCCAAATTGATTTCATCGGAAAATTTAACACAAATAATGAAAAGAAATTTGTCATAGTGGGAGTAGACAAGGCAACAAAATATTGTTGGACCAAAGCAGTAACCCAATCAAACGCATATTCAGTAATTAAATTTTTGAAAGGAATCGTACGTCATTATGGAAAACCAACGAAGATCAGATGCAATAATGGAACTTATTTTTCGAACGAACACGTACAAAATTATTGTGAAAATAATGGTATTAAAATATTCTACTCTACATCATATTCACTGCAAACTCAAGGACAAGTAGAGAAAATGAATGGAACAATAAAAAAAATATTAGCGAAATACGAGAGTACCGATAGCGAAGAATGGCCAGACAATGTGCATAACGTAGCCTTGACCTATAATCTGACACCTATCGAAGGATTAAATAATCACGATCCATTTTATCTAATGCACGGTTATAAAGGAGAACCCCTATAAATTTAAATTTTCCGTCACCACTTATCAGCATAACCAGAGAAGAACAGATAAGTGAAGCAGATAAAATTCAAAAAAAAATCCCGAGCTTTGATAAAGAGAATGCAATCAAATATTCAGAACGCTATAATAAAGGAAGAAAAGAAATCTCTTATGAAACTAATGATTTAGTTCTCTTAAAAGCATCAATAAATTATGGAAATCTCAAACCAAAATTTTTGGGACCATATAGAATAGTAAGAAAAGTTTCAGATTTAAACTATATTGTTCGCATAACCTCCGATGATGGAAATTGTACAGACGACACAGTGCATATCAGAAGACTTACACCTTATAATGCCCGTTGTAATGCTAAATTACCATCAAATATTGAAGATACTAAATTCGATATTTTGGGAAATGAAGAAAACATTCTCGAGCCTAATCCAAAAAGAAAAAGAGGTAGACCAAAGAAGGAAAAGCGCTCAAAAGAAAACAAATCAGAGGACGAAATTAAATTCATTGTCAAACGTCCGAGAGGATGACCACAAAAAGGAATATCAAAGAAATCTGGTAATAAAAATAAAAACAGTAAAAAAGTGACATTTACTGACTAAGCTTTAGTAAAAGGAAAGGATTGTTCAGAATGGAGAAAGAAATTCAAATTAAAAGACCCAGAAAAAAAAAGAATAACCTTACGAAAGATTCAATTAATAACCCAAAAACAACGTTTAGAAGAAAGCAAACTGTTCAATAGGTGTGATGAGGGAAAAAGTATAACACAACCTTTGTCTCTACCTATTCAACTTTTTCCCCGAGATATTAAGAAACTGAGTAAGTTAAGTTTGGAGGAATACGTAAAGAGATACTCTGAACCACCACCCGAATCATTGTATTGTAACACTTGTGATTTAATTCGTAATAACTATAGATAAGATATGTTGTAAGGATCATTTACGTATATATTTTCTCCCATCAAAAAGTATAATTTTTTTTTTTTAACTCACCAACCACCAATCCTCTTGCACATCTTGAGTAAAGGCCTCTCCAGCCTCTGGATGGACCTCGCCTTGTTCTGCTGCCTCAGGATGATCGGCCAGTTTGAGTTCTGGAGAAACTGAACAACGTCTGAATCGCTGATGTCGAGGAACCAGGAACATACGCCTATTGGACACGATCATTTTGCACGGTCCAGCACTCAGTTCACTCCTCAAATCAGCTCCTTGCAGGACACAACGATCGTGAAAAATAGTTAGCTTCTCTGATGACTCCAACACACGAATAACCTCAATGAAATGAGGAGTATCATAGATCACAATCTTTCGACGATAAAAGCGAACAAGATAGTCCACCAAATACTGAAACTGCTACCTATCCATGATAGTGTTGGCACACACAGTGTTCGTTATAGCAAAGCGAACTTTAGCACCAAAATTTAGTGGCTGCATTGCCATTATAACTTCACTCAAGAGATTCAGGCCGACGGCGTATCCGGTAATGTCCGAAGGGTTTACATCAAGTGTTGAAAAACAAACAATAGTCCCCTCCCTCCACCATAGACTCTCTTCTGGGAAGAGGAAGCTGAACTGTGAGGCGAGCTGGACCATTGATTGTAGACAGCACTCACATAAATTCTGAGGCATCACATGCCTCCACGATCCAAACGAAGTATTCAACGAGTCGGAAAATTCTTTCGATACGCGTCTACACCTTTTGGACCGTAATCAGCTGACTGAAAAGAGTAAAGGGCTTTGAAGATCTTCCAAAGACCAATCACCTCAGTAAAGAGACATGGACAGCATAGAGACCAGCAACACAGATAAGGGAAAGATACTTGCGTGAGCATGAAAATCTTGGAAGTCTCAACAATCCCGTTATCCAGAACCATATACTTGGGTAGCGCTTGTAATTCAGCTGGAGTTGGATATATCGGAACATCTTGGAGAACGTCCTCGCTTGCACGATCTGTACCCAAACTCATTATCTTATAGAACTCGTAAAATAATTCTTTGTTAAGTTTCATAAAAAGAAAACGAGGAAATTAATATTAAAATTAAAATAAAAAATTACGACTAATAGGAACTCTATTTAAATCTAATAAAAACGGATGAGGACGGAGAAAATCAAGACGAACCAAAAGATCGAATACACCGAGAAGACTGCGATACCTCCATATAAATCCGAGTTGTAAAGCAAGATGAATTCTTGCTAACAATCAAAATATACTGGAGTCCGCCATCTCCCAAGATCTACCCTTGATGGTAGTAGTGCAAACCAAATTCCAGAGTCCCACACTAACACAGATCGTGTAATTTCCGCACATATGTATATTTTTATGAGAAAAAAATAAAAATTGAGAAAAGATTGTGCATCGATATACATTTTTCGCACCTTATATTTTTTTTTTCCCTCGCGTCAAATGATAACAACTAAGTAATGTACCGACAAATACAATACTGCATCTAACAGCAAAATTTCATGTGATTCGTAATGATTTCAAACCATAAGATGATAAAACACGCCGTTATCGTTTTTATCATAATTACCACATTTACAATCGAAAGGAAGAACACAAGCTTAAAAACGAAAATTAGTGCATCGTCAGGAGCTTATTTCGAGCTAAACAAATTCAGCAAGGCCTATGAGAAAACAATTCCCATAGTGTATAGTCTGAAAATTTCAAGAAGACAGAACATAGAAACACCAGAATGGCTAGAAGAAATTAATAAACTGCAAAGTTGCACATCCAGAGAAAATACATGGTGCATACAGAGATCAAAAAACATGCTACAAATCATAGACCTAATTACGGAGATTCAGCTAATAAACGAAGCAATAATCAAAGAATTTGACAGAGAACCTTCAAAATGAATCAAACGTGGACTACAAATTCTTGGTGACTTTGACACATGGTGCTGCAATGTCATGACACTCTCTCAAGGCAACAATTTTATAGAAAATGAGAAAAATTTAAAATCTCAATATGAAAAACTACGAGAATCCGTGATAGAAAACTATGCAGAATTATTAAATATCACAAAAGATATCAAAAATTTTGAAAAATTAGAATTCGACAACTCCAAAATTTTAAAAGAAAACGTTCAGGCATTAAAAGATGCGATCCAAAATCAAAACAACGAAATAATTATTGAAGCAAGAAGAGAACTCATCTTCGACACAGCTCGAACTCTTCATGCTAGTTTAGTCACCCGAAAATGCTAAACTTAGCCATTTGTTCCTCTCCTGCAAAAACAACCATCTATCAGCGGCAATTGTTAACGAAACAACTTTAAAAGAAGACTTAATGAAAATCAAGAAAATAGCAGAAAAATCGAATTTCGTAGTAGTTCTAGACGAAAAATCAATCCAGTCCTATTACTGAACAAAATTAGTAAATTGCTATGTGACAGGAAATGAAATAGAGATAGAAATAAAAATCCCACTTCAAAATCTTCACGCTAAATACGACCTTTACAACTTTATTCCATTAGCATTTCGAACATATGACAACAAAATTTGCTCTTGGGATCAAGAACCCTCGATCCTATCCCACAACAAATTCGATGGATCAAAAAGAATTATAACAGGAACAGACATCGACCTTTGTGGCAAACATAGCTTGTCATGTTTTCTCCCACAAGACTGCACAACTAATAATAAAGGCAATTGTGCAAGAGCATTATTTCAGGGAATGAAATATGAGGAAATAATAAAGAAATGCACATTTAAATGCGAGATAAATCATGATGAGATCGTAGTCAAACAAATAGAAATGAACCAATTTGCAATTACAAATGCTAGAAATCCATTAATATCAGTCAACACGGTAACAAAAACGAGCACCAATATAACTATCAACGACTCATGGCCTGGAGCAACTCTACTAACAGTTCCATGTATAGTAGAAATCCAACAGCTACAATGAGAAAACAACGAAGAAACAATCATCCCAGCAGGATTCCCCTGTATAAATAATCCAGAAAAAGAAATCCTCTTTGAACATCACCTACCGTTAGTTTGGACAAAATACCAATTTATGGAACGTGATTTTGGCCTACATCAATCGTTCAAATTCCCTAATATGTCGATTGCTTATAATAATAAATGGCATGATAACATACCTTATATTTCACCAATAACTCCGATTCCCTCCTGTGTTGCAGAATCCAACACTGCAGCCATGGGAGCAATTTACCGCAGCCATGCTAGGAGCACATAATGCTCTATCACTCGCATTCGCGACAACACATATCCCTCTTCCCCAAGTTATAACGACGCCCCTCGTTATTCCACTTCCCCCACATCTTCAACTGATGGCATGTATTTTCCCCCAACCACTGGTTATGCTGCTTTTACTGACGCCGCCAATAACCTACCCCCACCCCTCATGAGCATTCCTACATCTCAACTCAAGACCCCTCTCATGAGACCCCAAACTTGAGTGTGACTGATACCCCAGCCTCGAGTGCCCCATACACACCCTTCCTGTCTTACTCTCCCAGCCAACTTTGTTAAACCCAAATCCAAAGGACCTGGCAATCCTACTTTGTGAATGACATCCATGAGCGAAGTAGTGCACATCGCACCACACATGACTGATGTCAAAGGTCACCATAAGTTTCTTTGGAAACTTACTAGGAGGATAGGGTTGTGGCCACGGGTGGTTGTTGACAAACGAGTGTGTACTACATACTCGTCAACCACCTAGTGAGCAAGTGAAGTAAAATCCACAAACTACGTTTTTGCACTCATGGCTGTATATTTTGTCTGTACAGCTAAACTTGTATACTGTGCTCGGCCCCCACACAATCTTCAACAAACACGCAACCGACTCTCATTGGTGTTTGTGTGGTGTCGTGTATGTACAAATACACACACCCACAATAATTATAAGAAAAAATGAAAATATTATTATCAGAAACTATGAAGGTAAAGAAGAATAGTGGAGGATTGAAGCGACAAGAGAAACATGGGCAGATATTGAAGATTCACACTGAAAAATATTAGCAGCAAAAAAATCAAGAAATAATTAAATTTTTGAAAAAAAAAAGGAAACAGACTGCGTTTAGAAACATAAAACATAATAGAATTAAATCGTTGAAAACAAGTTTTCCAAGTTCTGTAATTGTAATTTTTTATAAAATGGATTTACAACTAACACAGTCGGTGGCACAAATATCTTTCAAGTTACATACATACATACATACATACATACATACATACATATATACATACATACATACATACATATTTATGTATATATATATATATATGTAAAAGACGAAATTGTCTTTCCTCAAATAGCACTAAATCTCGCTCATACTTACGAGATTTTGACCTTTTTTCATGTTTATTTATGTATGACCTAGGCTAAGATGTTGCGAGGTAATAATTTACTGCATGCGAATTATATATCAACAATTACGTAATTTCATTCATTCATGTCGTTCATTCTATTATCCGATGACAACATTTTCAACTAATCTTGACTTGAACGTATTTCTTTGTTATCGTCATCGACATCGTATCTCACTTCCGATAATATTTCATTGATAGTTTAATTCATTCACTCGTGTGGTCATTTAACATTGACCCAGATATACAGATTATTTATTGGATCGTTTCGTGTTTATAAACTTGAATTTTCTAATTTCACTCCGATTATTTAATTACGTGTGAATAAACATTTTGAATCTAATCGATCTCACACTTTATTACGTTTGAAGTACAAATTAGTCTGTCACAAACGAACTTACATATTTAAAAAAAATGCAACATTTTTAAATGAAGCAATTAGATTTCATTTTATCACATATTTCTCTGATGAAATTTGTGGTAAATTTAACATAGATTTGACAATATTCTAATACACTGCATTATTACATCTATTTAAAACATTGGGGTACCAATTGTTAAGAATTTTTAAATTTCTTATATACCTAATGTTTTAAAAACTCTCCACTTCACTATTGATTTCAATCCAGTATTGATCTTCATAATAATATCGAAAGCTATTTGTGCCATTGACTGAATTAGTTGTAAATCTATTTTATTAAAAATTACTCTTACAAAACCTAGAAAACTTGTTTTCGACATTTTAATTCTGTGGGCGTGTGTTTGTGTGCGTACACGAAACAACACAAACACCAATGACGGTCAGTTGCGGTTTGTTGAAGAGTTTGCAGGACAAGCCCAGTATTCAAGTTTGGCTGTATAGACGAAATATGCAGCCATGAGAGCAAAAACATAGTTCATGGATTTTACAGTCGACGAGTGTGTAATCAATGAACACCCGTCGCCACACCACTTCTGGAAAATCTTACAATGACCTTTGATGCCAGTCATGTGTGGTGCGGCGTTCACTACTACTCTCACAGATGTCGTTAGCGAAGTAGGATTGGCAGGTCTTTTTGGTTTGGGCTTACCGTAGATGGCCGGGAGGGTGGGATGGGAAGGGTGCGTATGGGGCGCTTGAGGAAGGGTAGTAGGTTCTATATTTTTAACCGTTTGAGTGGTGGGAATTCCCCAGAGAGGATGCCCGCCAAAGAAGACTTTTTAGGACCGGGCAAATGTTCCTTTGATTGAACATGCTGTATGACTTCAGCAAATGTGCAGGAGTAAACCCGTGCATTACTTAGTTGTACAGCAGTCCAAGTGTGAGGCGGCATCTCTAATGAGTACAGAGTCTTCCTGGGTAGCAGCACAAAGACCTGAGACTGAGAGCTACAGACGAGTCCATGTTGTACGATCTCAGAACCCCTGCCTGCTACTCCAGGAGCAGGCCGGTATTGTTGGAGGGGCATGCCTCGACCCCTGGAAGCAGCTTCCACCCTCTGTCTCGGTGTTGATTGCCATTGCGGTACTCCAGAAAAAGTACAGCTTGCACCCTTTTGTGCAGGTCTGTCAGTGGTAAGCGTCACAGGTGACGCCGATACTTGATTGGACGTAGAGGATACAAACGATGTCTGCTTCACCTGTGGTGAGGTGGCAGTAGCCATGGAGGAGGGTGATGGGGCAACTTCAGCAGGTGATGTTATGGATGTGAATGAGTGAGAGGGGGAGCAATGGTCGTACACACGAGGAGATGACGGAGCATCACCGTTACCACCCTCTGTTGGTGGAGGAGTAGCCCTTAAAAGGGCTGTTTATTCATCGTCTGAGATTTCAAACTTGCTAGGGGGAAAGACGTCCTGGGACATTTAACCAGTCTATTACATTACGTGAGAGAGATGTGAGTTTCTAAAACACGAATTTTACTAATTTCCTTAACTGTAACCTCCGTTTATTTTCGTTTTGTAAACAAGAGCAAAGGCGCAGTTGTGTCAGGTGTTGTTGCACATTAATATTACAAGTTCATTTCGAAGGCGGGGCCAGTTTGTCTTCTGAGGAGGAAGACGCGTCGTATTTGTGCGACTGGAAGGTGACACGAAAAAATTTTTGTAATACGTCGTTCTCTACAACGCTTGACTTGTTCTCAGTTGCACGAAACAACTCGGATGAGTTCGGGAGTGGTGGGAAAGTCACAATCGGTTCATCGTTGAGCGTATCATCAGCTGTTTGACTAAGAGACTGTCTGATGGGGTGCGATTCTGTTGTTTCCTTAAATGACGCTTCGGGGTGCGATTCTTTATTTTTATGGTGTGTAATTACAATCCATGTAGAATTGCGCGTGTCATCTGTTTTTGAAGACAACGTCGAAGGTATGGGTGAAGCATTTGGGGTTAAGTCATCCTTTGTAGGTAAGACGACATCAGATGAAAAGTCAACTGTCAGTCCCCAAGGATCATAGATGGAAGTTGAGTCATCTGAGTCGGCTTTTACATCTGTGTAGACGTGGGCCAACTTTAGGCAATCAATTGATATACGTGTGTGTCATCCTTGTATGTCGAACTTGAACCATTTATTCGTACAATTGAGTACTTTGTATTGGCTGGAGTATGGAGGATCGAGTGCCTTACGAGGTGTAACTATGCGTAGCCATACATTTTGAGCAGTTTTCAGATCAGATGGGACGTATGATAGAGAATCGCCCTGGTTGTGGCGGATTTGGTTGGATGCATTTGTTCTTTCACAAATGCACTGTGGTAGGTTAGTGCTATCGGTGGGAGTAATGACACTTGGTGGGCTGTCTTCAATGAAATCAGCCTTGTGACGGAGTTCTTCACCGTAAAGAAGTTGTGCGAGGGATACGCCAAGGTCAGAGATGACCATTGAGAGTGGGCCGAGAAGAATGAACGGCAAATAGGCTGCCCATTCTCTATGCGAGTCTTTGGAGTTCTCGTGGGTTATGATGGTGTCTATGAGAGTTTGATGTCAGCGCTCTATTTTGCCATTCAATTGTAGGTGATACGACGTAGTTCAGATTTTGTGGAATCCCAATTGGCCTGCAACTGAGTTGAATAGAGCACTTCCAAACTGGCGTCCCTGTTTGATCGTTATGGTTTTGGGGACACCGAAGGAGGACACCCATTGTTGGATGGAGGGTGTAGCCACTCGATCTACGGAAATATCTGTCGTCATTATGGCGTGAGGCCATCGTGTGGCGCATTCAATCATTGTCAGACAATGACAAGGACTGCTAACCATTGCAACAGACCCACAAATCGAAGATTGTTCTCCAATATTTAGTTGGTACAAAGGGTCATTTTTTCCCCATATGTACAGGTACTGAGAACTATTCGAGGATGAGGGTAGAGTTGGGGAATGCGAGGTATTGGGCGAGTTGTGGTTTGTGTTGTTGTCAAAGGGCCATTTCATTTTGGAGCACAACACAAGGAGAGATAATGATGGAGATTGAGATTCGCAACAAACAATCAGCAGCTATGTTTTCCTCTCCTTTGATGTAGCGAATATCCGTGGTGGACTGCGAGATATTCTCAAGTTGATTTTGCTGGCGTGGTGTAGCTTTCTGGCACGCCTGAAACAGGGCAGTCGTGAGGGGCTTGTGGTCCTTATAGACCGAGAAAACATGCCCTTTCACCAGGTTGTGGAAATGCTTCACTGCTGCAAAAACAGCGAGTCATTTGTGGTTGTATGTCGGATATCGGTGTTCAGTGTCTGATAACTTGTGGGAGAAAAATGCCAACAGCTCTAGCAAACCGGCACTGTGTTGATAGAGGGTAGCCCCTATTTCCTGGATATACGCGTCAGATGCCAATATGAGTTGTTTGTACTCGTTGTGATGCGCCAAAAGAGCAGCATTTGCTAACGCCTGCTTGAGTTTGCCAAAAACGATTTTGACAGTGTCAGTCCAAATTATCAGGGTATTGGAGTGGATAAGCGCGAAGAGTTTACTATTGTACGCTGGTAGAAATTCACCATTCCGAAAAAGCTCCTAAGAACATGAATGGTTTTGGGAAGTGGGAAGTCGAGTACAGCTTGGGCAAGTTCAGAAGTGGGTCTAACACCTGTGCTGTTGATTCGATGGCCAAGGAAGGTGAGCTCTTCTCGTTCATGCTCAGATTTCTTACCATTGACAGTTAGGCCAGTGTTGTAAATACGCCAAATGACCTCAGTAACACGCAATTTGACCTCATCAGGGTTGGAGGCAGTAATGAGGATGTCTTCGATGTATGGGTAAGCATAATTGATGTCTTGCAACAATCCATCAATGTACCGTTGGAAGGTTTAGGCTGCATTTCAGAGTCCGAAGGTCATGTAGGGAAATTCGTAGAGATGGTAGGGGGTTATTACAGCTATTCTGGGAATGTGTTCTTTGGTCATTGGGACTTGGTTAAACGCCCGCACAAGATCTAATTTGGTCAATATTTTGGCACCAGCTAGTCTGGCGTGGAAATCCATAATATTTGGACAGGGTATTTGTCTGGGATTTTTTGTATGTTGAGTGCTCTGTAGTCACCGAGCATGCACAATGTTTTGTCAGGCTTCATGTATATGTGGAGGGGAGATTACCAGGCACTTTTGGAGGGTTGGAAGTCACTGCGTTCGAGCATGGTCTTGAAAGAAAGGCGGGCTACCATTAACTTCTTGGGATGTAGATGACAGGAATGGAAAAAAACTGGTTGACCTACAGTTTCGATATCGTGGGTGACTTTGGTTGGGGAAATCCTTGGGCGTAAGCCTTCTTTTCAGGTGATGCCGGGAAATTTATCGATGATTTTTTGGAATCGACTAATTGAGTGGGCGATGGTTAGGCAAATTTCCAGGGGATAGTTGATGGGGTGAGGTTTACCTACTATGACTAGTCCAGTGGTCTTATCAAGGAGGTGTCCTTCACTGATATCTGGAAGCAGTTGGTAGTGGCTAAGGAAGTCTGCTCAGATGATGGGATCAGCGATATCAGCAATGATAAAGGCCCACTTAAATTCGCGTCAAAGGCCAAAATCTACCTGCACCAGCTTAACTCTGTAAGTACTAATTGAAGTTTGGTTTGCAGTGTAGATTTGGAGCTTAGTGTTGCATTTCTGGTCTCAGCGGTTGTTGGTATGGCTGATATCTCCACGCCAGTGTCAACCAGGAAGTGAAGCTCACTAAGCAGATATTTTATGTAAAAATTCTTGCAAATGGAGTTGGTAAAATCAGTAAATGTTTTGGGGAGCACTGTAGAAAGATTTTGGTTTGATAATGTTTTCTATTATCGGACCTTTCGACGAATCGATAAAGGGGGTTCTCTTGCTTCAGCTAGATGGCTGAGTGATGGTGATGTTGGGAAAGCTCCAGTAGCCAGGCGAATTCCTTGGTGATGAATGGGGTCGAGAGCTTAAAGAACTGTTTTACTGGCAGGTTGATAGAGTTGGCTACCATAGTCGAGAAGTGATCAAATTAGTGATCTTTAGAGAGACTGTAAATGTGGTTTATAGCAGCCATAGGAGTGGTGGTTGAGCATTTTTAGGATAGGAAGTTTTTGGAGACATTTTTTGAGAAGGTAGGGAACATGTTTGGACCAATTGAGTTTAGGATCAAGAAGAATGCCTAAGAACTTAAGTTGAGGAACAAAGTTGATGGGTGTGTTGTGACGAAAAATGGTGGGAGGAGGTAATTGTTTGCGTTTTCTACAGAACTGCATTCCATATGATTTTTCCAAAGTAACCTACTTTCTTCAATACGTATAATTCCAAATCTTCCTTGTACACACTGTCTCTTCACCAGTTCACATAGGATTCAAAAATACATATCTAAAGATCTTTTTGGGCCATCTAACTTCCATGCATTCTGTAAAAAATCTTTCTACTCAATTCCCAGACTCTATACTCATCCACCACCTTGGCAATTCTGCCCTCCACCCATCATTCTAGACTTACTCCATTTTGACAAAACTCAAATTGCTCCTTATATTATTCAATCTGAACTTCAATCTCTCCTTGAATCTCTCCTTCCCTCCCTTCATATCTTCACTGATGGCTCTAAAGACACCTCAGCATTTGGTTCTGCCATTTACTCCCCACTTTCTGTTCTTCACATCAGCTACCCTCTTTTGTATCCATATTTACAGCTGAACTTTCTGCAATACTCACAGCACTCAAACTCATATCACATCACCCACAACATACATCTTATATAATCCTCACTGACTCCCTATCCTCACTCCTAGCCATCAAGAATATCTATTCCTCTCACCCATTAATCCAACAAATTAAAATCCTTCTCTCCTGCCTTTGTACTTCTACTCCCATTACATTTGTTTGGATCCCCAGTCACTGTGGCATAGCTGGGAATAATATGGTGGACCAAATGGCCAAAGAAGCCAGAATCCAACCCACCATTCTCTGGAAACATGTAGCTCCACTTGACCGCAAGCTGCAATTTCCTGCGTTCAGTAAAAGAAGATACCAGCAAATGGGTTGACACTCTTAAATTTTCTCGCCGCCACCAAATTGCCATCACTCGTCTCCGCATCGGCCACTGTGCCTCAACTCATTCATTCCTTCTACTTAACCTTCATCCACCTGACTGTCAATATTGCAAATCTCAACCTCTCTCACTCACTCACATTCTCACGACATGTCCAGCTCTTCACACCCTTCATAATCACTACAACCTACCAACTACAATAACCACTACTCTCACCCACAACTCCCCTCACCTCTCAAACCTTATCACTTTCCTTCATTTCATGACTTCATAGTATAATCTAATTTATAAGATTTTGCTGGCATAACCCATTTTGGGAAGTTAGCCCATCCACTTTTTTTTGTTTTTTTGTATGATAATAATAAGTAAATAAATAAATAAATTATCGGACCTATCTCATGTCCAGTTTTAGTTTTTAATGCTTTAGCCCACAAATATTTTGTAAAAAAATCAATTATTATGAAACTATAAAAATGACTTTTGTTTTTATTTTTATAATTTTTTAAATCGATTAAATCCATTTGCTACGTATCAATTATACCTCGTAATTGCCCTCAACTTCTTTTAAAATTTTGTCAAGCACTGTGTGGGTAATTCTTCAGCAACTTGTTTCATTGATTTGATAAATTTTCAAGTAATACAAATTAATAAATCTACATAATTTTCAATGCAATTATCTGTTATATATTTTTTTTTGAACATATCCACTACCCAGTGTTTGGAAAAAATTTAACAAAAAAAAAGGAAGAAATTCAAAAGTTTCTATTTTATGTTCTAGTGATATTTTTTTTAAATTTTATGAACTTTTTCACTAAAGATGGTGTACTTATACACCACTTTAGATCATCCTAATGAATAACAAACAGTATTATCTGCTATATTTTTGTTTGTTTGTAATTGTAATTTTAAATCTGAAAATCCATTTTTTATGGTTACGTTTTGAATGTGAGATTTACAACAAATAGTGGGTAAGATTTACAGTAATCCCCTTTATCAATAAATGGTAATATTTGAATCGGATTATTTCGTAAAGATTTAATAGAAGAATGACTCGAATTTGGAAAATTCTTTGTAAAAAGATGAAAAATTATAGTCTTTAAAATTTACATTTTGTATATCATTAGGCATATAATTAGAATTCAAGTACATTCTCAAATTTTTCATGTCAATGTTGGTAAAGTTTGCATAGACTTATTAATTTTTGATTTGCAATCTGTTTGGAACCCAAAATTAAAAATAATAATCTATCAGCGTTTAATGTTTCAATTCAACTACGTTGTTTGAGGATGTTGAGGATTTTCATACAAAGTCCAAATTCTGAATGGTATTGTAATAGTCAAATCATTTTTCAATCATTTTGAAAACCAAGATTTGATTTTATCATTTAATTCGATATAAGGTACCTTCCACGAAATCGATAATATTTTCAAAGTGAGGCAGAGGAAACAGCGGTAGTGGCTGCAGTGGTAGCAGCAGGAGGAATATAAAAGAAAACATTTGAATCATTACTATCTCCTTACGTTGTTAATTTTTGTCTCCCATTTAAAATTGGTTTTTTATAATCACTGGCAAAGGTGAGATATAATGACATGGTAGTTCAATATTAATTATTCCATTAATTTCATCTGTGGAATATTTGCGTTGCATTTGTTTCGCCTTAGTTGCATATAATTTCATTTCATTATTTACGTACCACATACTATTTTCTGTTGTTCTCAATAGTATGCTTTTCATCGAAGTAGTCATACCAACATTTTGAATTCTTTCTATTACAACTCCATTCAAATTATATGACATATTGGTGAATATATAAGCTAATCCATTGTAATCGATCAATGTATATCCACTTTTAAAATTTTCAATTTGTTCTTTTAAACATATGTACGAATCAGCTGAATAAACATACACATTTCTTGGATCAATTCCAATTTGAATTTCTTCATTCTATGACAATCCGCATGAAGTATTAGGAAAATGATAGTAATAACACACTTTTGTAATAAAATCTTCAAATTATATATCTTCGATAATGTTCAAACTATTAGGTTATGATTGGTTAAAATTGACATTTTGTTGTTTTTTTTTTTTTAATTGAGTATTAATTTACTTTCAAAAGCTACAGCCTAAGGAGGATAAAAATTGTTTTTCTTGAGGATTCTGTTCAAAGTTTCCACTTGTTTTCAAACAAATACCTGAATTCCTATTTATAACCTTTCTTTTATACTGTTTTCCTTCTTTGTAATTAATATTATTATTTTCCATTTCGTTTTTACAATTATTACAAAATTTAATAGATTTGACTTTATTTTTTTTTAAATGTGCATCGTTTGTTTTTGATAGTCTAGGTACTACTGCTGCTGCTGCTCTTTGAAAATTGTAACAGATTTAGAACAAGAAAATTTACATCCACTTCCTTTTTTATTATTCAATATTTTTGAAAAAAACAGATCAGCATTCGATAATTAAACAAATGTGAGTAATTAATTAACATAGGCATTTTTTTTTTTGGAATTTAAAATTCTTTTAAGTGTAAAATAATTGTTACTTCTTCATCTTGAAAATTCAACAACTTTCCGTTTTGATTGGTGATTGTTAGTTCAATTCTTGAAATTTCATTGACATTTATCGGTAAATATATTATGTCTTTGGGATTTTCAAAAATTCTGCGTCCAGTTTCAAAATAGAACAGTATACTATATAATAAATTCGATCTTTGCCCGTTAATATATGACTCCAAAACTAAATTGTAGTGAATATTAATGCAGTTGATATTTAAAATGTAAATGGGATCGGAAGATACTTACATCATATTTTCTACTCGCTCCCTTATGAACCACCAATTTTGAAAACTTAAAACAGAACCTAATAAATTTTTACACTTAAAATCAAGCCCAATACCATTATTGACGCCTGAAAGAATGGTGTGTTGAGTAATTTCGTCATAAGTTATTACTAATTCCTTAATTTTGAACAGACAAGATTCTGCAAATTTTTCTATAGTTGTTTTGAATTCTTCTAATTTATTTCGCAAGGACTGTAGTTCTTCTCTTGATATTGTGTTGGTAGTACCATCTTTTTCTTTCAATTTGTCAAAGTCTTTCATATAACTTTCAAATAAAGGTTTGATGAGTAATTTTGAAACATATGATTTGAATGATTCAATCATTGATGATTTCATTTCTTCAGCAATGGTTTTCATTTCGTATTGACCCAAAGGCATTTTCATAGAGAAACAATTTTCAAATTTAAATTTACCATCACGAAACTGGGAATTATTTCATTCGTCATTAAACTTGAAAGTGAATTCATTATTTGTTTCGCCGATATTTGGTATGCTGTTATGTGAAATAAAATAAACTAATCCAAGCGAATAGTTTTTATTCTCATATAATCGAATAGGGGCGAAATATCAAGCTTCAAATTTGAAGCTGATTGAGTAAAACTGAAAAATTCACTTATTAAAATCACCATATTGAATATCGTTCATTTATATTTTATTATTATTATTTTTTTGTTGTTTGACAAAAAAATAGATAAGTTTTGACTCAATTTTTAAAAATATCCGGTATATATAAGAAACATTTAACTTAATTATCCACAATTGGATAAATTAAAATTTTGTAGTTTTCTCTTATTGTAGAATAATTTATGATTTTTAGCAAAACGCACAATTTCATTTGGCCATAATTAGTCACTAAAACTACCAAAATAATTATTTTTTTTATTTTTTTTCCTTAAAGCTACCCAATGAGTTCCTCCGCCTTCTAAATCATCTAGATTCACAATGAAACCAATGTGCTTTCTACATAAAGCTTTAATGGGTAAACATTCTCTGTCATAAATGCCTATAAAATTAGGAACTAGTAAATGTCCATAAAAAGATACGTCATTTTCATGCATCACTCTATTTGGAATTCTGTTTATTATTTTATGATCCTCAATTAAATTTAAATTCTTATATTTGAATTTATCCATATCTTTGATGTTGATAGAAGGAAGGCAGATTTAAAAATTATCTTTGTCCTTTTATTTTTGGCTTTCTCTTTCTTTTCAATCCAGAACCACGTTTCTTAAATAAATTGGTTGCGAAAACTTTAACATCGCCAGCAGTCTTGACAATATTTGAAATATTACTACCGACTGTTGCAGCTGTACCTAAAGCTGCCATAAGAGGAACTAATGGAATTATTCCACCGTTTTTCGTTTTTGACCTTCCTTTTGTTCTTCGAAGTAGTAGATTCTGAAGTTTGTAAATTTCTAATATTTGCTAAATAATTTTGTTCTAATCCAGCTCCTAATTTGCATTTAACCTTCATAAGTGTAGTCGTTAACCAGGACCAAACAAATTTGTTATTTGATCTAACAACATTAGGACTTTGAAAAATTTTCAAAGCTTCTTCCTCTGATATTTTATCACCCTTTTGACGATCATTAATACTAGTATGAAAATTGTAAAATATATTGTGCTCTCTTGCTAATGCATCCAACTTATTCAAAGGTTCATTGTCAAATTTTTTAATACTAGAACCTAAATATTTGTATTTTGGAGAGTAAAATTCAACTGATGAATTATTAATAAATGAATTTATCATTCCCGTTCCTTTCTTGTGAAATGATTGGAACATATTTTTATTCTGAAAATGTCACACACGCACACACTGTATATATATATACTTTTTACTCTTCCATCTGTTAGCTATTCCAAACCACTACTTTTTTTTTTTACATACATGTTTCAGTTTTTATCTTTAAAAATAAAAAATGGTAGAGTCGAATGTTTAAATAAAACAACTGTTGCGAGAGTAATTCATTAATTCGAATTTACCTCAACAAATAAGATAATTTCTTTTATATTATCTTTTATTAATATTTCACGTTAATTATTACAAACACTTCGAAATTATACTTAATACTATTTCTTAATACTAATGAAACCTAATGTCCATAACAGCTAGTATGAACCCTAACGTTTCTACTTGACTGTAGGTTTAGGAATGATCATGTCTTCAAAATGAAGACACGACATCACCTTCGTTTTCATTGTTTTAATCAAACATGGCTGACCAAAAAGGTGGCGTGATACAGAACATCCGCCAAATATGATGACACATTATAGTCAGCATATCTGGTGGCGTCTGATCGTGAGAAGCAAGTTGGAATATAGACAGCTATTATTCTAAGAATTAAGAATAATAGTTGCCTATATTTTGTTCGACACGTTTCTGTAGACCAACTGATTCGTCCGCAGAAACGGGACGGAACAACAACACAAATTAAAATTATCGATTTAATGTGCTGATAATCTATATTTTGCTTATAAAAATCTTGGAAATTCTTTACCACCTCGCCATAATGAAATATTTCCAAACAATATTTGCTCGATAATTTTCAGACCCATCGGATGTGGAAAAACAAATTTAATTTTTTCATTTCTCACCCACTGTAACGGATTGCGATATAAAAATGTTTATATTATTTCAAAATGTCTCGATCAAGAAAAATATTTGTTATTACGTCGATTGTATTCCTACATTCCCAAAACTGAAGCAATATTTTGAGAAAATGAAAATCTACCACTGCCACAAGAATGCAAAATGAATTTAAGAGTTGTTATAGACAACGTACTATATTTAAAAAATGATATAGATTAAATTCAATTGTATTTTGTTGTGGTAGGCATATAAATTTGAATTTTTTTTTACCTTTATCAAACCTACACTCATATATATAAAGATTTACTTTGTGAAAATTGCAATTTCATAGTTTTTTTTTGTTCAGAATGAGTTGAATTTAAAACACATACTTATATGAAGATCATTTGAATAGCTTTACAGACTGTTCATTCGATTCATTTAAAAATATTTGTCGACTATGTTAGGATGAAAAAAATCGATTCTTAACTATAAATAAAGAAAACCATATAAATAGCGGAACATTTCGAAAAGGAATCAATAAATTTATTCAGTTAAAAAAAATTGATAACCTTAATTTCAGTTTACCTCAAAAAGAAATAGATAAAGTTATAAATCAAAAAATTTCTTCAAAAGAAAATCTGAGTCAGCTCAAAAATGATTTGAAAATTAAAGTAAAAAAAAAATGAAGAAAGAGAACAAAATGTCAATTCAATTTAATCTTCAATATTTTCTCCAATTAGATACCATTCCATTGGCAAAAATATCACAAAATTTAGAAAATCAAATTACCAGCTACGGTGAAAATTCATCAGTAATAAAAACAAAGATAAAAATGAATACAAATCAAAATTAAATTTCAACGAAGATTTGTTAGATGATACGCTTTTAGAAATTTCAATTTTCCACGCCAAAGGAAAAGATAATAAACTTGTAACACGCATGGGAGTAACTGTGGAAAATAAACATAAAGGTGGAAGTAAAATGTATTTTTCTTATTCAAAAACACAAATAAATATTTATGTTGTGAATAATACCAGCCATGTTGGAAAGAATGCTTACCCATATTCACTAGAATTAGCTTTACTTTTGTTCAAAGATCAAGTGCCAAAAACCAAAATTGTACCAACTGAAATAGGTACAAAAAATATACTACAACATTCTTCGCGATAGTGGAGAATTAAATCAAATCCCAATGCATGATAAATTAATGGGTAAGAATCAAAAAATAATAAAACACACCACAATCCATTCCCTCATTTTCGATTATGGAAAAAGAAAATCATGATAATTATGACAGTGATGACACACAAGACGAAGATTACTTACAAGATTCAATTTTTGCTAATAAAGATAGTGGTGAAGAAAAACATCCTCCAGAACTTTCTAAATGAAATATTGAAAATTTGGAGAATAGTCAAACCTCCAATTGAAATCCGGCGAAAGAATAAGGATAGGAAAAAAAGTAAAAAAACAGGAAAACAAAATTTCTTTTTTTATTGGAAAAAACTACTTGAAAAATTTTCAAATGAAAACATTCAATAGAAGATACCAACCAGAATACAATTGACTGGAATGATCCCAAGGAACTCATCCAAAGATCTAGTTATTAATTTCTTTCAAAAGAGCTGGTAATAGTAGTTCGTGAATTGATAATTAAATTTTGAAAACTGAAGAAGAATTAAGAGAAGTAGAAATATTTCAATATAGAATATAAATGAAATATAATAATTGATGATTGTGGAATACCTTGTCGTGAGAGATATTCTCACCAGAAGGAAATTCAACAGAATTTAAGCGTGTTCAGCCACTTCGTACAAACGTACGGGTAAGCCAGAACCAGACCAAACACTGGCGATTTTAGAGCCGGTTTGGGCGGTTTTTATATGGCTTATTTACACGCACACAAACACACGTACGTAAGGTAATACGTACGTCAGTGAGGGCGGCCAGGTCGCATCATCCCCTATCGTGATAAGAGATGGCTGGCTGGTTCGTGTACGGATCGTGATATTGTTTGGTGATGTCACGATTCGGTAGTCGTACATTACCTGCATGTACTTGCAGGTAATTACAATCGAACGTATTTCGTGTTTGGTTTAACGTCGTACAGACGAATAAGTTGGCCTACCTTTTGGGGCGGCGACTGTCGTCAAGGGGTTCAAGCCCCTTTACCTCATACCATTGAGTCCCCACAGCTACTCCCCCTCAGTTTTTGCGCCGCAAAAATGACCAAAAATGCGCAAGGCCTGGGGGACGTGCGGGTTTTACTTACGCCTCTGATTGGCTTCCCACTTAGCCAGGGCGCTACCTACTGCGGCCCCGACGCACTCGTAGGATTCCCTACGGGCGTGTATTCGGGGCAGATAGGCAGACTTGCTGTCTTCTCCCTTACGCCTTGGTTGGACGGTTTTTGATCGGGCGTAGGGGTGATGATGGGAGTGAGGGGGCAGCGGATGCTTGAACGTCGGCTTCCAGAGCATCGGGGAGTTGGAGTTCTCTGATGCCCAGGTGGCCATCTTCGCTTTCTCGTTTGTGGTCCTCTCTGCCGTAAACAAGAATCGCATCGTCTCCTTGGGTTTCTGGTCCAGCTTCGGTGGTTTGGGAGTTGGGACCGATTCCTTTGGGGACCGGGGAGGAGATATTATTGGAGGTAGCGGAGTGGTCATCTCCGCTAGGACTTTGTCAACCGGAGGTGCCATGTCCATGAGCACCTCCTCCTCTATCTGGTCCAGCTCCGTTCTTTGCTCGTTCTTCTGCTGAGTTTGTGAGGGCTCAGCAGTTTTCTGGGCGAATTGGGAGGTGGCAGACTTCGGGATGGTTAATGGAAGCGATATGAGAATGGGTTGCTACAAAAAGGAACCAAAAAATATTTCAAAGAACACATCCAAGTTGCTTGGTAGTTCTGTAATGTGTGATTTTACTTCATTTTTCGATTTACCATTACAGTTATTTTTCTTTATTTCCGTATCTTCTTATCAACATGTAGAGGGGATAGCGCTTAAAATTCTCAGCCGTATGCAAGTTTTCCGGTTAAGTTATGATCGGTTTAAGCAGTGTTATGCCTGAAATAAACTCAGTGAATATAATTTTTCGAATATCTACTACAAAGTAATCTCCGTTTGTGACGTCACGTCGTATAGATTATCTTTGTGTTTAACGGTAAACGCACGTTGCAATATTTTGTTTCCGTATTGCACGTGGATTTGTTTATTCCTGTCTTCTTCTTTTTGGTGGCATTCCTCGTTTGCTTATCTCCGGAGTTTCTTTTGTCTCACGGAGTTCCGATATTCCTCGCATATTTTTTAGCGGGTTTCAACTTACGTAGCGGATATTACTTTTTTGGGAGTAAATTTTTATTTCCTTCGCATTAACCTCTCGGACATGCGAGAAGGGCGGGAATTTTTACATTTTTTAATACCAAGGGGCCTGCCTCTTTTTCGTGGGCACAAGGGGGCCTCAGGATCAAATGTTTTAGTTGTAACATTGTCCAAAAATCTTACTGACATTTTTATTGTTCTTTGTTGTGAATTATTTGTTTCACTTTTTCCGATAGATTCTTCCGTTTTTGTTTCAGAATCTGTCTTTATATTTTCTGTGCTTTCCTTATGCAACCTTTTTATTCTTTTGTCGTCGCTTACCATATAAGCAGGCTTCAATCTATCGATTGAAATTGTTCGAGGTTTGCCTGCTATGAGTATCACAAAGTTTTTCTCATCTCGTGATACTACTTTGTAAGGACCAGCGTATGGTTTCTCCAGCGCAGATCTCATTTTTTCGTCTCTAACAAATACATGTGAGGTATTGGCCAAGTGTTTCGAGACGTAAATCTTGGGCTGGCCATGGCAAGCTGCCTGTTTTAAAAAGGTGTTGGCATCATTTCGTATATTTTGTACCATGTTTTCGGGGCTAACTTCTTTCGATTCTGTGAAGAAGTCCCCTGGAAAGCGTAGCTCTTCGCCAAACGGTAATTGCGCTGCAGAGTGACCTGCATCGGTTTTTAGGGCAGATCGAATGCCTAAGAGGATGGTAGGAAGTATTTCTACCCATCTCTTGGTATCATGTGACATGATGGAGGCTCTGAGAGCTCTATGCCATCTCTCTATTTTGCCATTGGCTTGAGGATGGTAAGCTGTGGTATGACTGTGTTGAACACCAAACTTATTAGCCAGCTCTTTGAAGAGCGAGCTCTCGAATTGGCAACCTTGGTCTGTGACTATGACTTCTGGTACGCCATACCTCGCAATCCAGGTATCGTATAACTTTGCAGCTACTGTGGGAGCTGACATCTCGTGCAGAGGGATTGCTTCCGGCCATCGTGTTGCCCTGTCTATTATCGTCGAGAGGTATCTGTGTCCTTGAGATGTTGGCAATGGGCCTACCAAATCCATATGAACCGTTTTAAACCGCTCTGTTTGTTTGAAGGATTTGAGGGGCGAGCGAGTGTGTCTTCCTACTTTGGATTCTTGACAGTTCAGGCAACTGCGAGCCCATTTGTTGCAGTCAGACTTCATTCGTGGCCATACAAACCTTGCCAAAATTAAATTAGCACTACATTTTGGCCCAGCATGTGAGAGATTATGTACACTGTTGAAAGCCAACTTGCGATATTTTACCGGTAGAAATGGCCTATTCTTACCTGTACTGATGTCACATGTTAATAAAACATCAGTACCGGGAATTTTTCGCTGTCTCAACTTGAGAGTAGTATCATCGTTCGATAACAACTCTTGCAATTCTGCATCCTTAAGCTGTGCTTTAGCTATTTCAGCATAAGGCAATTGGACAGGAACCGAAATAGCTTCGATTCTACTCAAGGCATCAGCTGGAATGTTAAGTTCTCCACTTATATACTGGATGTCGTTAGTCAATTGACCAATGTAGTCTAATTGTCATGCTCTTCTCGGAGATAATGGTTTTGCTTTTTGTGTGAAGGCATATGTTAGGGGTTTATGGTCAGTATACACAGAAAAACATCTACCCTCTAATTGGTGCCTGAAATGCTTCAACGCAGCAAAAATTCCAAGCAATTCCCTATCGTATGTGCTGTAATTCATTTCTGTTTTTGAGAGCTTCCTCGAGAAGAAAGGTAGCAGTAATTTGATGTTGTCTTTATCAAGTTGGTATAAAGTTGCACCAATAGCAAAATCGGATGCATCGGTACTTACGCATAATGGCAGACTTTCGTCTGGATGAGCCAAGAGAGTTGCATTTGCCAGTGTTTCTTTGATATTTTCAAAGGCCTGTTCGGCTTCTTCATTCTATTCGAGTGGAGTTTTGTCTTTCTTTTTACTTGTTTTTATTAATGCAAACAGCTTACTTTGTTCGGCTGCTGCATTCTTCATGCAACGTCTATAGAAATTCACCATCCCCAAGAAACGCCTGAGTTCAGCGACATTTGAGGGCTTCGGGAAATTCAGTATTGGCTCTACCTTGGTCTTCAAGGGGGAAATGCCTTCGGTCGAGACTTTGTAGCTGAGGAAGTCAATTTCGGTCTGTGCATATAAGCTTTTGCCTACATTGATAGTGAGTCCGGCTGCGTGTATACGCTGTACCACCGCTCTCACATTCTCCTCGTGCTGATGCTCACCGCCTTCTGAGCAAATGCAAATATCATCCAAGTATGCATATGCAAATGGCAATTCCCTAAACAGTCCATTGATGAATCGTTGGAAAGTTTGTGCTGAGTTGCGAAGTTCAAACGGCATTCGAAGCTATTCGAATAATCCAAAGGGGGTTATAACCGCTGTCTTTGGAACGTCCTGGTTGGCCATAGGAATTTGGTGGAATTCCCAGTTGATGTTTATTTTGGTGAACATCGTTTTACCCTTCATGTTCGCGTTGAAGTCCATTATGTTGGGGACTGGGTAGCGATCAGGAACTGTTATGGCATTTAAGGCCCTGTAGTCTCCAACAATTCGCCACTCTCCACTTGCTTTTTTCGTCATGTGGATAGGAGAACTCCATGAGCTTTTTGAGGAGCGACATACGCCCTCCTCAATGATGCGATGGAAGTACTCTCGTGCCGCTTTGTGTTTGTCGGGTAATAACCTCCGTGCTCTAGCATGGCAAGGCTGTCCTTTGGTTTTAATGTAATGAACCGTGTCGTGTTTGTACGTAGGATGCCTGCTAATTGAAGGTTGAGTGACTCCAGGATAGTCAGACAGGATCCGTAAGAGTTGTCCGTCAAATTTGGTACAGCTGGATATATTTGTGTCCAGTCTGTAAGCTAGCGTTTTGCCATCCACACAATGTTTAGATTCACTATCGATCAGTTTGCCATGTTTGAGGTCAATTATCAGGCCATAATGTGCAAGGAAATCTGCACCCAGGATCGGGTTTGGAACATCTGCAACCGTGATGGACCACGTCATATTTTTGCTGAGTCCGATGTCGACTTTGCTGGTCTCGAGTCTGTTAGCTGGAAGGTTTTGACAATTCACAGTACAGAGATAGTATTTCGGATGGAGTACTTTTTGGGTTCTGTTAACTGGCAATATGCTCAGGTCTGCTCCCGAGTCAATTAAGTACCTTCTCCTGTTAGTCCTGTCCTTTATGAACAGGCGGCGTGAGTATTTTTCCGAGGGGTCTTCGGCTGCATAGATGGCCCCTCATTCTAGTTTGACGCTTCCTTGTTGTAGGATTTACCCCACCATCTGCATCTGTTGTTGCATTTGGTGGCCTCCGTGCCAAACCTGTTATGAAAAAAGCAACTTTTATCATCCGAATTTCGAGACTGGGTTTTGGGGGATGATGTTCTAGGGGGAGTTGAACTCTGACCCCTGTTACTGGAACTATATCTGCGGTCTCTGGACCGGGACTGTCGTCCTCTGCTATTGCCACTGTTGTTATTGTTGCTTCTTGATTTAGATCTCTGTCGCCAGCTGCTATTGGGTTTCATTGAGCCTTGGCTTTTGTTCCGTTTTACCTCCTCGGTCAACCTAGCTATTTGGGCTCAAAGTTGAGCAAGCTCTCCAGTCTCTGCAGATACTGCACTGACCACCGGCTTTGACCTGGTGTACTCGAGCGCACTATCTGCTGATTTAGCAAGGAAGTCCTAATCCGCGGATGTATTGATTACAGTCGAACCAACAGCGGCTAGGCATTGCACAACACTTCGTGGAAGTTGTTTGCAAAATTGATTGCCTATGACAGAAGGGGCTACTATATTGTCCGCCTTCTGCCTTAACTTCGCCATGAAGATCGAGGGTTTGTCGTCCCCAATTTTCATACCACCCATCACATCATCAATTATTTCGTTCTTGGTCTTTCCGAAAACATTCTTGATCTTCTTGACAAACCAGGCATATTTGTCATCTTCTGTCGAAGGACATTCCATTATGTCCCGAATGTGGCGGATTATCTGCGGGGGCATGCCTCCACAGATGTGTGTATACCGCTGGTTCAGAGTTATATTTTCTGTCTTGAACCTGCCCTCCAATAGTGTCAACCATAATTCTACCTCGTTCGGCAGAAATTCCGGGATCTCTATCCTCCGTCTATAGAAGTTGGGGTTCTGTCCTAGCTGCAATTGCAGTAGTTGCAAAATCTGCGCCAAAACTTCGGGTGTCAGCTGTGGCTGACTACTACCTCCCTGCGATGGTTGTGGGTTTTCAGTTGGTGGTGGAACCATTGCTGTGTCTTTCTGGTGACAAGGGTATTCCACAGAACTACTTCCTTCCTTGCTGGTCGAAAACACTGGCTCCTGTGTTTGTAGGACAGGTGTTTTTGGGTCAGAACTTTGGCTTAAAGTTCGACCACTTCTCAATGTTTTGACTGCTAGTTCTTCTTTATTTATTGCAGTTGCCAGTCGTTCTAATTCTGGGTGTTGAGGGCCTTCTTCTATGTTTGCTAAATTTGTAGAGTGTAAAGTCGAAGTCGGGGGAGTTGGGGGATGAGTCCAACCTTCTTCCTCCAGGTCTACTGTCTTGTTTCTCTTTGTTTATATATTTTAAAGAGAGGGGTATAAGTTCCCACTTCAGCAGACTCTACTTCAACAACCAAAAAGGTATCTTAGTCTGCAAAAAAATATTTTTTAATTTTCCGAGCAAGCGAGTATCTCGCCAGCTCACCGCGCCACTTTTTGTAATAGCGCCTAAGCACCTAAGACACCTCATGACGTAGCCAAAAATCACATCGGGGTCACCACTGTGGAATACCTTGTCGTGAGAGATATTCTCACCAGAAGGAAATTCAACAGAATTTAAGCGTGTTCAGCCACTTCGTACAAACGTACGGGTAAGCCAGAACCAGACCGAACACTGGTGATTTTAGAGCCGGTTCGGGCGGTTTTTATACGGCTTATTTACACGCACACAAACACACGTACATAAGGTAATACGTACATAGGTGAGGGCGGCCAGGTCGCACCATCCCCTATTGTGATAAGGGATGGCTGGCCGGTTCGTGTACGGATCGTGATATTGTTTGGTGATGTCACAATTCGGTACTCGTACATTACCTGCATGTACTTGCAGGTAATTACGATCGAACGTATTTTGGGTTTGGTTTAACGTCGTACAGACGAATAAGTTGGCCTGCTCTTTGGGGCGGCGACTGTCATCGAGGGGTCCGAGCCCCTTTACCTCATACCGTTGAGTCCCCACAATGATAATTGTTGGTATTAATATGTAACGTTTATGATTGAGACAATAAAATATTTTTATTTTTATTTGGTGGAAAAATTTTATTCAAAAATAATATGGTAATTCTTGTAGGTGGGTAAAGATTAGAGAAGAAAAAATAAAAAGAAAAAGAGAAACGAATACTACACAAATTTTTTGTAAGAGATTAATGAGAAAAAAATTATCAACTATCACTGAATGATAATAAATATGAAATAGTTGATAAGATAATACCTCATGAATGAATGAATGAAAACAATTATCAACAAAATGATGAAGTACAACTGTGTTATCTCGTTGTACACGATAAAACATTTTTTTACCACACTCCTAGTAAACAGAACAATACCTCTTCAAGTGTAGAAAAAATTTTAAGGTCACCTTACCAAAGGTACTACGACACTATCACTTCCATCATATAAAATAGAACGATACCCCCTCGAGTGTAGAAAAAATTTCAATGTCCTCCTACGGAAAGTACTACGATACTACCACTTCCATCATATAGAGTTAAATCATTTTTTTTACTGCACTCCCAGCAAATAGTATAATACCCCCTCAAGTTTAGTGAAAATTACCACAAAAATTATTGGTCCTCTTATGGAAGGTACTACGATACTACCACTTCCATTTGCGGTTTGTGGTTACATTTCTTATGAAAACTTATGTGAAAGTGACTTGTGGTTAGGATGGTAAAATACATTTTTATACCTACTAACACATTTGAAAGTATCGTAAAAGAGATGTAAAACAGTATACATGTACTTCAGAAGCATAATATGCTGTAATGGAGGCATATATATGACAGCAGTGTACGAGAGGAGTAAAACGAATCGTATATGCACCTCAGAAACGTAATGATGCTGAAATGGAGGTGTATACATGCTGGACATATTTCTACACATTTGAAAGTAGCTTAAGAAAGGTGTAAAGTAGAGCATAAATGCACCTCAGAGGTATAATGTTTCTGTAATGGGACCATATATATGACAGTTTTATTCCAACACATTTGACAATAGTGTAAGGCAGGTGTAAAACAGGGCTTATATGTTCCTCAATGGTGTACTAACGCTGAAATGGAGGCATATATACACCAGTCATATTTTAGAGCTTATGTCCGCTTCAGCAGCGTATTCTGAAACGTGCCTATTACAAGACATATTACAAAGTGGAATAGTTTTAACCCCCTTTAACTTCTTGACAATCACAGAAGAACTGATCTGACCCCTTCTTGAATAATACCTAACTCAATTCATTAAAATGGTGGGTTCGAACTGATCTTTTATTTATTTGAAAATTGATTTTTGAAACCTTAAAACTGCCTAAAAGATTGCTTATGTGTATGTTTTCATACCCAATATAATTGCAAAAATGAAAATGAACAAATTTTTCATGAAAAATGTCATTATCTTAATCACTAATTAAGCTATATTATCAAATTTGGTATATAAATTCTTATAACAACCGGGTGTGTCACCCTAGTGGAAAGTCGAATCCACTCAATGACCTTGGGAGCCACTAAACTCAAAAAACCCATTTCTGAAAATTTTGACCTCTTTACTTGACTCCTACTTAGGCTAGAATGATGAGCAATATGATGAATGAATAAGCTTGCCTAGGCGCATTTGATTTGCGAATAATCGGATCTGTTTTATTGTTGGGGTGGTCACAAATTCTAAAAACCATCTTTCAACTCATTCTTACTACCACAGCTCATCTCCAAATTGAGGTAGGAAAATTGGCAATGTGGTATTGAAATCAGCTCGTCAAGACACGTTGATTGAGCCCCTATTCGACTACAAAGCATTATTTTTTGTTTTCATGTTCACTAATGAGAAGGCTTATGTCCACTTCATTTCAGCAGTGTATTTTTAGTATATATATACTTTGAGTATTTCAACACTAATGTCCTCTTCAGCAGCACATTCTGAAGCATATTATGTGGTGTAATATGGTGTGTGTGAATGATTTCATACCCCATTAACCCCCAAACCATCCCAGGAGGATAGACCCGAGCCCTTCTTGAAGAATGCCTCATTCCTTCGTTCTGTTGGGTAGTAATAATACATCTTCCTAAAAACATATTTTTAAACTTCACAACTTTCAAAAAACACTGCCTGTGGATTTGTTTCCATACCCAATATCCTGACCCCACTGATGGATCTTCACTGAGCCTCCAGGGTTAATTAGATGTATCTAATTTCTTCAAACGTGAAATTAATTTTTGATTGGTTTGGAACTAGTTACCTACCAAATACAGAATGATTTCATCCAAAAAATGAATCATTAAATACCTGTTGCACATATTTCATTGTAAATAAATTTTTGCCTCCTCTTTGGGACAACTTAGATTTGAATGAAGTGTCAAATAAACAAACTGACATCAAATATGAAACCAGAACATCTGAAAATATATATGATGATGTCCTGAACATAATTTCACATGAATAATTGTCAGTTTCTGGTCAACACACTGAAATATGCATAATTTCCATATATCAGTGATCAAATGGCCTGAATGCCTACGTTAGGACTATTTGGACCATATGGCAGGTATCAAACCTGACACAAAGTCTTTGAATTCGATTAACTATCTTATTGTCTATTGTTAACCAGTACCTCACATATGATCTCCCACAATCAATGTTCATGTATTGTTACATGGCTATTGTCGTGTCCTTCATACATGTTTTCCATTTTCCAGCTCTTCTATTGTTTTATTCTCTAATTTTTCCCAAGTTCGTATTTACAAAATTTCTCTCTCACTCACTCTCTATTTCTACTATATTTCCAAAATTTTTTAAAGTACCAAGATGTGATGTGACAGCTGCCACTTTGGAAATTTTTACAAATCCGGAATTGTCTCATCCCCTCTCGCAACTGATTGCCATAAACTTATACTATTTGCAATTTTAACCAATTACAGACAGTTGTGACAACAGAGTAATTCCAGAAATAACTCATCCCCTTCACCACTCACCCCTTGCCATTCACCCTGATACCAATATTTCTAAATTTTTTCCTAGTACAATAAGTGCCATCTGTTAACAATACCCTTCAATATCTGATTATATTTATTTAGATATTTATTTAGATATTTATTTAATTAAATTTTCCAATAAATTTTCCAATAAAATTTCTACTGCTGCTTTAATTCAAACCAGCAATAACCAGGTGACAAAACCATGATGTAGACAACTAAGCTATAAGAGAGACGATAATGAACACGAAGAGACTATAAGTTATAAATCAAAAGTTTTTAATTTATTATCTTTTTTGTCTGTATTTGCTTCCAATGCATAGGATGAAATGTAGTCTTATGCTTGAAGGAAACAACATTTTATGTTGGTGGGATGTAATAGTGGTTCAATTTAACTAATGAATTATTTATGTTGTTTTTTGTTTGGGAAAGAGTTTTTATGAGTAGGTAGATTTATTTGAGATAAATTTGAATTGTGTACAATCAGTTGTTCTCTCGAGTATTCTGATTTGTATACAAGTTTTTTACACTTACTAATTTTTATGCCTTTTTTTCTTGAAGTTTAAGTGTTTTTTTATAAAGTTTTTTTGACAAATTAATACTGTGTAATTTACCAAATTGTTTTATAATTTTGTAAGTGTAATTGCTGTATCATATGTATGATGAAATAACTAAATTATATAATATTCACCCGATTGAAAGAAAGGAAATAGTTTCTAAGATGAAGTACGCATCACTCACACACATTGATACACATGAATTATAAAACAAGTTTCTATTATGTATAATATATATATTATAAAGTATTGTAAAATGTACAATGTATAATGTGAAATATTATTCAATGTAAGACTCTAAATGTTTAAACGTAAATGTTTAACTCTACGAGTTTCGATGTCTTTCTCATCTACTCGATGTGTAGGTTGAATGAAGTCTGATAACTTTTTAAGTCTTGAGAGCAATGGGTTCATCTCTTTTAACACTGTGGGCTTCTGGCGTATTGTTATGCATGATTAATTTTGGTGAGAAAGTAATTTTGTTTAAAATAAAAAAACCATTTAAAAATACCTCACAACTGGAAAGGGATGAAAAAAAGACACATACCCCAGTTTTGCCAAAATTAATGTTTGATCGAGAGGATCAAATTATGTTCACAACCTTTAGAATAACACAAGCAGGCTGACGAATCGGATGCCTTTTACAGATGAAAAATGTGACATGTATTTTTAAAGCCACAATTTCAATTTAGTTCTATACATTAGCCTGATACCTTGAAAGCAAAGGCATTTGAAACACACGATTCGCGTATTTTACTAACTACATTACACTTAGTGGACATGTCGAACGAATAAGTATTAGTTAGTAAAAACACTTAGTTGAAAAAGCACTTTCAGAGTATAGACCCCTGTGGTACAATTTGGCTGCCAAACATTAACTAACTCATAGCCTAACTCTATAAATCGTACCTAGGTATTGAGAGGAGAACACCAGAATCACATCACCAATTGCATCGCTTCTTATACCTACTTCTTGCCATATGTTTTACAACTAATCACCTGTGGGAAAAAATCAGAATATTTCGGCCCCTGCGATATTTAAAAATAACGGATTCTTAAGTCTAACAGGTGTGCAACTGCACGGCTGCAAAAATGTATGCAAGCATTAACAAGCGTGAATATAAACGATTCTAAGCGTACATTCATATATATGAGTTAGTCTAAAGTGACAAACAAAAAGATGGGTAAAACGAATAAAATAAAATATGACAGCAAAACTCAAATCAACAAATATATAAAATTATGTGAAAAATGAATGAATGAATGGATGAATATGGCAAATGAAAGATGACGAGTGAATGAATGGATGAGATGAGTAAATCAATGGAAATTATTTAAAAAAAAACGGGGTTAGGCATCTCAATATTTTCAAACATAATAAATTGCAAAATTTGTTCCATTATCACATGTTAATTTGTTTAATTTACTATTGTGAGAACCGCCATACCTTGTCCAATATAAAATACATTCACCAGTTATAGTCGACGGTGAGATGGCCATGCGGTCAAGTTAACCGCTTTTAGCTGGCGAATATGTAGGTCCCAGGTTCGATACCCCGAGCTGACAAAACCTACATCTGGTGACCCTTGACATGTGCTGGACATGCACGCACCCTAGTGGTGCATGGTGGAACTCACAACTCTCTTTCCTAACTTGAGTCGCCGATAGATGGCGCCCTATATAGTGGAAATAGAACCCATATAGGTAGTATAAGCCTGTTTGTATAGGTATAAGAGGCGTTTCTAACTCCACCCAACCTCCCACAGCATCTAATGTCGTTCAACTCGTGTTGAGTCTCTCTAGGGGGGAGTGTGTGGGAACTGCCATACCTTGTCTAATATAAAATACATTTGCCAGTTATATTTGGCGGTGAGATGGCCGTGTGGTCAAGTTCACCACTTTTGGCTGGCAAATATGTAGGTCCCAGGTTCGATTCCCCGAGCCAACAAAATCTAAACCATAATGATGTACTATTTCTTTCAAAATTTTATGACTAGGATTGCATTTGGCTGATTTTCTGCTTTTGTCCAGCAATACTTTGTTGCTTTATCAATACCTATTATTACGTATTTCTTTTCATAATCTGGGTTAAATTTTCCTTTGCAGTCAATCTGAATATGTGCTAATGGCTTACATTCTTCAGGGTTTATTGGCTTTAGATATTCCTATTTTTGATTAACATTTTTATTAATTTGACACTGTTGACATGAACATACATGCCTCGAGACTATTTTAGGCATTTGTGTAAAGTAGTATCAAGTACGAGAATTGGCAAGAGTTTTACAAATTCCAAAATGTCCTCTCCCATTTTGATTCTCATGACATATATTTGGTAATGGAGGTACAAGGGAATCTCTAATTACCAGTGTTGCATAACAATTCAGAATGATCATCTCTTCGCCATAAGATTCCATTTTCATTTAAGAAAAATGGTCTTAGGTTTTGTGATTTTTGGTTTTTTAGACTTTTTTGTAACTCATTTTCATTGCTACATTTTAAAATGTTAATTATAATACACGAATGTCTATTTTGATGTTGTAAATCCAATAAATCATGAATTTCAAGGTTGGTTATGATAGCTGGAGTTTCTGTACTTGCAGCTTCATGATACTCTGAAAGTTTGGAAAGTTGGGATTTTTTTGATGCGTTGGAGATTCAAGATTGTTCCAAGTCTTCGTATATTATAGAACCTCGATCGTCTTCTAAATTTTCACTTCGTAGGCCTGAATCTTTTTCTTTCTATTTTATGCTTCACATAATTGCTTTTACTTTTTTCATCGATATATCTTCACTTGGTGAATCAGAAATTCCTTCTAGTATTACAAATTGACCATCTTTGAACTCTGAAAAATTGTTTTCTTCTCCTTCATTAATACGAGATAAATAATCAGCAATTTTCTTATTTGTCCTTTTTATATGTCCAATTTTGAACGTGAATTCCCCTAACTCTGAAATTAGTGTATTTAACCTGGCATTTAGCTTGTTCATTCAACTTTGGTATGTTAAAGGTTCATAATCTATAAATATGGTGAATTCTTTATATATCCAAAATTCTCAAAAATATTCACATGTTTTGGTAATTGGTAATATCTCTAAATCAAACGAGCATAAGTGCTGCTGATTTTTAGGTATTTTCTTTGAGAAGTATCCTATTGTACGTGGTTCTTCCGTCTTTCTATCAATTTGGATAGTAACTTCTTCTATCGCTATTGTAGATGCATCCACTTCTACATAGGTTTCTGCGTCGGGATTGTAAATTGTCTGAATAAGATCTGATGTGATCAATTCCTCATTACGATTGAATGCTTTCGGTGCTTCATCATTCCAGCCTATTTTATTATTTGCTTTAACATTTTCTTTCCTGGTTAGGTCGGTTAATGGTGCAGTCATTTGTGAAAATTTTTTTATCATTTTACGATAATAGTTTGCTAAATTAATGAATGTTTGTAACTAACGCAACATTTTTGGAGGTGGTGCTTCGTGAATTGGTTTAATATTTTTATCTAGTGGTTCTAATTTATTATGAAAAATTTTATGGCCTAAGTATTTGATACTTTTGTTGAAAAAGCTGCTCTAACTTGTTTTAATGAGTAGGCTTACTTCAACTAGTACTTTTAGAACTTCTTCCAAAATTTCCAAGGTTTCTTCAAATGTTTCACCAAATACACAAATATTATCAGAGATATACCAATACTTTATCTTCTAAAATGTGATTAAAACAATCTGTTATTGTTTTCTCGAAATTGCTGGGGCTTGCAATTAATCCCATTGGAATGGAATTAAATACATAGCTAACTCCTCCAACATTTATACCAGTCACTGCCTTCAATTCTTCATCCAGTGAGATTTGATAGTATCCTTGATTAAGATCGATAGTTACAAAATATTTTTTATCATTTAAGGTATCCCGAATTTCAGGGAGGCGAGGTACTCTACTCGTGTCTTTTTTATTATTTCATTAACACCTCCATAATCTACCAATAATCTATAAACACCATTTTGTTATATTTTGGAACATTTATACTGAATAAGGAGTCGTCAAATTTTAATGATTTAATACAATTTTTAATGGTGTTCTTATCTGTTTTGAATAATCATTAAAATGTTTTTCACATCTAACTACAATGTCTTGGGAGTTATTTCATTTTCAGTGTCAAATAATTTAAGGGCAGTACTTCATAAGGCAATGTTTAAGTTTTGAATTATTTCATATTCTGTTGCCTCATACGTTTTTGAATGAGTTTTGTATTTGAGAAGAAACTTGAGGATATCTTCTTCGGGATTGTTTGAAAAATGGCTTGGAGTCCATCTTTCCAATATTTTCAATAGTTTTACACTGCTAAGTTTTGTTGCGCTAAAGAGGCATTTGCAGCATCAAGATGTGCTTGTTGCTGTTGTTGTAAAAGCACATGAGCATTTTGTTGAGCAATATATTCTGGAGTCATGTTTTCAGTTTTGTTTTTCAAAAAGGGATTTGATCTGTTTTCAATATTTACTACTTTTATGTATATAGGTTCTTTTTTGTTTAAGAATTATAGACAAATTTCTGGTGTTAATAAATTTATGGGGTCTAAAGAATTTTTGTAATTTTGATTCAAGATTTAATTTTTATCCAAGTTTTCAGAACTTTTTACATATAAATCTGCACAGAGTATTGTATTTCATCTGGTGAGGATATACCCTGTCCTTGAGGGACTGATGGCGTTTGATCAACACCAGTTTGTGGGGATCTATCATCAAAAGTTTGATTGAATAATGATTCTTCACCTAAAAAGACTTCGTCTTTGAGTTTAGATAGGGAAAAATTGTATTTAGCTGAAATTAGCTTTTTGGGTGACATATGCAGAGAAACTTTAAAGAGAAGTTATTCAAAAATGGAACATAGACTTCTTTATGCTAATCTTTGTTCTCTTTGTTCTCTTTTTTTTCTCTAATTCCAATCTTTTTCTATTAGATTCTATATCTTATTCTTTCATATCGAAGAATATTTCTTGAGCTTTGTTAGGGTCTTTATTTTCAATACTTCTTGTTATTCTTCAAAAGCTATTACTGTCCTCAATCAGGTTACCTGAATTTTTAGCTTTTACAAATTTTTCATTGTTGGGGTTTGAGTATAATATGTGTAGCAGCCAATGTTTAGAATGCCTACCTTTATACAATTTCTTTAGTAATTCAATACGGGTTCTACCTTCTATTCTTTTTACTTTTGCTAACTGTAAGACTTTGCAAATAAAAAGGGTACAATCATGACTTCCCCAATAGTTTCCTAATAAAGAATAATTGCCCTCTTCAAAATTAGGATATAATAAATTTTCGTCCAAGTTTTTAGGATTTTTCTCAGTTGTGTAATTGTTATCTTCTATATTCAAATCTACAATATCAGGGAGGGATGCACTTGTACCTTTGTTTTTATCAGACATTTGCGTGTTTTGGGAAATTTCACATTTTATGACCTTTTTTTACATTATCACTAACAATTTTAAAATTTTTATTATTAAAGTAAGGTAAATTTATAAATTGCTTATAGTTTGTTGATAGATAATTAGTTCTAGTTGATCATTGTGCTAGTGTGTCGAGCAGTTTCCTTTGTTCTACGATGTTGGTGAGTGAACTCTCATTGGATTCTTCACAATTTTGGAAAGAGGTTGAGCTGAATCTTTTTCTTTTTGATTTCAGTAACCTTTTCCAGACTCGATTTATTTTTAAGTTTTGATTTATTTTTAAGAGTTAACTTACTTTTATTATTATTTCTCCTAATGAAATGTATGCAGTTGTCGGTAATAAATATTCGATTTCATAAATAGCTGTTGAATTTTCATACCAAAAGTTTAATTAATTTTATCACTATTTATTTTCATACAATGGGCTCAAGTGGAAAAAATTTTTTAGTCGATAAGCAAAAAATAAAGAGCTCTAGTGAAACAGTTTATTATGTTTGCGAGTGATAAAAAAAAATTTGCACAAAGTTTTACAAATTATTTCAAATTTAATCACAAATTATGCCTCAGTTTTAGACCAGTGGTTTTATTGTTTGGGTTCCAATTTTTGGTGGAAATATTCTTTCATTTAGAATATTTCAACAAATGTAGAGACAAAGTCTTCTTGTCTCATTTCTCTATTAATTCAAATTCAATTATTACATTACTTTCAAGTACCACTGTATTTATTTTACTTATACAATATTTGAAACCTGGTACATCCATAAACAACTAGTATGGACCTTAACTTGTTCATTAGACTGGAGACACAGAATTGAATTCATCTTTAAAAGAAAAGAATACACTGTCCAAAATTTTACTGTCATGTCTCTAAATGGCCAAATTAAAATAGGTGGTATGACATCGGAACATTCGCCAAATATGATAACTCTTCATTGTCAGCATATTTGGTGGTATTTGTCTGTGTGAGGTTGATATCATATAGACAGCTATTATTCCAAGAATTGGGAATAATATTTGTTTATATTTTGTTTGACACTTTTTTGTAGATGAATTGAAACATCTGCAAAAAGGTGATGGAACGGATTTAGGTCTTGGACCATATGGACTGGAATCATTAAAGTCAGTGCTAATTAAAATGTTTTGTCATAAATTTGGAAGGAATTTATAGATAAGGTCTATATGGTAAGAAGAAGAAAAAGTGCTAACTTCAGAAATTCCATTCCCTAGACCCCTTGATTTTGCTGGAGAAATATTAAAAGAATAATTTTTCTCTTTTCAAAGCTTTTTTTTTAAGTCAGTTCTGTTTTTTTTTTAAATATTATTTACTTACAATAGTGCCTTTTTTTTTCATTTCAATTTAATTCCAGTCAAATTTACTGGAGAAATTAAAAAAGAAATATTTTTCCTCTATAAAATATCATTGACCAAAAAAAAAATTGCTATTACCAATTTTTTGATGTAAATAACTCAGGTATATATGTAAGGAAAAGGCATTAGGTAGGAATACTTGCTTCATTTTTTTTAGACCCAACATACTTTGTTTTCAATCATCTTCCCTACTATAAAATTACAGCATGATTGTAGGTGCATACATAAAATAGAATCAGTAATTGAAAATGTCGTTTTCTAATACAAATATATGGAAATTTGAACAGGCTATCAATAATAGAACAGAACTTCCAAATGCAATTACTGGAATTATGAAAAAGGAGATAGGTCAATTCATGGTTGGTGTGTAGAAGAGCACCAAGTCAGTTTTTAATGATTCCAGTCCATATGGTCCAAGACCTAAATCCGTTCCATCACCTTTTTGCAGATGTTTCAATTCATCTACAAAAAAGTGTCAAACAAAATATAAACAAATATTATTCCCAATTCTTGGAATAATAGCTGTCTATATGATATCAACCTCACACAGACAAATACCACCAAATATGCTGACAATGAAGAGTTATCATATTTGGCGAATGTTCCGATGTCATACCACCTATTTTAATTTGGCCATTTAGAGACATGACAGTAAAATTTTGGACAGTGTATTCTTTTCTTTTAAAGATGAATTCAATTCTGTGTCTCCAGTCTAATGAACAAGTTAAGGTCCATACTAGTTGTTTATGGATGTACCAGGTTTCAAATATTGTATAAGTAAAATAAATACAGTGGTACTTGAAAGTAATGTAATAATTGAATTTGAATTAATAGAGAAATGAGACAAGAAGACTTTGTCTCTACATAATACAATTTACGAAACATATGTGTTTTGAGTAGAAATTACAATCAGGAAAATTCTAAATTTCTCCGAATTTATTATTAAAAATTCTTAAATCTGGTATTAGTAACTTACTGGCAGCCTAAATTGTAGCTGATTCTGGCATCAACCTTATAGTACAATACTGGCTACCCCAACCAAATGTAACATTTACAAAACCTGAATACTCTATTACAAATTTTTAAATCCAGTATTTATTGGCAGTTCCATGGCAGCCAGTACTGGTGTCAAACTGGATGCTCAATATTGTCAAAGTACTGGCAAGCCAACAGTAGGCAAACCTTTACAAAATGTAACATGACTTTTTTAAATCATATAGTACTACTTTACTGAAAACTTAATATTATCATAGAAAAACTGGTATTAAAGGTGGTATATTAAATTCTTAATTAGACAAAGCAACATTGGAAGAAAATTTACTAACCCAGTATTACCCCTCAATATTTTACTGATATTCAAATATCAGAAATGTATCCATACTTGATTTCATGAATGTTGTGATATCCAGGAATATCACTATTACAGGCGGGGCTAGACATACTAAGACCAAAAAGGATGTAGAACAGTTGTAAGAAAGAATTAAATTTGGTAAAAAGTCTCACTAATAGAAACGAAGAACATCCCACATGTAAAGAAGATAAATATGTATGGTCATGGTTGAACACTAGGTACAGACTCCCTATTGAACAAAATACGTCATCCGCTGAAATGTACCCCACAACAGGTCCATCAGGAGGCACTGGACAAAACCCCTACTCCAGATTACATAAGATAATTGCAATATAATTACCCACAGCCAACAGGAAAAATAAAATCTCTGATAGATCGATAACTCCGTTTATAGCAAGTTATCTTCATATATTTTGACAATGTGGTATGACTCCAGAAGAATGACAGCAACCCAATCAAAATTTAGTGAACCAATTATGAATAGAAGGCGAAATCAATCAGCAGACACACTTCAGAGTTGCGAACAAACCAAAAAGGATTCTTCTCCCGCAGTAAACTCAATTGCATTAATTAGAAAAAAAAGGAAAAAAACACATATTCTCTCATTTTTTGAGAGAGAACTTTTAATTTACTTCATGGTCTTTGACGGACTGATTTGTCTTTCAAAAATAAAAAAGAAAGCCGAGTTAAGAATAAAGGGAACGAAATCTAAGGGGAAAACTTTATCTGGATTTGGTTGCTGTCATTTAGTTTAATCGTCATGCAGAAATATATTAATAAGACGGAGTAAGGAACATGTAAGATACAAAAATAAGTTAGACGCCGAATTATCTGAAATGTACAAATCATGATAAAATGAATCATAGAGGGTGAAATATAGTAAGTGTAGCTGGGGAAAAAACGTAAGAAAGAACATAGTATAAGCTGAAGAAAAAAATAGCATGATGATTTATTTCATTTTTCTTGTCTTTGGATGCCTCAACGTAAGCAGTTTTCCAGTAGGTAATGGTTTTTAACTCTTTGCTGGACAGTACTAGGCCTATACTGGACATTATGTTCATTTAGTATTTGGCAACAGTTTCCAATTGGTACTAGTTCTGGATACCAGCACTAGTGAGTACTAAACCCATTGTTAGCAATACCACACTATGGACATTTCTAATATGGTACAGACAACACTTCTTCTTGTAAACTGGAAACCATACAAAGCTGATCAAAAAATTCAAATTGAAGGTATTTTTAGCAATGGAATTGCATCCACATATGTTCACAAAATACTGATATACCTAATGATTCTTATTGGGTGCACTTTTGTCAGCTTATTTATGGTTTGAACTGAAGAAAATATAATTAGTTCACCCATTTGTTTGGCATTTGAAAGTCCATAGAAAATAACTCTTCCACACAAATCTACAACTTAATATTCATCTTCCCCCTGTGAATAAGATCCTTTGATTCTTTTTTTATCCATAACTATTATCCTATAATTTTATTAGAGAAACAACTAAATAATTTCACTGTTTCTCTACCACTTTAATCATTGGGTATATTTAAATTGCATATTATCTATAACATGTATGGTGAAAATGAAATTGTTTTAACATGAATTGTTGGAGAGATTTCTTTAAAGTTAAGGAAAAACAAATAACATCTTACTTGTGATTAAAGAAACAATAACTACTTATCTGGAATATATGGGTCCAAATTCAGGAATACTTTGTTGGAAATGCGAAATAAATTATAAAAATACCAAAAATGAAAAGAAAAAACAACCTCAGCAGTACAATTTTCACAATCCACTGTACCTCTAAGTTTGTTACTATGAAATAAATTTATATCTACCTATAAATCACTAAAAACAATTGAGACGTTGAAAATTGTTGAGATTATTTGCATAACACTTTCATTAAGTTACAAATCATTGAACAGGTTCACTTGAATAAATAATCATATAGGTACGTAGATATTAACTTATACAATTTTAATGACATCTTCACATCGCAACAGAATTTATTACCCTTATTGCAGCTAGCTTCTATAATACTAACTTAGTTGGAAAACATGTTTTTCTAGAAAATCTGATGAATAAAGTAATTTATTTCTGGACTTTTATTACATTATTTGACTTGTAATGATATTCACCTGTCTTTATATTTTGTTAACATTTATTTTAATCTCATTTCATCGCGGAATTTTGTTAGAAATAGGAGTAAAATGATCCATATTCGTTAAAATTTAATTCTATACACATTCACATGTACCTAATGGAATTTGTGAATTTACTAACAATAATTTTTTACTGTAGTAATAAGATGTTTGCGTTTCTTATAATCTATTCAGGTCCACTTACTATGGACAAGTAACTAAGGTCTATCAGTTCATTTGTACCTATGATAATAGGTCCATACCATAGTGGTTTTTAATTGAAAATTATTCTAGTTATTTATCCACTAACAAGTGAGTTTATTAAAAAATTTCGTGCGCAGCAAACATCGCTTGAAAAAGTTGGTTTCAAGCAAACTTCATTATAGGTAGTCCGAACTATTTTGTCAATTTCAACCAAAATTGATAAGATAAATTCCTCATCTACTTTAACGTCCCTTCCAATAGCCAATACCAGAGTATAATATACGTAATAATTTAATTCAGTATCATCGATTAGTCCACTATGACCATTTTTGGTAATTGTGACTACATTCGTCATCATTCAAAATCAATCACTTAAATAGCTAAAATGTGAAACAATAAATCAAATCAATTTATTGACACATCACCACACATTAAGAATATCCACTCGTCTGCCATTATAACATGACTATCTTTCTACACAGTTTCAGAACCTGCAAGTACTAGAGATCCAGATGGTTACAATCCACATCTTGATCTATAAAAATACTTTAGACAACTCTGGAAAGCAGAAAGTGTTGAACACTAAATAGAAGTTTTAATTTCTTAATTTGAAATAAAATTCAATGATTATCTTTCGACTTTATTACTGGACTTCACAATTAATGTATGGTATACTTTTTTTTACCTCTTCTACTTTGTTTTAAATTTTAGTCTAATTATATCGGACTTCATCTTATTAACTCATTAATTTTTTTTTGGACCATTTTGTTTTTCTTAAAAGGGAAAGGAGGAAGTCATATAACTCCATCCCTTATGTTGATTTCTAACTAATCAGTGAAATTGTATAAGGACATGGTTTTGGATATTATCAATCATACATTAAGTACTATTACTAATTATTAGAATGTCAGGCTTAGAAAATGCTCTGTATATTTTACAGTTTCCAATAAAAGTTAGTAATGTTATTGTCCTGTTGTAATATAAGTACAGGTATTAACAGATGTGTGAATTTGCAACATGAACAGTAAACATGCAGAAAGTAAATAGAATAGTCATAACAAATATTATTATATATGTAAATTGTAGCCAATTTATCAGCTCTACACTTTCGACGTTGTTCGAATTCTGTTCTCATAATTTCAAATCACGTTTTATCTAGTCCAGAATTCGAGTAATTCCTCCTCTCTTATCTTTTCATTTGCTACTCAGTCTTTTCCTGCTTTCCTTCCTATTCACCACCTTCGATTACCTATCCTTTGTACATTCATGTCATTCGTGTTTGATTCGCTCTAGTGAGCAGATACTTAATATTTTCTTGTTCGAAGTTTGCACTTCGTTTTGCTAATTTCAGCTATGGCTGTAATTACACATCATTACTTTAATTCTTTCGAATAATATACCGTTCTTTTGAAGTGAATTGTGTAGTTCTCTCAAATGCTGCAAATCAGCAATCTCAATTAACTTCGAACTTACAAATTAGCAAAACTCTTTTCGTTTTTTATTCGTCGTTTTAGTGTCGTCTTTTGTGTCGTCATGGCGAATAAATATCAGATTTTCTTGTCACTTGATGGCAAAGATAAAGATAATTTTATGGCTGTTCGTCGAATTCGCGAGTTTGGTGACGGTGTATGGCACTCTTTTCCTGAAGAATACCAGAAACTTTCGACTCATCACCCAGAATTAGCATCTGCTGCTCCAATTAAAGCTGCTGTTGCTGCTCTAAAATTCCGTGGTAATTTTCGTACTGTCAATGTAATTTTCTCAGAAGAGGTCCTGAAGAAGTATGTCGATGATGCTGGGAATTTTCTCTTCAAGGGGTTGCTACTTGGTGAGACTCAGTTTGTCCAGTCCTCTGGTTCGTCCCCTTCGTCTCCTTTGAAAGAAGAGGTTCCAGGGTCAATTTCGAACCAAGAGTCATTCAAGGATATTCTACGTCATTTCCTCATCGAAAAATTTTCACCCAAGAAATGTAATGTAGAGTCTTGGTGTGAGAAGTTCGAAAAAGAATCATCCAGAATTGGATTGTCCGGTCAAAAGCAGATTGAGATTTTGAAGAATTGTTTGGATCCTTCCATGGATGACTGGTTTTCTGTCAATTTGACTCGTCTTCCCTCTGATGCTGAATGGCCTACTTGGAAGGCACAACTTTTAGAGACTTTTGGTGACCATACTTTTCGGCCAATAAGGTACGCGTTTACGTTTAAATTTATAGGTGGCTCTCTGATTGACTATGCCTTAAAAAAGGAGAAGATGCTTCTAGATTTAAAAATAGGTCTTACTGACTCGTTTATTTTGTATTTGGTAGTCATAGGTTTGCCTCATTATGTCCAAAACTCTCTTAATAGAATGACTGTTGATTCGTTGGAAAAACTTAGAAAGAAATTAAAGAAATTCGATGCTGATGATAAGAGTAACGATAAATTTTCGGATGCTTCCTCAAAGCAAAGTTCTTCTAATAAATCCAGTTCTAACAATTCGAAAAATAACGTAAATTTTAATCCCTCCAAATTTTCGCAAAATTCAAAAACTGGTAGTTCTTCGGAAAATAAGAAACTTTCTGGTACTTCGAATTACAGGAAGCCTTGTGATTACTGTTTATCGAAGGGATTCCCAGATCGTTTTCATTTGGAGGAGAAATGCTGGACCAAGAAGAGAGATCTTGAGAAAGCAAAACTTATTAATAATTTTGAGGCTGAGTCTGCCTCTAACTCCTCAGAAGAGGATCCAAAAAACTAAATTTCGAACCACTGATCCAAGTTAATGTGCATGTCAATGGTAAAATCGACTGTCCTGGTACTTATGATTCTGGATCAAATATTTCTGTTATGGGCAGCGATTTGGCGAAATCTATTCATGGGAAAATTTTTAAATTGAAAGGCTGTAAATTTAAAATGGTCAGTGGCTTTGGTGAAGTTGTTGGTTGGACTAGAGTCAAGATTAAAATTTTCAATATCGAACGTAACGTAATTGTTTTCATAATTGATAGTAAAATTTTTAATCATGATTTCTTGATCGGTTTAGACTTGATACGTTTGTACCGTCTAAATCAGAATAACAAATTAGAAATTTTTCAGTCTAATAGTTTGGACGAGACTCCTATTTTGACTAAGTCTAGCTCCTCTGGTAGTGTCAATTTTGTTGAAATCCAGGCAGATTTAGGTCATCTTAGACATAGGAAGAGATACTTTTTACAGAGAGTCATCAATCGTTTTAACCACGCCTTTGCTCGCGACAAGTTTGATGTAGGCAAAGTTAGAGATTACGAGGCAACTATCAAACTTTCAGAACACAAGTATATTTTTAGAAAGCCTTACAGATGTAGCCTGGTGGACCAGAAAGAGATTGAATCTCAGATTTCGGCCCTTCTCAAAGCAGGTCTCATAGAGGAGAGTACATCACCTTTTGCTGCTCCTGTCACCTTGGCAGTAAAAAAGCAGGGTGATGGCTCTGTCAAAAAGAATAGACTTTGTATCGATTATTCGGCTCTGAACAAAATTGTGATTCCTGAGAGTCAGCCTTTCCCATTGATTGGTGACCTCATTGCTAAGGCACGTGACTGCCAATGGTATTCGGTATTGGACATTAATAGCGCCTTTTGGTCTGTCCCTTTACGCCAGAAGGATAAGTACAAAACAGCCTTTGTTACCACAACATGGCACTATAACTGGAAATGCCTTCCCTTTGGGTTGAAGACTTCCCCTGCCATTTTTCAACGTATTCTTAGAAATTGTTTAAAAAGAAATGGCCTAGATGATTTTTCTGTCAATTATATTGACGATATTTTAGTGTTTTCAAAGACTTTCGAAGAGCATTTAGTCCATCTCGAAAAGCTGCTTGATGCAGTCTCAAAAGAAGGTTTTAGGCTTAGTATGGCTAAATGCAATTTTGCGAAAAATAGTGTAAAATATCTGGGTCATATTATAGAAAATAATTTTACTCGTCCCATTTATGATAACATTAAGCCAGTTCAAGATTTTCCTACCCCCAAAACTCAAAAACAAGTTCGGCAATTCTTAGGCAAAGTGAATTTCTATCACTCTTACATACCAAATTCTGCTTCTATACTTTCTCCACTTCATGAATTATTAAAGAAAAATTCAAAATTCATATGGAGTGATAGATGTGAGAAAAGCTTTGCCTTTGTTAAGAAATGTTTAACCTCTGAACCGTGCTTGGCAATCTACAACCCAGAGAGAGAAACTATCATCCAGACGGATGCTAGTTTGGAAGGCATTGGTGCTGTGTTGAAACAAAAGCAATCCGATGGTAATTTCCATCCTGTCGCCTTCTTTTCAAAAAAATTAACTGAGGCACAGAAAAAGAAAAAAGCAATATTCCTGGAATGTTTGGCTATTAAAGAAGCTCTGATGCACTGGAGGTATCAGCTTCTCAATCTAAAGTTCACCATCTTTACAGATCACAAGCCCTTAGAAAAGATGCAGGTAAACACAAAATTTGATGATGAACTCAGGGAATTAATTCTCCAGATTTCGCAATTTCAATTTAACGTAAAATACCAGCCAGGAAAGGTAAATTTAGAAGCTGACTGTCTTTCCAGAAATCCAGTACTGGAATCACATGACGCACTTTCGGAACTTAAAGTTGTCAATTTTCTAAAAATTAAAGATGTAAAAAAAGATAAATTAACGGCTCTTAAACAGTTTTCGAACAAATTTAAATTCATGGAAAAAGAAAATTTATTGTATACTACTGACAAAAAGTCAAACAAAATTTTAATATCAGACGAATTTTGTTGGGAGTTGGTCAAAAAAATTCATTTACATTTTGGTCATATCGGAATTTTTCAAATGGAGCTAACAATCCTGTCATATTTTTATAACCCTAATTTGAGAAAAATTATTAAAGATTTTTGCAAGTCTTGCTCCACTTGTATTAAAAATAAGAGTCGTATTTCTTCCAAATTCGGACCTCTTTCACATCTTGGTCCAGCCAAAAGGCCTTTTGAGTATATGTCCTTAGATACCATTGGCGGATTCTCAGGAAATAATAGCACTCATAAATATATCCATTTACTTGTTGACCACTTTTCGAGATATGCTTACGCTATTACTTCAAAATCACAAATGGCTCCAGACTTTATTAAGTTATTAAATTTGGCTTTGAAAAAGGACATCAAAATTTCAAATCTACTTGCAGATCAATACACAGGCATTAATTCTGTCGCCTTCAAAAAGTATTTAAAAGAAAAAAACATTCGGCTACTATTCACTGCAGTAGACTGTCCCTTTTCAAATGGTCTCAATGAGAGACTAAATCAGACTCTGGTCAACCGCCTTCGGTGTAAGGTGAACGAGTCAAGAGAAAATCAAAAGAGGCCCTGGCCCAAACTTTTTGAAATATGTTTAGACGATTATAATAATACAATTCATACGGTCACAAGATTTAGTCCGAATTATTTAATGAATGGAGTGAAAAATAACGTAACTACTAATTTTTTGCATAACGTAAAATCTGATCTCGAAAGAGATAGACAGAAAGCTTTCGAAAACTCCATAAAAAATCATAACGTAAACAAAGGACGCTACGACAAAGGTCGACTGGAGTCTTTGTTTAAAGTTGGTGATCTAGTTTATGTCAATCATGGCAATAGTCTGAATAAAAATAAGCTCGACGAAATCCGTACAGGTCCTTTTCGCATAGTATCTAAATTGTCAAATTGTATCTTCGAAGTTGAAGCAGGATTCCAGAAATTCGAATCGAATCTTTTTCATGTCAGTAAAATGTACCCTTTCGTCGATAATGTGAAATAAAACTCGTAATATGTCGTTTTCAGTCTCTCGGCTTTTGCCCTGGTAGGAGAGACATTTATTTTGTACCATGCCTTTTCGTGTGGGTTTTCTTCCGGTTGTGGGGATGTAAATTGTAGCCAATTTATCAGCTCTACACTTTCGACGTTGTTCGAATTCTGTTCTCATAATTTCAAATCACGTTTTATCTAGTCCAGAATTCGAGTAATTCTTCCTCTCTTATCTTTTCATTTGCTACTCAGTCTTTTCCTGCTTTCCTTCCTATTCACCACCTTCGATTACCTATCCTTTGTACATTCATGTCATTCGTGTTTGATTCGCTCTAGTGAGCAGATACTTAATATTTTCTTGTTCGAAGTTTGCACTTCGTTTTGCTAATTTCAGCTATGGCTGTAATTACACATCATTACTTTAATTCTTTCGAATAATATACCGTTCTTTTGAAGTGAATTGTGTAGTTCTCTCAAATGCTGCAAATCAGCAATCTCAATTAACTTCGAACTTACATATATAATAAAATAAACGATAAACCTTCTGTCTAAATGCAATAAATAATAATTTTCAGAAAATCGTAAAGGAAACCTGAATAGACCTGGCAATAATGTCCAAATACAAACAAATAGAATTTAAGTTATATATAAAATTTTGAAGAACAGATATCTGCATTAGGACATTACATGTACAAATATAGTAAATAAAGTGAAATCACATAGCTAGGGGAAGGTGGTACTGATGCATGTGGCCTATCAACTTTCAAAATTAGAAATAAAATAAATAACACTTTCCAAAACCCCTACTCAAAATTAGTTCCATGGTTTTAGACTTCACACTACATAATGAATTCTCAAGTAGCCTAAAACTTCTAGGTTACATGTATACTTCTGTCCATTTTTTCCATGTTTCTGTTTAAATTATTGCTTCTATCCATACACACAGCTTCTTGGACTGGCATCTTCATTCTTCTCAGACATTTCAAGTTCAATCATTTTATCTTTTTAACTTTTTTTGTCACTTACCTCTTACTATAGATTTTGTTTTTCTTATCTTTTACTCATTCATTGGACTCTCTGTACTTTTTCTTTCCTTATCTTCACCCCTGGAAGATACTGCGGAGTTTGCAATTACAGTTCATATACAATCTTTATAGGGTAAAATGACATAGTAAGTCATTTTGAACAAAAAATTACATGTCATTTTGTTGGAAGCATGGTATTTATAAACCCATAAAATAAATTTCTTAATAATAATTAAAATTATGTGTTCTGTCATATTTAAGTAGGAAAAAGAATTAATAATAATAAGTGTTTCATTGTGACATAGTAATTGTGACTAAAGAAATAAAAGTTGTAAATGAGAATTGAGTTTACTTTATTTTGTAATGCCTTTATTTTCATCTAGGCTAAAGGCATAATAAAATTGGCGCCTGAACACAGAAACCCAATTCAAAAATATATTATTCAAATTACTACATGCGAAGTAAAATCTTTTGGAAAAATTTAAGATCCAAAATCCTTTTACATAACCAGTGACTGAAAAATGTAAATAAATTTTCAGAACATCATATCTCATAAAGGTGCTCAATTTTTAAAACTAAATTTACTTTTTCAAATTTTGCACCCGCAAAAATTTTACATTTTCTCATATTGTGAGCTTGTGAGGTGAAGTCAAAACAGTCTCACTTGAGCAACATTTCCTGCACAGTCACATATACACAATTCACATGCAAGAAGAAATTGTTATACTTGGTACAAAAATAAGAATCAAAATCACAACGTTTAAAACTGACAAACTTGTCAATCAGAGCTAAGCTAATCAGGCAGCCAAGAAAGAGGAGATTCAAATCATCCACCAAATCAATGCCAACCAAAGACAAGATACCATCAAGATCATCTGGAAAACTGTAAGTGAAATAAAAGATATTTATAATTTTATGGTGTAGAAAGTTCTGTTTAAATTAAAATTTAGTTGAATGTCTGCAAATTCAAAACCTAATTAGGACAATTTTCTTGACCTCACAAAATTAGATAAAGTCACCATAGTAAGTCCTGTAAATTTTTCTTAAATTAAAGATTTAGAGTTTGATAAAGACCCAAAACCTGAGGAAAACTTTCCTCTTATTACAAACCACTAAGGAAGCAAAGTTTTTAGACAATTTTTATATAAAATATTAAAGCAAGCGATGGTATCACCAATCTAAATCTTACCAAAGAGCAAGATCTGATTTGTCAAGCAGAAAAGTTAGAAATCAAATGACTGAAAGTCAGCAGAGAAATTCAAGAGAGATAGAACTAACACAATCTCTAAGAAAAAATAAATCAAAGTTGAGAGAGATAAATTATAAATCATACGAAACTCTGACAAAGAGGAATTTGAAGATAATATCAACAAAATATTGAACAAAATAACATTTGACAATAGTTGAACCAAAAATTTGAACTCGATAGATAATTGATAAACATTCATCTGACTCAAGTAGGCATTTCAAAAGAAACTTGAAATTTAAATTCTAAAAGTAGATCAAGCTCTACTACAACATCAGGTACAAATTCTCCCATAAAATTTGAAACCTTTGATAACCCAAGCAAATGGAGTGGAGGACTGAGTAATGATTTCACCAATCTCCCTACCACAATACCCCTTGACTGACATAGTAAGACATGCAAAGTAGAAAAATTTGACAAAATGGCACCCCCAAATCAAGATGATCGTAATATCAGGAATTTTTGGGACAGATCCGAACCTTGGATCCGCAAATACTTTGCCAATGGCCCCAACGAAGACATATTGAAATTTTTGTTCAAATACAAATGACAAGTTAAAACGTTTGGAGCTTTTAAACATGAAATGAAACAAAACCTAGATATTGTATTACAAGGACCAGCATTAGTATTATTCTCACTGGATGATATGATCATTCCCCAAACAACATTGGATGAAGTTAAAAATATCCTAACACGAATATTCAAAAATGACAAAGATACTGTTAAAAAGGGAGTTAAAACGTTAAAATTTGATAAACCTTTTTTTGTAACAAACATTCCTAAATTTTTTCAGTTACATAAACAGTTAAACTCAACAATATCTGAAAAGAAATTATGCAAAAATTTCCTCACTGTCTTGCCTTGTAGAAATAACGTGAGAATTTATGAATGGAATAATAAGAGAAAATAGATTGAAAGTAATGATGATGATGATGATGATGATAATTGAATTATGAATTTAGGAAGTATTATGAACCATACAAAAAAATCATTACAGATTACTGAAATATAATATTTGAATTTAAATAAAAATGCCATCTTTAATGAAATGACCCTGTTTTAGACCCATTTGTCCATCAATGTGGATGAATATTTTTGTCTATTGTCAGCAAAGGAAAATTTAACCAAGGAATTTATTTCTATCTTAATTTTTCAGCAAAAGCCTGAAACATCTAGTGTTCTGAATGTAGAGCTATGAATATTGTGGGGACATTTCCCTCACCTCCTCTTTACAGGGCTTGGCCCTATGTCAACAGACAGGTTGCAGACCAAAGTCTGCGACTCAAATTATTAGTGCATTGCACTTTAAATAAATACGTTGTCAGTATGCACTCATACAGAAGATATGTTTCTACATTTACCGACAAATAGTAAATGGAAAAGGTGAGTAGGTAAAATAGTATGTACTCTCTGATACAATACATATTGTGGTCTGTATATGGTACCACGGTGCCTTTGGATAATTGCCTCAAATAGTAAGTATGCTTCATGTTCAGTTGGGCTCTTAAACCAGCTGGTTACGGGTACTGAGAAATAATTCAGTCACCCTACACATAAACCACTTTTTTCCCAGGTTCCATGAACCTCATGTAGGTAGCATCTACCTACACCAAAAAAGCAACAAATATTTTAGCTTTTTAATTTTTCTGTTTGAATTTGTGAGTCTATGATAACAGCATAATTTCACTTCGAATTTTATAGTGGACATGAAAACTTTGAGAAGGCTGTAACTCAACCCCCTGAATATTTTATGACTACAATTTTTGTGTTTTAGAAGGGAATCTACTAAATAATCTTGTTTGAATTATTATTTGTGCAAACTTTGTCATTCATACAGAGTATTATAATTTGCCTTTCATAGAGAACAATTTGTCCTTTATTATGGACATGAAAAATTTTCAAATAACTGCACCTCACATTCTAGGCCCTAGCGGCTCCTGTGTGAAAAATGTTGCTCACTTATTGTGTTACATAATGTACCTATTACATATCAATAATTTCTCCAAGAAATTTCCGAAATTACTTTAAAATATTTTTACAGAAAATTCCACATTAAAATGTACTTTTATTCTGAGAATTCCCGTTAGAGCTGATGTTGTGAGTTAAGAAACGATTTGTGTCCTGTGGTCTTCCAGTTCATCCTACATTATTTGTTGCTGCTTCTAAATTATTTTCCAAATTTTTTCGTTGCTCCAGAAAGGCGCATTCTTCCCCTACTTTGGTGAGAAAAGCACACAAAATAATTGCAGGAATCCGCACCAACTTACATCCATACGTATGCAAGAAATATACACCAGACACTTCATAGTTATACACAGTAAATCCAATTTATTTATCAAAATATAACATTTACTTTGCCAAAAATAAGATTTCTCAATTTGAATTTACCATCTCCATCTTCTTAATTTTTGACCCGAGCTATAAAAATTGGATTAAATATTATTTAATTATAACCCATTACAATTTGATATAAATTTTGTTGCTGATAGACCAAATGGTACTTCAGTAATACTACTTTTGTTTTTATTTTGGAATAAAATGCCTAATTTTGGACCAATAGGAATGTAATTTCGAACAAAAATATTAATTATAATATATTCTAACATGTTTCTAATTTTGGCATAGATTGTCCAGACAGTACACTGTGCTATTATTTTGGTAATAAAAGCTTGATAATAGAAATAAATTGTGATTTGGATAAGTCTGAATATTTTTTTGAAAAACCTAGTTTTTCTAATGAAACTGTATTGCTGAATTGGAGTTTTTTTTAGGTATATTGCTTTTTAAACTAGTGTTTGATAATATTTTTGTGTTCACTTTCTTAACGGATGAAGATATGCAAGTAGAAATATTTTGTGTACTTTCATGCCAGTGCAGATTAAAATTTTTACCGGCTTTTTTTAGGTAATGATATATTTCTATTTGTAAAATATTCATATATCATCAGACCCCAATAAACTGTCATTCAAACTATATAATACATTCTATTGAATTGTGTACCATACATGAATGCAATTGTGCTGTACTTTATCACTATCTCCCTCACACACATATTCTAGACACACACCATACTCATCAATAACCTTCAAAAGAGCACATATGACTTTTTAATATATCATAACTTTCTAAGTAATCTTCTAGATAATTCTAGAAGAACTACTTTGTGAAAACTGAATGATTAGAGAAGGATTACCCATCATTCTACTGGTCAAATATGACATTATCCCACATTGGTCATCTAACACCACTTTCATTTCACACCACATATCTATTCATCTGCTACCGAAGTTGCGATTAACTTAATTAATCCAAATACAGTATTATTATTGTAACCAGTGAATATTAAGGGACTCAGTCTTCTAAGTCTGCAATGTAAAACTAGAAATAGTAATTTGTATTACACAAATGTTACTTTGAAGTCACTTAAAGTATATGGTAATTTTGTATGTGTTTTAATTCCATCAATCATTTTCAGTCTATAATGCAGTCACAATAAAAAGAAAGTATTTTTAATAATCGCATGAAATTTAAAAAATTTTTTCCAGGTCCAGAATTAATTTGTGCAAAAATTTAAAGCAAAAATTCAATTATTCAATCAGGAATTATAAGAGCATAAAACAACTGAGGAAACTCAAAACCTAGAATCTGTAAAAATTTTTGTAAAAAGTGGGATTTAGCTGAAAACTTCCCAAAAAATAAAATATGTTTCAAAAAATATCAAAATAAATTTATCATTAAAAAAACGATAAAAAGCAAAAAGAAAAAAAAACAAACGGCTGCAGTAAGAAGAATTTAATGAAAAAGAAAAAAAAGATAATAAAATAATAAAATAAAATAAATTCCAAGGTGAGATTAAGGCATTTGAAACTAAGATTGCGTTCTCACTACCCTACTGGCAAGATTGATACATAATTCAAAAAAATACTCAAGTTTTTCTGCATTGCAGAATTTGTATAAAAGTATCCCATATATATTTAGATGCAGATGTCAGTAGCGGATACACATGTGTATGTCTGTACATAATTCTTCTATGTGGATGTGAAAGCAGGTATCAGCACATTATTCGCCAGGCATATTTGAATGCTCGTGGAAATGGATGCATAAATCTATGTGTTTGTGTGTTTGTAAACAGTTGTTAATAGAATTATCATGGTGTGGACATATCAGTGTAAAATAGTGCATTCATGAGCTACAAATATATATTTACTTGAATGAGCTAATTTGAAGTACAGGAAATGTTGGCATGAATTTCAGCATCGATGCCAGCATAATATAATACACATTTTAAGGAGTTTTCATGCAGCGAGGAATCACTGCAGAAAAGACCACTTACATTTTGGTATTGACGCCATTTGACTCCATCAAATTTCATCAGAGAAAACTGAAATATATGGGGTTCAAATCCCAATTTTTATAAAAAAAAATTTTTATTGTAAACCTACCCAGGGAATGGTGAGGAAGTATTATTTTTTCTTATTTTTAGTTTCTATGAGTGCAAATAATTGTTTTTGCTATCCATTCAATTGTGTTTAGATAACCATAAAACCTAATAACTTTGAATCTGAAAGAAAGTGAAAAAATTATTTAGGTAATATGATGAGTAGTATATCCCACAGACAATTTTGAAGGTATTGATTTCAAATTTGATATTATTTTTTTTTCGTAGATTTCTCATCAGGGAACCAGTTGCCACTGAGAAGGGTTAACAATGATTTATAAATAATTATGTGCAGTACATTATCGTATATGTTTTCAGATGTGTTTACGTCATATTTGACGCTAATTTTTTTATTTGACTCTCCATTGGAGCCCCGCGGTATTCTCAGAAAAGGAGACAAAAATTTTTCAGGAACAATAATTCTTGTAAATCATTATACATAGTTTGGAATTTTACCTTTATGCAGGTTTTATTATCTTTTTTTCTCATTTAATTACTGTGCCAATTCCATCATTTTGCATCCCTTCTATATCCTCCTTTAGTATTCTGTAGAACTTTTTTTTTAGTTTTGGTCATTCCTTCCCATTATCTCCTCTTTTCATCTTTATGCTTCCAGGAAAAAATGAGCTTAGGTTATTAAGTGCGGGTTCATTCAGCACATTTGAGGAACTGATTTAAATGCTGCATAGCTTGTTACAATATGTCCATTAGGAGAAAAGTTAGGAGCAAAAACATTGTGGGTAGTAGGTTTTTTTGGGTCTTGTGGCGCCCTACTGCACCAAAATGGTCCAATTCTTATTAGATTGATGGAGCTTGAAAGCTTTATTTGACGCCACATTTTCCATATTTATATCTCAATCAAAAGGACAATTAGGAGCAAAAAAATATCAAAATAAGTTTTTATGTTTCGTGGTTCCCAAGTGAATCAGATGGCACCAATTTTGCATGTGGTCGATCTACCACAAATAAATTCATAGTCACATTGTCTATCCTTGTATCTTGATCAGAAAGCAAGTTAGAATCAAAATGTGGTAGAAAAAATGTTTTTGATTTTTGTGGGCCTCCAGAGCATCTTACAGATCCAATGTACTAGCAACTTATGCACATTGATAAGCTGATTCAAAAACCTCATTGGCCATTCTTGTAGATCAACTATGAGGCGAGTTATTAACAAAAAATTGTTAAAAATAGGTTTATTTGGTTTTGTGGATCCCAATGGTATTGGTCAGATATGATTTATTCCTGAACTAATGCACCTTGCTGCTGCAAACATTTTGATACCAAGTTGAGTACATAGCTTAATAGGGTACCAGACATGATTTTCAGTAAACATATTTTCAAATTCTTTAAAAAAAATAAAAAATATCAGTGAGAACCTCATTAAAATTGGTTGGATAGAATGGGATAAAATGAATGGTAAAGTTGAGTTGTCAAAAAAGGTGATATTTTTTGAGAAGTTGGTGTGATGTCACAGAATTGACACATCAGCAAACTTTTCACCTCTTACACAGGTTTCTCATTCATTCATTCCTCACTCTCCTGTGTTTATACATTGGTTTAGTTAGGCTCATCAATTTATAAAATTCATGGTGACCTTGAGGGAGGGGGCGAAAGGATGTGTACTTGCACCCCCACCCCTTATTTACAGACAAATTCAGAACATTGAAAAACAATAAAAACTAAGAAAATCAAAAACCAATTATTCCTTATTTGTTTTATATTACAGCACAGCCTTGGAAAAAATTTTTGGTGGTGCCTGGGGAGTTATTTATTTTGAGGGCTGAGTTCATATTTGCAACCCATTTTTAGATTTAACCCTTCATTTAGCCCCCTGAAACGCAAGAAATGGAATTAAGATAATATTCTTGAATGTTATTTAGTGATATATTGATAATATTGTTTTTTGAAGCTCTGAGTTTACATTTATAATCCATTTTTAGATTGAACCCCTCCTTTGCTCCCTGTGACACCAAACAGGGGGTTGAGATAATGTTGTTAGATATTATTGAGTGATATATCATTAATAATATTTTTTGAGGTGCTGAGATTATATTTACAATCCATTTTTAGATGGAACCACTTTTTTTCTTCCTGTGTCCCCAAAAAATGGATCGCAATTATATCTTCACTTATTATTGATTGATTAATTAGGTATTAGATGCCCATATTTTTAAAGGCCAACAAAAAACAACAAAATTCAGTAAAACCACTTGCCCAGCTTACTTGTAAGAAAAATAAGCTTTTTGTATTTGTACTCAGAAACATGTAAAACATTATAAACAATGTATCACACAATAAAATGTGAAAATTCAAAACTAGCTAGTTATATCTGAACCACTTTGGATAACATTATAAGGAGATGAATGAAGAAATACTTGTCAAAATTAAACTTCAAGTCTAAAAAATTTACCATCATATAATAGGGAAATTCAAAATTAGCCCCTTTCAGAGCCCCTGTGGGATCACATAATAGGTAAAATTAAGATATTACATCAAATTCAAAATCAGCAGCTAAAAACTATTACCAATGATGTAACACACTACAAAATATGAAAAGTCAAAATTTGCCCTCATTTTGAGCCTTTGGGGTCAAAAATGAGTCAAATGAATAAAATAATGTCAAATTTAAATTTGGTGCCTCAAGAAATATTACAAATGATGCATTACATAATAATATGTAAAAAAAAAAATAGGCCCTTTTATGAGTCCCTTGAGGTCAAAAAATTGATCAAATTAAAAAATTAGACAAATTTGAACTCAGCACCTCAAGAAACATTACAAATGATGCATTACAAACTAAAATGTAAAAAAACAAAATTTGGCCCCCTTTTTGAGTCCTTTTGGGTCAAAATATTGATCAAATTAAAAAACTTAAGGTCCAATTTGAACTAAGTACGTCAAAAAATATTTTTTTAATGCATAAACAAACAATAATATACCACCTTTGTGTTGAGTTGGATAGTTTCAGTGTACACATATATATGTTGAAAGTTCATAGAAAATGAATTTTTGGCCCACATCTGCTGCCCCTTTCTTATTTTTGGGATATAAAAAAAAAAATTATATCTGATACTCAAGCACCCTCATACCAATTTTCAACCTTCTACCTCACTCGGAATTACAAAAAATAAATACAGATAAAAACCCAAACTAATTGAATCTTATTTACTTAGGTGATAATTTAGACTTTGAGCATTCTGTGCCAAAAGTTTTCTTGGGTCCTGAAATGAAATGTGCCCCCAACCTTGCTTCAAAATCATTTTTTTAAATCAATTTTGTTCTGTAAATTTTCACCAAATACCTACTTAAAAATGTAGTATTAATGAGATGTAGTGAAACCAGCAACCTCTGATAATGCAAAATACAAAAACGTCAATTCTATGACATCACAACAGAGTGTTCATCGAGGTACTGTTTTTTATGCAGCTCAACTTTGACAACTTATATCTTCTTTCTGTTTGATATTTTTCAAAAAAAATTTCAGAATCTGCATTCACAGAATTTAGAATATCTCTCCCAATAATTTAAAGTAATTCAGAGAGTCATGTCCAGTACCCTATTAGAGTGCAAGACATCACCTCTTTTTCAAATTTTTTACAATAATTTCATTTTCGAAATAAGATCCGGTATTGGAGCATGTACTAATGGTGACCATATTTACATCATCAAAATTTCAATTTTTATTTTCAAATGTAAAAAATAATAATTAATCCCCACCATAGGCAGTCCGGGAATTTAAAGTTTTTTTAATGATAGTTTGGATCTGTTCCCCAGAAATGGTTTGGAGTTCACAGGGAGGTGAAAATTTTCACTAGCCCCATAATATGACAAATAATACTCCCCACCCCACACCATAATATGCCTACATAATGTGCCATACTTTCATATGCTTTTAAACATGTGTTAGAAACATATTACGCATACTACATCAAATACTCCCTGAAACAAAGTGTACAATATATCAGCCTGTTTCCTGCCCTTATTTATGTGGCATTTCTGCTATATTTCTATGTTTATAAATCCGCAAAACATTTACACACAACAACTCATGCATTGTGTACATTGCAGAAAAGATGGTGTATTGCACACCAGGTGTCAATCCACAAGCGTCTGTGATCAGACAATAAGGATGTTTTCTCAGATATTTCTGGTTTTATAATAAACAGACTGTAACTATATTTTCGTATTGTTCATAATACTTCATAATTTCGTATTACTAATTATCATCATCCTCATTACTTTCATTCTATTTTTCTATTATTTCCCATTCATTAATTCTCACATCATTTCTTCAAGTCAAGACTTGTTTGATGACATCATTTCCTACATAAACAGTTACTGTGTTTACTCATAAACAATAAACTCATTTCTTGTTTGCACTATTTTTGCAATCTTGCATATATACTAATTTCTACTAATTTATTTGTGAACACCCACTTTATGTCATATTCTTACGGGACCATTGGTCATACTTCATGTACATATATTTCTATTAACCAATAAGATTAAAACCCTTCTCCAGCATTCTGTAAATTCGCTTGAACTTCCTCTTTTTACTTACTATATAATCTAATGTTTTATACTCTTTTATTCATTCTAATTCTACTTCAATTAAGTTTACTTTTTGATTACCATGTTATACCAATTGTTTTAATTCTTGATATATACTACTGTTAAAAGTTTTATAAAGTTTATATCTAATACACTCTTTTAACCAACTTGTGTATTTGATTATTCCGTTACGATATATAACCAACACACAGACGATGGAAGGAAAGTACTCAAGAGAATAAAATTAAAAGCAAAGACTTCTGTCTGTTTATGCTTTTTTAAAATGTAATAAATAATTTAGCTAATCAACTCAGAAGTTATAATGTGTTAATAAAACCAAGGAATGATAATGAAATAAAAATATTACAAAACGATAATATGTGGAATACCTAGTCCTGAGAAGTATTCGCACATAGAAGGTAATCAACAGCTTTGTGTGTTATCTCTCATATACTCGAACGTATGGGAGAGCCAAATGCAAGGAGAACACTGGCGATTTTATACCCAGTATTAAGAGTTAATATAGGGAATTTGGCACAGATACACAGATACACAGGTGCACATACATGTGTCGTAACATTAGGTCCTTTCATATTTTGTAAGGTGATAAGATCAAGTTTACCTTTTGATTACCTTGTTTTACCAATTCTATTAATTCTTGATATTCACTACTGTTAAAAGTTTAATAAAGTTTATATCTAATACACTCTTTAAACATACTTGTGTTTTTGATTGTTCTGTTACGATATATAACCGTCACAGAATAATTGGCGCCTGAACAAAACAAACTGTGTTTCTAATTGTGTTAAAAAGTTGAAATAATTTTCTAAAAAGTTTATGAAAAAACAAAAAAATTTTTTAAATAAAAAGAAACACAGTGTCTTAAAGTGCTGATATTAACGTGCAGATATATTAACATGCAGAATAAAATTAACATGCAGTAAAAATTCCATGTAAAAAAAATCCAGTTTCCAGTCCATCCAATCCAAAATTCAACACACAACGTTTCTGCAGCAAAGTCTTCCGAAGAAAATACGCCAAATCTCCGATCACCTTGAGGATTGAAGATCGTGATGTCAGGATACCGTGGTGCAGATATGTTAAACTGTTACAATAAAATCAACAACAAAAACTTGGGAGTCCAACAACATTTACTAACACTATGATCAACAAAAATCTCAATAACGATAACACTAACACACCTAACTCGAAGTATTTCAACCAAACACACTGGATCTCAACTCTCACCAATCGTGTAATAAAAAACATATGGTTAAACATTTTATGATTTACCTCTCCTTAATGTAAAAATTGACCCAAGTTACAACTTTCTCCAGTCTTTTTTATTAAAATTCAACCTAAAAATCATATTAATTCTGTCCTTCATAAAACTAATATTGATGATCTAATCACAAAACCTATTTCAGAACATCTTGCAAAAGTAATAGCCAATCTAAAAATATCAAAAACCTCTTTTGATGATAATACCTTAATATCATTTGACGATTCTGAATACCTTTCTGAATCCAATGAAATTTCATCAAATTCAGAAGAAAACTCTCCAAACACATCAACATCTACAATTATTCAAAATCATAACAAAACAATTCCACAAATTTTGGAATACATCCATACACCTTCCAAACCTCAAGAAGAAGCTTATTACAAATCAAATCTTCTAACAAAAAGACTGAGAAATAGCAGAAAACATGGCTAATAATAATAATAATAATAATATCAACAATGGAAATAACAGACCATCCACATTTTCAAGTTTACCTCCAGAAAACATCAAAACATTTTTAACCCAATTTGAGAACAAATGCAAAGCATTTGGCTAGCTAGATGATGCTACAAAATTTAGAAAAATTGAAATTGCATTTACCAGAAATTCTCAACTAATATTCAACGAAATATTAGCAAATGATCCTACAATACTAACATATGAATTATTGAAACCAAATTGTATGAATCCTTTAGAAAAAGAGTTCCACAATTATGAGAAACTCTCCATAAACGAGTTTATAAAGGGAATGATGATTTCCCAAACTTTATTATATTTGTCTCTAAAACATTAAAAGAGATGGTGCCTTGTATAACCTATGAAAGGATAATAGATCATATCTATAGATATCTCTGAGAAAAAGAAAGAGAACATAATGTGTAACTAAGACCAAAAACAGTTCCAGAATTATGTATAGCATTCGATGATTATCTATACTGTAAAGATAAAACAAGACCCCACATAGATCCACTTGTTACCATCGAAGTAGAAAAGTTAAAATCACTGTTAGAATCATACAAATTAGCAATGGAAGAAGCTAATTCAGAAATGCTAAAATTAAAATCATCCAAAAAATAAATTAATGCAATAAATTAAGAATTAAACATCACAAAAAATGAAGAAACTTCAGAAGAAACTAGTCTAGCACAAGAAGTTAAAAAACTTGTAGCAGCAATTACTAACACTAAAATTAATAATGGTAATAATAAATCACAAGACAGGCAAAATAACAATTCAAATTACCGTGGAAATAAATTCCAAAAAAATTTTAGAGGAACAGGACAAGGATGTGGATATTGCAGTGACTATAATAATGGAAATAATTTTAATAATTTTAACCAAAATGGTAATTCAAGTAATTATCCCACTCTTCCTACCCCTCAAAATTATCAAAACCAGTATTACCATAATAAACATTATCGAGGAAAAAATTAATTTACGAAGCAAAAAATACTTTTCGATAATAGATCTGAACTTCGGATATTTTCAATTACCACTTGATAAAGAATCCAAACCAATCACAGGAATCAACATAGAGGGAGTAGGATACGTATTCAGCAGCATGCCACAAGGACTTAGCTTAATCCCTTCTGTATTTCAAAAATCTATGGTACATATCTTTCATGATATTCTATGGAATAAAGTAATTATCTACATAGATGACATATGTGTCTTTGGAGAAACATTTGACAAATGTTTAGAAAACACCATCAAAATTTTACAAGGACTAAAAAAATACAATTTTTGTGTAAAAACGAAAAAAAGTTTCTTTCTCCAAGTCACAATAGAAGTTCTAGGTCATAAAATTGGCAACATAAAATTAGAACCACTTTCAAAAAATATTGATGTAATAAGAAACATGAATCCACCAAAAACACTCAAAGAAGTACGTACATTCATTGGTATGTGTGGATACAACAGAAAAATGATACCAAATTTTACAAAAAAGATGTTACCCATTGTGGCAATGGGTGGTTGTTGACAAATGAGTGTGTCTTACACACTCGTTGACTACCTAGTGGGCCAGTGGAGTAAAATCCACAAATTATGTTTTTGTGCTCATGGCTGTATATTTCATCTATACAGCTAAACTTGTATACTAGCCGAACACACATGCGACCGTGATTGGTATATGTGTGGTGTCATGTATGCACACATACACACACCCACAAGTGGTGACCCTGACGTGATCCAGGGGATGGTTATTCACACCATCTCTCGGACACTAGTAGAACCGATTGTAACTGTGTTGCGTCGCACTGCCGTTTCTGTGCATGGCAGCGCTGGTGGTTGTATGCCACAGAGCGGTGATGGAGGGTTGGCATCACCATGTTCCAGTGTACACCCCTACCTAGGTGCCTCCATATAGGTAACCGTATTTACACTCCATTATACTGAGGGGGAGTGGTGTGGCAGCCGCCTCACTATGTCGGCGCATATATGTACACTACTCCCTCAAACACCATCACCCGGCACTGTGGCCGAGTGAATACGGTGCTGACTTTTGTGATGGTGAACGAGGGAGGTTTTAGGTGTTTAGCTGGTACGGGTTCATATCCCCATGCCACCTTTACACCTAAAGTGGTGACCTTAACATCACATATACACACCCACACCCATCATAAAAATTCTTGAAGAAAAAGATAGTTGTTCTAACGAAAGAATAGAATGGTTACCAGAACACCAAAAATGTTTCGACAACATGAAACATATCTTTCTTTCAGAACCAGTCCTACAAATCAACAATCCAGAAGCATCAACCTACATCGAAGTATATGCATCAAAAGAAGCTGTAGGTGCAATATGCAGTCAAATAGATCCTGTTACAAACAAAACATAAACCATTGGATATTTCTCAGAAAAATTAAAATCAAATCAAAAACACTTATGCTCATTTGATCTTGAGATGTTTGCAATTACACAATATTGCTAACATTTTAGAGATTTCCTTCTTGACACAGATTTTATAATCTACACAGATCTCCAACCATTAACTTACCAACATCAGATGAAAACACCTTCACCCAGATTTGCAAGATTAGTCTCTAAACTAGGAGTATTCACATTTGATATAAAATATATATCAGGAAAAGACAATGTAATGGCAGATTTTCTTTCCGGACCATTTTAAAATGAAAAAGATTTTATACGTTTCAAACAAGGACAATTTTTAATCAACCAAAATAAATATTTCAACATTGTTACAAGATCAAAATCAAAAAATTTGGAACAACCCAATCCAAATCAAAATTTGAAAAATGGAAAAATTATGAAACTCAAAATTGATAACAAAAGAAATATTATCAATGACGATAATATTTTCGATTCAATCACTGGAAAAAGTAAAGATGGAATCAAGAAAAATGAAACCATTACATTTAAATCTGAAGAAAAAATAAGAACACTTATTTATGGAAAAGACATTCCTATCAAAACACTGGCTGATCACCAACAGCTAGATGAATATTGGGGACAAGTTTATAAATTCCTTGTCGAAGATTTCATTTTTGATCGTAAACTGTCAAAACAAATTTCGAAACATGCTCATAAGTTCTACCTTGGAAAAGATGACATTATCTATAAGAAAAAATCAATTCATGATAATCCATACCAGGATGTTCCTGTAATTCCAACATCTTTAATACTAACAATCCTGAAGGAATGCCATGATGACCCAGTCAATGGAGGATATTTTAGACGACAAAAAACATTAGAAAAAATAAAATCCCAATATTTTATTCTGAAAATTTCACAGAAAGTAAACAATTATATAAGTTCTTGTCATGAATGTCAAATGCAACAACGAAATCCAAAAGAAATCGAATGATGAAACCAATTCCTGTGAAGGAATTTGATCCATTTTCCCATATCGAAATAGATTTCATTGGAAAATTTAACAACAATTATGAGAAGAACTATGTTCTCGTAGGTGTCGATAAATGCACTAATTATTGCATTATAAAAACTGTTAGGCATCCTAACGCAAACAGTGTCAGTAAATTTCTTAAGAAAATTATGACTTCCCATGGAAAACCAAAACTAATAACGTATGATAATGGAACACACTTCAGAAATGAAATTGTATATAAATTTTGTTAAGAAAATAACATCGAGATAATCCATTCATCAGCATATAGACCACAAACACAAGGACTAGTCGAACGAACCAACGGCATTATCAAAAAATGCTTAGCAAAGTACAATCCGAAGACTGAGGACGAATGGATTGACACACTTTTTAATGTAGTGTATGCGTATAATGCATCGCCCATTCACTTCTTAAATAACACGTCACCATTTTTCTTCCTTCATTGTTATCAACCCCTTACACCGTTAAACGATATGTATTCAATACCGTCAACAAAACCAATGACTGAATGAAACAACGTACTCAAAAATTTGAAATTGACGAAAGAAAAAATTCCCATATTAGAACAGAAAGCGTCAGAAATAAATTCTCGAAACTACAATAAAAACAAAGTTTTGTATGAATTTAAACCAAATGATTTGGTATTAATTCAGTAAAGCAAAAATGTTGCAAAAAACAATTTCAAATACCAAGGACCATTCAGAATTGTGATGAAAAACTCATATTTAAACTATACGATACAATATACGTATAATGACAAAAGACAACCTACTGAAGAAAACATTCAAGTTAGATGTCTCATACCTTATGTCCTTAGAAAAAACGACATAAATAACAATATTATTCCACCAGAAATTGAAAATTCGAAACAAAAATCGAAACTTAAAATTTTATAAGTGAATAATAAATCAACTACTAACTATTAAAAACCAACCATTGAAGATGCAACTGATGAAAAAAATAAAGAAGATTCACTACACGATATTATCAAATCAATGAATAGAAATAGAGGCAGAAAAGATTAATGATATTTTGGCTTTATTATTTTATGCTCAAACGTCATATAACTATTTTTTCTTAAAAAATCTAGTTCCTCTCATACAATTTTTTTCCTTTTTACATACTTTTACGTTTAATTTGTCAAACTTGGGAAAATGTATATAATTTTTTTGGATCAATTTTTTACATTTTTTGAAAGATTTTATGAAATATTATAAATTATATTTTGTTAGTATTACGTATTTTATTTATGTGTATTGTGTTAATTTATTTATTTTAAATTTTCTTACCTTATTTGTGTGATTTATGTCTCCGTATTTTCTTTCTTGACCCACTCTTGTGTTGTTCTACGACCCCATCTGGCCAACTGTTGTTGTTTTGGTGCGATATCAGGTCCACCAATCCTATCATCTTTGGGTGCAGGTCTCTTTGCAGTGCTTCTCCAGTTTGCTGTCAGATTAGCTCTTGAAGTAAACTTGAATGGTTTGTAATTTGAATTCGAGGACATTATGTTCCGAGGAACCCCGAAAGGATATTTTTCCCTTTTTTCCTTATTTTCTTTAATTACCGAAGAAACGGATTTTTGAGCAGTTTTAAAAGCTTTATGATCTTTGTGAACGTCTTTAATGTCGATCATATTATTCAAATCAGGTGTGATTGCCCAATTTTGAGACCAATTATGTGTTTCAACCCACTTTTTGATATTGGACGAAGTCCACAGTTTCTCACCTCCAGATTGTTTTTCAGACACTTTCCATATGTTATCAGATGTCCCAGTGGACACACGAGTAAGAAATACACGTGGAAGTGGCTCAACTTGAGTAACAGAAATTTCTTCCAACGGAACATTGCACTTTTCAATAAAAGGTACATTTGTTTCCCCGATCGAACGTTTCTCTTCCTCAGTCAAGTTCACCTGAACACCAACATCAGCTTTTGGTTTATGGAAAGTTAGCACATAGTCAATGTCCTGATACTTCAAAGCATTCAGCTCATCTTCGAGTTTTGTTTTGCTATTGAAAATATAGAGGTAACGTTTGTCTATGTACGGCGTTATAATCCTATTGTGGGTTGTAGCTAGTCCGATACTGTAGCCTGGATTTAAATTTCTTTTCAATGTCAGGATATTGTTGAAGCAGCTAACATCCACAGTAGAATCCCAATGATCCCAAATAAAGAATTTGAACCGTGTAATTTTTGACTCTTGTGTCATATCGATAAGATCGATAGTATGCAAATGAAGAAATCTACACTCTACGATCTCATTGGTTTTGTGTTGAATCATGATCAATGGTGTCAGCACCCCATTAAGAAATGTGAGTAGTACACCATGTTCTTGAGTCAATGTCTCAGCTTAAATTAAAGTAAAAGACAATCCAACCTTTATTTCAATGCCTTCCAGGAAAGTAAACACATGGTAATGATAACATACCATTTACGAAGGTAACTGCTTCCTCGCAGAACGCTAAATCAGAAATGTGTAATCACCTGTTGGCTCGGAAATTGATATGATCTCCTCGTGCTTTCTTGCCACGTTGGTTGATCCGGATGCATTAAAAAATTCATCATTGTAAAATTTGTTGATGGATGACTGATAAAGCTCGTCAATAACATCTAAAGCCTATCCAAGCAGAGATGAGATCTAGAGTGACATCATCAAAAGTGACAGTCTCATCAGCCATTGAAATCCCATATCTTGGAAATATTTTCGTATCTGATACAGGACAAACACCTCTAAGATCCATAAAACACCTTACCGATGTTTCAAATTCACTCTTAGTTAAATTTTAATTTTCAGACAATGAACATCCCAATGTCATTTTCTTTAATCCTTTCTTAATAGTATTCATTTTTCTTAAAAGCAACTTGTTAATTACCGTGTGAAAAGAAATATCCTAATTACAGAATTTAAACTTTGGTTTCATTAAAAATTTTCAAATTAAAAATTTTATTTTTTTGAAAGAAAAGATATTCTAAGATTTGTACTAAAAAAAATGCAAACTCCATGAACCAAAACAAAATTGAAAATTTTCAAACGTAAAACTGTAAATATGAAAAAAGTACAAGTATGATCTTGTTGTTCAAAATAGATGTAAAAACTCCAGATAAATACACTATTTTACTCAATGAAATTTGAACGTTCTTAACTTTGTACAAAGATTATCCGATCACGATAGAAAGCATAAGACATACTGATTTTCAATTAAAATTTTGAGATTAAATATACATCATTTTTTCCCTTTTTCCCATTTTTTCTCCCTAAAAAATGATGTCAACCTAACGTCAGCTTTCTTAATTCCAATAATTAATTAATTTTTCCTGGTACAAAACCAATTATTTCATCTCTTCAAATTTAATATTTCGATAATTTCCATCTCTATGTTTTGTCAAATTTGCAATTTTAGGTTGCAGATGGATTTTTATTCAAATATTTTTCACTTTTTTTTTGTATAAAATCACGTATTAATTAATAATCAGCAATTAGCATAACATGCCTAATTCAGTATTTACAGCATCGACAGGAGCCTATTTCGAAGAATATAAACGTTTACGTATATACCAACAAACAGTTACAATAATTTATACAGTTCAATTGAACTTATCAAATTCCACTAAATTCATCGGAACCAACATTTATTTGCTTTTGACTAAGAAATGCGACTGGGATGATCTCACATGCAGATTACACCTTGTCAGCAAAAAATACAAAATTCTCTTTGAATCGCTGATTCACTCGAACTTAGCAACTGTTCAAAATTTTTATTCACAAACTCATGGTTTACGAGTAAAAAGGGATACCACTTTAAACAAAGTAAGAGATTTTTTGACGATCTTCTTTCTATCTGTAGTAGAAATTTAACCTAAAAAGATGGAGAATCCCTTTTAATATACGAAATTTCATTAAAATCTCAGTACAACACTCTAAAAGATAAAGTCATATCAGACCATTCAGACTTATTAAATATCACTGGAAATATCAAATCCATATCAAAAAATTTCCCACATTTTTACAATGACTATCTCACAGCAAGAAAAATACTTGACGTTACATTGTCAAAGTACGAAAAAGAATCAAGGATTATCGGTGAAATCACCAATTACAAGAATACAATTTCGAATGAATTACGACTCGTATATGCTCCATTCCATGAAAATAAAATATATCCTTTATTCTAGTAAAAATCACCATTTACTCTCAATTGTTGTATCTAACAACACCTTATATGAAGATCTAATAAAATTAACCCCCCTCTTGTTAAAAAACAAGCTTGAACTGAAAATTCCCATTGAACATCTTATGACTTATAATCATATGGATCTTATCAATTGTAATATATATGACGATATACTTGAAAGTAGAATTAAAAATCCCTGTAAAACAGGCAAACTCTGATTATCGACCTTATAAATTTATTCCCTTAACATTTAAATACCATAATAATCAACTTTGCTCTTGGGAGCATGAACCGTCAATTGATATCCAGAATTCTGATGATGAATCAGTACAACACGTCACAGGAACTGAGTTACATTATTTTAACGCAGAAAAACAATTATGTTATCTACCAGATAACAGAGGATCCGACAAAGTTTACTCATGTGCAAAAACGTTATTTTTAGGTAAACCCTATAAAGATATTCTTAAATCATGTTCTTTCCACTGTGAAACAAATCACAAAAATACAATAGTTCACCAATTCGCTGAAAACAAGTTTGCAATTACTAATCCTTTACGTTTATTTGCCACTGATACCTTATCTTCCAAATCTGTAAAAATCTCAACAATATCATCATATCCTGGAACAATTCTCTTAACAGTTCCATGCCATGTCCAAATTGAAAACAAATTGGAAAATGATTTCTCTGAAACCATTATTCCAAGAGGATTTCCATGCCCCCGAGATATGCCTGATGATGTTCATACTGAGCATTATATTCCTCTCCTATTTACTAAATATGATGTTGTAATTGATTTTGATATTAAAACGACAATAGCATTACCAATTATACATGCCTACAACCCCAATTGGACTATGTTCATACCACCTTTCTCTCCTATCAGTCCTACTAATGAACTCAGAGAAAAATTTGATAATTATGAAATTAAATTCAATACTATTGGAGATTGCAACTCAATTTCATTAATTACTATTATTATATTAATTTGGTTATGTTTTATTACGTTTACTGTAATTTATTTATTCCTTATATTTTTTATACGTTTGAGAAAACCATTAGAAAATAAACATATTGCACAACTATTCTATGAATTGACAAGTCCCGTAGAAAATAATATGGCCAAAAATTATGAAGATGTCAATGTTAAAAAAGATAATTCAAAATAAGTTTTATAAATTTAAATTTTGATATATATCAATCGAATGAATATTTTGTTATATAAATAACAATGTTTTATGAATATTATGTTAAAAATCTATATTTTATATCCAAGTGATCCAACCTATCCTTTACTTCCAAATTCATGTTTTTACCAAACATTGAATTTCAAACTACCAGGGTGTTTATGTAACGATATTTTCGTATTGTTTATAATACTTCATAATTTCGTATTACTAATTATCATCATCATCATCATTACTTTCATTCTATTTTTCTATTATTTCCCATTCATTAATTCTCCCGTCATTTCTTCAAGAAAAGACTTGTTTGATAACATCATTTCCTACATAAACAGTTACTGAGTTTACTCATAAACAATGAACTCATGTCTTGTTTACACTATTTTTGCAATCTTGTATATAAACTAATTTGTACTAATTTATTTGTGTACACCCACTTTATGTCATATTCTTACGAGACCATTGGTCATACTTCATGTACATATATTTCTATTAACCAATAAGCTTAAAACCCTTCTCCAACACTCTGTAAATTTGCTTGAACCTCCTCTTTTTACTTACTATATAATCTCATGATTTATACTCTTTTATTCATTCTAATTCTATTTCAATCAAGTTTACTTTTTGATTACCTTGTTATACCAATTCTTTTAATTCTTGATATTTACTACTGTTAAAAATTTTATAAAGTTTATATCTAATACACTCTTTTAACCAACTTGTGTATTTGATTGTTCTGTTATGATATATAACCTTCACACAGACGATGGAAGAAAAGTACTTGTAACGTATATTTTCGTCTAATTTTAGAAATGTTGAACATATTTGTCTAAATGTTTTCGAATACCAAAAATGTATATATTCATCAACAATTATACATCCTATAACTCTTTGTAAACTACCACTAATTTACCCGTATTTGAATTTATGAATATAGATATAATGTCTCTATACTCTTGACCTAATTGTGCCTGTCCCTCGAGTATTCTACGAGTCAGCACAACACTATAATAACAAAAACCTACCTAACTTAACCTATCTGACAAGTACACGTACATACCCTGAACAAATATATAAACCCTCGAATTGAAGGAATAAGACACAGTTCCTCGACAGTTACTTCTAAGTACCTAGAACCTTTCTAGTAGAAGTCCCTAGTGAACAGACATTCTTGTCAAACGGATTGTGATACAATATGTATAAGTGTTAACGTATTAATTGATGAACTGTATTGTACAAATTTATTATTTTATTAAATGTGATATTTCAATTGTGTGTTTTAAAATATTATTGAGTCTCTTAAACAAGTTGAGGTCCACTATTTTCTATGGATTACAAATCAAATATTTAAACTACTTTAGAGGTATTAATACTTATCCAGTACTTAGTATCTCGTGTATGGTGTAACACTGAAAGTGGTCTTAAATAGGTACGTTACCACCTATTTTGGCTGTTACAGTAATCGAGAGAATAAAATTAAAAGTAAAGACTTCTGTCTGTTTGTACTTTTTTTCTAAAAATGTAATAAATAATTTAGCTAATCCACTCTTGAAGTTATAATGTGAAAATAAAACCGAGGAATGATAATGAAATAAAAATATTACAAAATGATAATATGTGGAATACCTAGTCCTGAGAAGTACTCACACATAGTAGGTAATCAACAGCTTTGTGTGTTATCTCTCATCATACTCGAATGTATGGCAGAGCCAAATCCAAATAGAACACTGGCGATTATATACCCAGTTTTATGAGTTTATATAGGGAATTTGGCACACATACACAGATACACAGGTGCACATACACATATGGTATTATGTCATAACATTAGGTCCTTTCATATTCTGTAAGGTGATAAGAAATGACTCAGCGCATTTGAAAACAGGCTGTGATATCACAAACATCTTTATCAGGAAATTTTTCACAGTCCGTGTAATATATCTTATTTGTACATATGTATAGGTAAGAATGTACATACTGAGAAGTCCGAGATCTAGACCTTAAAATAAAAATTATTTTCGACAAAATAATGACGTCACAATTTGTATACAATTTTTCAAAAACAAAATTCAAATTTGGACATTATATTATCCGAATTTGAACTTGTATTCAGATGAAGACATGAAGACAGAAATAAAATCTGATTCTCTTACAGGCAATTATAATACATTTTATTTCAGCAAACAATTCTTCCAAATTCTGACAATTTCAGACAAATAATTTGGTTCGATCCGACAGACTGGTGTCATGAGATATATGGGGATGAACACAAATTGAATAGAAGTAAAAACCCATCGACGGACATGAATGCAGCCAACCTTGTTTCGCTTTATCTATCGCTTTTACACGCTTTGCTTGCAGTTTGCAGTGATATTATATTTTATTATATTTCATTTTATCAGTCATCCACGTGCGTTTAGCCTATTATATGTCGAAGTATATATTTTGCTATCTGTAATTTTATTGGCTGCACACACATATTAATTCCTCTCACTTTTTTGTATTATCAACATCGCATGTTTGAAGGCAATTAAGCTGACAATAAGTGGGTAAATTTCTCTAACAAGAAGAGCTAACTTGCAAAGACAAATTCTAATTTTAATTCACTCTTACTTTTGCTCTGACAATACCCGGTACTAGGTTCGTCTTTGCAATTGAGTCCTTCTTGTGTAGGCAGATAGTAGCAAGTCCAAGTCTCAAGTCCTATGTCAAATTCCTTGCATAGGAAATTTTAATAAGTGTACCATCTAAGGATGTAGATTAAGTTCAATCTGATCTGCCTTGAAGACAACTAGGGTGGTAGTTGGAATTCCAGTTAGGTTCAGTTGAAGACAAGGCAAATTAGGGATGTTATTTCGTCACAAAGGATCAGTAGTGACGACACATAAGCCATTTCTAATTTCGTCAGTTTACAAATCACACTTCAAGGCAATCTTTTGAAAACACCTACGAGGTGAAGTTATCAATCATCAATACGATCAGATGGAGTTCCTGGCATTTGTTAGGAGGGAAATTTGGTGTGTTGAAGACAAATCCAAGACAAGCTTGGCTCGAGATGACTGCTTTGCTCTGTCAATTAAAGGCTGCGTAGAGCCTTCTTATGCGCATAGTGTATTTGATTTCATCTATGTTAGTTTATTTTTCTCACCTCACCCTCACTTTAACCAAAAGCTCTGAGATCTAAAGTTTCATATTAGGAGTCTTTTACACAACACCACCATCACTTATGAAGACAAACAATTAGGTGAAGACACAACAACTTTCTGATGGTTTCCCCTACTTGTTGTCTGCAATAGCTTTTTTTTACCTTTTTATTTTTCCACTGTACACTTTGCTTTGTTCCACTTTGTTGACACTATAGTTCTTTTGTAATTATAGTCTTTAACTAAATAATTCTGCTGTTCATTTTTGTAAGTTTCGAACCTTTTATGAATCAAAACTTTGTTAGGTCCTTCTGTCCACACCACCCAGCTAATTGCTGATTCGTCATATTAATTTGCTGAGATGTGATGAAAACTGTAAGCTGCGTTCCACTGTGTCCGAAGAAGTTTAACTCAAGCCAAGAAGAATTCAGCTGTAAGATATTGGCAAAGTCAAAAAAATAAAATGTTTTAAAAACACAATTCAAGACCCCTCGATTCAGTGATTCAGCTGCATTATGCACTAGTTTAGGACATTGTGACATCATTAACATTTAAACACCACAATATATTAAATGTTGACTTTATGAGCTCATCGATTTGAAATTGCCTCTTGAAACAAGGCAATCGATTTTGGACGCCTCAATACATTCATCAATGTAAATATTTAATATCATAGAGACAAAATAAAAAACCACCGTTTTGATGGCAACTGTAAGTATATTTTCGTCTATTTTTAGAAATGACGAAGATAATCGTCCACACATTTTCGAACACCAAAAACACAGATATTTTTAAACAATAATGATCCTATAACTCTTTATAAACAACCACTAAATTACCCGAATTCAATTTTATGAATATAGATATACTAGCTGTATATTCATGACCTACTTGTGCCTGTCCCTCAAGTACTCAACGAGTAAGCACAACCCTATAATAACAACACCCTACCTCACTTTACCAATCTGACACGTACGTTTTCATACCCCGAACGAGTATATAATCCCTCGATTCAGTGGAAAAAGACAGTTCCTCGACAGCCACTTCTAAGTACCTGGAACCTCTCTAGTAGAAGTCTCTAGTGAACAGATAGTCTTGCTTGTTGAATTGTGATTATATATGTATTAATATTAACTTATGTTTTATGTACTTTGATGTACGAATTATTATTTTATTAAATGTGTAAACTCACTCATGTGTTCTAAAATATTATTGAGTCTCTATTATATGTTAAGGTCCACTATAGTTTGTGGATGATAAACTTGAATTTATTCTAGAAGTATTACTGCTTTTAAAGTACGTGATATTTCGTGTATGGTGTAACACTGAAAGTGGTTCTAACTAGGTACATTACCACCTCTTTTGGCCATTACATTATTGGCGCCCAACTGGTCTGCTATTGCGAATCAAACTCTTGCTCTAGTACCTATTTCCTGGAGTTGCTGATCCAAGTTGCTCTTTCAATTCCTCTGATCCGAAGTACCTTGCATTAACCTTGAAAACTCTAGTTAAGTACTCAATGAGAAAGGTGTAAGGCCTGTTCTTGAGGAAAGGAAGTAAAGGCTACTTGCAAGTGGAAAAAAAACAGAAGTGAAAAGAAAATCCAAAATTCAAAACCAACAAAGGATATTTATTATACCAAAATTAAGAAAAAACAGCTGTATATACAAAAATTCAAAGGGTGAAGAAGACTTCGGTGACAAAAACCACAGCAGATCAATCAACCTCCTGTTCAAACAAAAGGAAAAAACAAAGTAACAATTAATATTAAGTATAATTTGCGTCCCTCCAGTAATTATAAGATTTGTTAAATAATTGTAAGTCGCAAAAAATTTATTTTTATGAATGAAACTTGGGAAAACTTATCCAAACCCAATACTACTAAAAAAAATTTAATTTGGTTCATCGAAGCTAAAAATTTTGAATTAATTAACGTGTGTCAAAATTTAAATATCGAAGTTGATAAAAAATATTTTTCTCATACAAAAACCCAAGAGGATATCCTACTAAAAATTAAATCTAGTAAAGAAATTCAAAAATTATTAACCCTTGAAAATATAAAAATAATTTTACAAACAACACGAAAACCTCATGAACAAATTCCAGAATTAGAAAATCCAATAATAAGAAAATATTTTAATCCCCCTAATATTTAAACTCCACTTTTGGAAAATTTGGATAACCCCACCCCATTTCCAAGAATTATTAATCTAGCCAATATTACTGAGTGCTTAGAAAAATCTGACGAAGATTTCCTCACCGCAGAACTTGAAACTAGAATCTTAGAAAATTTCGACATTCCAATAAAAAATGAAATGACAGGAGAGGCTGTGGTAATTTTCAGACCTTCCCTATATGGCCACACCCCAACTGAAGATATCGTGTCATTTTTAAATGGATTTGAAAATGAAATGGAATTGTTCAATTGGGATACTAACATGAAATTCAAAAAAATAAGAATTGCATTTTCTGGCCTCTCTAAACAAATGTTCAAAGAAAGAATTCAAGCAAACCCCGAATGTAACAATTGGAAAAAAACTAAACAAAAAATCCTGGAAGTCTTTACTAGAACCAAACCCCAACTAGGCGAAATACTGTACGAAAGGAAATATAATGGTGAAGCTGATTTCCCTGCGTACATTATGTTCGTGAAAAGAATCTTAAAACAAATTGAACCAGATATTACTGAAGAAAAAATAATCGAAAAAATAATACCTAATCTTCCCGAAAGGGAAAGAGTATTTTTAATAAAAAAAGAACCAAAAACAATTCAAGAACTCGATAAGGCCTTCTCTAAATACTTAGAATTTAAAGACAAAGTATTTGGACATTCAGACCCCCTCCTACGGAGAAAAATCGAACAATTTGAAAAAACTATTGAAGAACTAAAAGCTGGAAAAACGGAAAAGAAAACTGAAAAAAATGTAAATTTAGTATCATCTGATCCAGTCTGGAAAGCTGAAATGAAAAAAATGAGCACTGCAATACCGAACATTTCAAAAACTCAGGAATCCAGGAAAAATAAAAACCCCCAAAATAAAAATAATAATAATGAACAAAATAATTATAATCAAAACCAAAATCAAAATCAAAATCAAAATCAAAACCAAAATCAAAATAGGAATAATAATAATAATAATAACATTGGCAATTGTAACCAGAAACAAAACTGGAACCAAAACAATCAAAAGAGAAATTGGAATAATAATCAAAACTTTAACCCTAATTATAAAGGTAGAAATTTCAACCCAAATTTTTATAGAAACAATTTTTATAGAAATAACAATGGGTACTACTCCAACAGAGCTCTGAACTGGAACCAGTTTGGCCTTCCAAATTGGAACTCAAACTAGAATAACGCTCCAGCATGGTCTGGTATCTCATTTAATACTCACCAAAATCCCCCTTTTGTGGCTGCAAATACTCAAATAATTGCCCCTCTGGCACCATTGATGGTAGCCCTACAACAAACAAAATTACCTCCAAACATCAAACCCCAAGGCCTGCAAAATAATTGCTCAAAAAAATAAGTGTCCCCCTTACAGATAATTTGTCAGCTGTAAGGGATGTCTTGAACAAAGAATTGAAACAGGTTAACAATGTTAGTGATGAGAAATTTCAAAATAAAGGGTACTGCAGAACCAAATGTAAATTTCACCTACCTTTTGCCATTTGTGGTAAACAGATACTTAGCCTAGTCAATCCAGGTTCGGAACAGACACTAATTGATGAAAAAGTTTTTAAGAAAGTCAATTTTACAGAACCAATTCTACCAACAACAATAAGATTTCGTGGTGGGGATAGCCAACCTCTCAAGGTCATAGGAGTAACCAATGTGATTTTTTCCATTGATCATTGCATTAACCCACATCCCACCTTCGTTGTCGGAAATTTGGTAGAACCGGTCATATTGGGTTATGACTTTTTGTCAACTCATAAAGCCAAAATGGACTTCTCTAAAAACAAATTCACTATACCGTGTGGTGACAAAGAGCCATGTTTTGACATGCCTGAATGTCACAATTACTCGATTGAAATGGAAAATAAGTTAGGTTATGTTAAGCCCTTTAAATATTTTCACCCCCAGACTTTTAAAATTGAGGAAAATTCAGTGCTAATTTTAGCAAACTTTGCCTGAGCACCTGGAATTTCTGTGTGAAACATCCATGGAAGAAAAACATAATTTCTTTGTAATCATATCAGAAGACACGATAGCGGCTGTTAACCACAATAACAGACCTCACGTGATCTATAAAGGCAAATACTTAGGAAAATTTGAATTAAGTAGCGCAGTAGAAATTAATTCCTGCCAAATTGAAAAAATAACAGAAACTACTATTTTTAAGGATAATCGAGGAAATCTAACCCGATTAACCCAAAGCTTTCGCTTGAACAAAAAATAAAAATGTATAAAACAATCAATGAATTTAATAATATTTTTACGGGAAAAACAGACAAAGTCTCTTTTTGTAAAGTACCCGAACAAATTGTCCGAGTAGACGACAAAACTCCACTGCGGTGTAGAAATTTTAAATTCTCAGACGCAGAACATGAGGCCCTACATAAACTGGTCGATGACCTAGTAAAATCAGGTGTACTAAAAGAGTAAAAATCAAAATTTGAATCCCCAATTTTTGTAAAAATAAAACCAGACGGAGTCTACAGAGTAATAGTAGACTACCGAAGAATAAATCAAAGAATTACTATGGATAACAATCGTGTTCCTACGATTTTAGTAATTTGGCCGTACTTAATAAAATAAAAAATGGTTTACGATGATTGATTTAAACAGTGGATATTTACAGATTCCTCTCACAGAAGAATCTAAACAATACACTGGAATAAATGTGGATGGAATTGGATACGTATTCAATTCTACCCCAATAGGCCTTAGCATTTCTCTGTCTATTTTCCAAACCATCATGGTTGACATATTCCACGATATATTTTGGAAAAAAATGGTATGTTACCTGGACAATATTTGTATTTTTGGAGAAATGTTTGAAGAATGTCTCAAAAATACAAGAGAAGTGCTAAAAAGATTAAATAAAGTAAATTTAAAAATAAAAACATAAAAATTTCAATTTGCAATGAATGAAATTGAAATCTTAGGACATACTGTCCAATATAACGAACTACGTCCATTAAACAAAACTATTGAGGCTATAAAAAATTTAAACGCCCCAAATACGTTATAACAATTACGATCATTTTTAGGATCGATAAACTACCACAGAAAACTAATCCCCAATCTAGCTGAAATTATTGCCCCTCTTACTGATATATTAAGAGGAACAGATAGCAAATCAAATGCCAAAATTAAATTAAATCAAGAACATCTTGAAATCTTTGAAAAATTAAAAGAAATAATTATTTCCAAACCTGTAATGGCAATTTATGACCCAAAATTGGAAATCTGTGTTGAAGTTGATTCTTCAAAAATTGCATTAGGTGCAGTGCTGCTGCAAACTAATCACATTACGAAGCATAAACATCCAGTTGGATACTTCTCAGAAAGAGTCCAACCTGCCCAGTCAAAATTATGTTCTTTCTGGAAATGTTGGCAATTACAAATGCATTAGCCCATTTCTGTGGATACTTACTAGCATTACGCATTGTAGTATACACGGACCATAAGCCTCTGGTTTATAATCAGAAATTCAATACCCCAAGTCCAAGATTAATTAGATTAATCTCAAAATTAAATAAATACAGTTTCCAAATTAAACATATCGCAGGGAAAAATAACTGCATGACTGTTATGTTGTCCCGTCCTCATGATGAACTGGACAAAATTACATTTGAAAAAGGTGAATTTTTAGTAGATAAAAAATATGCTCTCCACGATGAAGAGAAAAATATGAATACTCTTTGTAGAATTCACAACGACAATTTTGCCCCGTTAAACCCTGTGTTTTACCAAAATCAAAATACGTGGTACTACCCAAGTACTACGTCCCAAAATTACTATTACCCCCCTTCCCTAGCATCAACTTTCCCATATTATCCTGTGGTACAAACCACAAGCCCACAGAATGAATGTGATCATTCTCAAAATTGCCCCAACCAAACTACAAATGTAGTCACCAGATCTGCTCTTAGAAGAGAGTCAAATCTCGATAAGCAGATTGAAATAACCCCTTCGGTAACTCCCGACTCACCACAAATTTCCAATCCCACTTTTACATCACTTCCCCAAACAGATGACCAAACTTCTGAACACCTCCAAAAAATCGAATTACCTGAAAATTTAAAAACAATGCAGGAAAATGACTCGCATTGGGAAAATGTGATTTCATTATTAAACTATAACAAAATTAAAAAGATAAAAATAAAATATGAAAATTAAATCGTACAATACAACTATACTTTCTCAATGAAAATAATGTTTTAAAGAAATTACCTAACCCAACCTCATCGTATGATGAAGCGGTTACTGTAATTCCAAAAAAATTAATTCCGGTTGTTATAAAAAAACTACATGACGATCCGTTGTATGGAGGTCATTTCGGATTATAAAAAAAACAAAAAATAAAATAAAAAACCAGATTCTTTTAAAAATATGGTGCAAAAAATAACAGAAAATGTATTATCATGTCATGAGTGTCAAATGGCACAAAATTCCCCGAAATAAGCTGGCTACCTCAAACGTATAGAAATCAAAAATCCCAAACCATTTTCTCATTTGGAAATCAATTTCATAGGGAAGTTTAATACCAAGTATGAACACTTGTACGTGCTTGTCGGTGTCGACAAAAGCACAAACTTTTGTACCATACGCCAAAAAAAAATCTAAATGCTCAATGTGTAATTGAGTATTTTAAATTTATCTGTTACACGTATGGCACACCCGAAAAAATTTCTTGCGATAACGAAGGTCATTTTGCCAATGAATCCGTTTGCAAATTCTGTGATGAGAATAATATCAAAATTATTTACTCCTCTTTTTATTTCCCCCAATCGCAAGGACTTGTTGAAAAAATCAATGGTGTCATTAAAAAATCACTCTCGAAATACGACCACTCAAACGAAAAAGAATGGATCGAGACCATTCATAAAATTATCTTTGCGTACATTATAAGTCCGATTGAACACTTAAATAATAAATCCCCATTTTACCTACTTCATGGATTTAATCCTAAAGTACATTTACCAGAAATACCGAAAAACTCTGGAAATAAAATAACTCATGAAGAAGAAATTGAAACGCTTCTTCAAACGAGAGAAAAATTGCCGAGCTTAGCAAAAAAAGCATTGGAAAAAAACGCAAAACATTATAACGCACATAATAAGATCATTTACTTCAAGCCAAACGACCTTGTTTTGCTGCGTCAATCGAAAAATGTCGCAAAAATAAAATGAAATATACCGGACCTCATAAAATTGTTTGAAAGGTCACGGATCTAAATTATATAATCCGTATTAAAACAGACGATAAAACTGCTTACGAAGAAACAGTACACGTACGACGATTAATACCATATAAATCTCGTAATACCGACAAAAAAAATAGTGAAACAAATTCCGACAAAAATAACAAAAACCCCAAAACCCCCATCCCAATGCAAATCATACCTAAACCAAGAGGTCGCCCTTGGAAAAAACAAGAGTAGATATGTGTAAAGTATATTACATACATCTACGTGTTTTTTCACTCACGACTTTCTTTTTCTTCTTCTTCTTTTTCCTACCCGCCCTCTTACCTCTCATTCCCTCTTAATAAAATTAATAATGAATAAATAAAACACCAGGTCCAAAAAAATACCAAAATTCTTAAAACTAAATGGTATTAAAAAATTAGAAAAACTCACCAATTCCCAAGGTATCTGCATAGCCATCCAGAAACTCGGCAAGGTGCTCCCCACTGGTATTGCTACTGGTGTCAGTCGACATCGGAGATGGATTTTCGTTCAAGGCTCCTTCCTCTCCCAAACTCAAATCCACCGTGGAGACGCTGTCCTCAACTGAGGGAGTGTCCCATAGGAACGAGTAAATGGTAGGATCAGTCAGCAACCATCCTCCCCGGAGCGACATGGCACGGTTACCTTCAGTTGCATCGTAGTGGCGGACCATGTTAAGACCAACGATGGAATCCGAGACGTCCAGCCATGGTTTATAATGCTTGTTTTAAAACCGAGCAAAATTGTCTCTGTCTGGACCAATCAGGAAATCTGTGAGGTATGTCCTGTCGACATGGACATACTCAACCATGACTGCCTTGTTGGTCTGCTGCGATACACAAAGTAGACAAACCAACAGCCCAAAGAGTACCCCCAGGCCAACCATTCCCTGCGTGTCTAAATTCCCACAAAACTGGAGCTTTAACCCCGAGTATCCAAACTCGACCATCATGGCACGAGGATAAAACACTCGGAGTGAAAAAAGCATTTGTTTTGTGAATTCTTCGCACGATGGACAACATACAAACCTCACAGAATGGCTCCAGTAGCTGATGTCCTCCTCGATGGTTTCTTCCTGCACTCGATGTGGTTCAAACTCATTAATGAACGCCCCTCTATTCGCCTCGCCCAATATACGATAAAAAAGGAAAAACAATCGATGTAAACAATAGAAAAGCCGCGATTCACAGGGACAGTCTTGGAAGGGATGAATCTTCATGAGAACCTGGCTACTGATAAAACAGGTCTCATTGGCGTCTACCTTTCCATGAGAGACAAACATTCTGTCATTCATGTAGGTGATAGTCATGTTGTTGTTTTTATCAAGAAAATCAGATTAATAGAAAAAGAGAAAACTACGCAAATTGGTTCCGAAGAAAAAAACACAACCTGCAGTTCACTGAACTAGGTGCGATGAAATCGGAATAGAACCCGGAAAAGAATACATAAAATAATAATAATAGATAATACGAAAAAAAAAATAGAAAAATTGGAAAATAATTAGTGAGATGAACTCAGACGGTTGCAAAACTCAAACTGATCGGTCAAACTTACTAAACTTTATACTAAACGTATGACTGTTCGTTGAAAGAAGAATATGATATTATAAAAAATCAACTGTTGACCGAACATGCAGCTTTAGTAAATACGTCCACTAATCTGCATAGTTTTATCGATCATACAAATAATTTTATGACAAAATTTGTTTCGCATACAAACTCTTTCATGGAAAACTGTGTATTTTCAGTGGATGACATGACAAAGAAAAAAGAGGAATAAAAATAGAGCAAAATATTTAAAGGAAAAAGACATGAGAGAAAAAGAGCAACATTGGGCTAAGTTGATGCGACAGCAGAAAATCAAATGAGGATTGTTGCGAGATTCTATTCGATTGCAGTTTGTTTCGTCATCATACCTCAGTTTGACCTTTCATGGAGGCGATAGGGTGTAAAATTCTCTTCCATTTAAAAGTTGTTTGGATAAATTCTGTTCAGTTTAAACAAAGTTAAGCGTAAAAGAAATCTGAGTTTATTCGAGAATCTTAATCTTTCAAAGGAATGCACTTTTTGATAGTAATATCACATTATATGGACATTTTGTTATCTTTGTTTAATAACGGAAAAACGTTTCTATTTTGTTGTCCATATCGCATGTGGATTTGTTTATTCCTGCCATTATTTTATTGCTTGCATTTTTTGTACTGATTATCTTCGGAGATTCTTTTTTTAATGGAATTCCAAGAGATTCTAAGTTCATTTCCTCTTTTTCAGCATATCTTGATTAGTTTTAAATATTAATTTTTTGGGAATAATTTTATTTTCTCCTTGCTAGTTGCTCAAATCTACGACTAGAATTATAATTTCTCAGTTTTCTGCTTCCTAAGGGCCTGCCTCTTTTTTGTGGGATTATGAGGTCTGAAGGGTCATATTTTATTGTTATGATGTTGTCAGAAAATTTGATCAATTGTTTTTTCCATTTGTTTGTGACTTTTTCATTTGTTAATTTTTTATTTGTATCACATTTTTCAACTGATATGTTCCCTACTTTTTGTATTTGTGTATTTTTAATCGATTCGATCTGTGTATTTTCTTCTACTTCATTAAGTGTGTTTTTCTATGTTAAATTTTGGAGCATTTTTCTGTCATCATTAATAAGGTATGCAGGTTTCAATCTGTCGATTGAGATTGTTTTTTGTTCTCCTGCAATTAGAACCACAAAGTTTTATTATCTTGTGATACAATCTTATGAGGACCAGCATATGGTTTTTCCAACAAAGATCTTATTTTTTTCTTCTCTAATAAACATATGAAATGTTATGCCCAAGTGTTTGAAAACGTGAATGTTTGGTTAGTCATGACAAGCTGCCTGCTTTAAAAAGCTGACTGTATCCATCCATATTTTTGGACTAGTGTTTCAAGGCTAATTTCTTTTGACTGAGTGAAAAAGTCTGCTGGAAGTTGTAGCTCTTTGCCAAGTGCTAGTTGTGCTGCAGAGTGACCTGTGACAGTTTGAAGAGTATATTGAATGTCCAAGAGGATGGTTTGTAATGTATTAATTCATATCTTGGTATTACAAGACATTATTTATGCTTTCAAAGTTCTGTGCCATTGATAAACGTTTCCATTTCCTTGAGTATGGTAAGCTGTGGTGTAATTATGTTGTACACCAAGCTTCTTAGACAACTCGATAAGGGATGAGCTTTCAAACTGGTGACTTTAGTCATAATTATGACTTCAGGTATGCAATAGTGGGCAATCCAAGTGTTGTATAACCTGGCAGTCACAGGAGGAGCTTTCATCTCATAGAGAGGAACTGCCTTTGGCCACTGAATTGCTCTAACTATCATCGTCAACAGATATCAATACCCTTGTGAAGGAGGTAATGGACCCATTAAGTCTATGTGTATAGTTTTAAACCACTCTGTTTGTTTAAAAGATTTAAGAGCTGAACAAGTGTGTCTTCCTAATTTGGACTCTTGGCAATTCAAGCAACTGCAAGCCCATTTGTTGAAGTCAGACTTAATTCATGGCCAAACAAATGTAGATGATACAAGTCCAGCAGTACATTTTAGTCCAGGGTGAGCTAAATTGTCCACACTACTGAAAGACAATTTGCGATAATTTAACAGCAAGAATGGCCTATTCTTGCCTGTACTAATATCGCATATTATTAATAAATTTTGACCAACGATTTTCTGTTGTCTCAATTCTAGAGCTCTGTCTTTTTTGACAACATTTCTTGCAATTCTACATCCTTTAACTGTTCTTTAGCAATTTCAGTGTAAGGTAATTATGATGGTACTGAGATGGCTTCCATCCTACTAAGAGAATCATCAGAAGCGTTAAGTTCTCCACTTACATACTGGATATCTGTATTCAATTGTCCAATATAGTCCAATTGTCAAGATCTTCTCAGGGAGGCTGATTCTGTCTTTTGCATGAAAACATGAGTTAGGGGTTTATGATCTGTGTACACAGTAAAAGATCTACCATTTAATTGGTGCCTGAAATGTTTCAATGCAGCAAACATTGCTGTAGTTTTTCTCAGTTTTTGATAACATTCTTGAGAAAAAAGTGAGCGGTAACTTCTTGCGGTTGTCCTCTTGGTGCAGAGTTGCACCAATAGTAAAGTCAGATGCATTAGTTGTGACACATAATGGCAGATTTTCATCTGGGTGAACAAGTAGAGTTGCATTTGCCAGTGTTTATTTGATTTTTTTAAAGTGCCTTTTTGGCTTCTTCAGTCCAATTGAGTGGAGTCTTATCTCTCTGTTTATTGGTTTTAATCAATTCAAGCAGCTTAATTTGTTCAGCTACAGCATGTTTCATGTAATGTCTATAGAAGTTCACCATCCCCAAGAAATGGCTTAATTCAATGATATCTGAGTGTTTCTGGAAATTCAGTATTGGCTTTTCCTTGGTCTTTAAGAGGAAAATTCCTTCGGTTGAGACTTGACAGCCGAGAAAGTTAATCTTGGTTTGTCTGTATAAACTTTTTCCAACATTGATAATAAGGCCAGCAGCATGTATATGTTGCATAATGGCTCTTACATTCCCCTTGGGCTGTTGCTCATCACCTTCGGAGAAAATACACATATCATTGAAATATGCATAAGCAAACAGAAATTCCATAAACAGTCCATTGATAAATTTTTGGAAAGTTTGTGCAGAGTTACAGTGTCCAGATGGAATTTGAAAGGTAATTCCTATTTGGGCATTGAAATTTGGCGGAACCCCCATTCATGTCAACTTTTGTGAACATTGTTTTACCCTTCATACTTGCATTGAAGTCCATGACACTGGGGATTGGATAGTGATCAGGAAATATTTTAGCATTAAGGTGCTGTAGTCACCAAGAAATTGCCACTCTCTACTTGCTTTTTTGGTCATGTGGATAGGAGAAATCCATGTGCTTTTTGAGGGGTGACATATGTTTCTTTGTATTATGTGGTCATTGTATTCTTGTGTTGCTTTAATCTTATCAGGCAGTAGCCTGTGGGATCAATCGTTGCAAGGCTGTCCTTTAGTCTCAATGTAATTGACTGTATAATGTGTATATGTACAATGCCTGAAAATTGATGGTTGTGTAACTCCAGGAAAGTCAAACAGAATCGATAGGAATTGTTCGTTAGCATTGGTGATACTGGAAATATTTGTGTATAGTTGGTACCCTAACATTTTGCAATCTAATTATATCTCAGTTTCAGTATCTATGATCTTCCCATGTTTAAGTTTTTGACCATGCCAAAATTTGTGAGAAAATCTGCAACCAGGGTTGGTGTTGGAACATCCGCAATTGTGAAGGACCACGTCATATCTCTTTGCAAACTAATGATTACTTTGAGGGTTTCTATTCCATAAGCCAGAAGGTTTTGACCATTCATGGTTTGGAGCAGTATTTCAGAGGAAGTACATTCATATGTTTATTTAATGGCAATATGCTCACATCTGCACTAAAGTCAATTAAGTACGAATATCTGTCTTGTCCTTTATGAACAGGCCACATGAGTATTTTTGCAAGTGGTCTTTGGCCGCATAGATGTCTGGTCATTCTAGTTTGGCAAACTAGGTTTCTTATAGGGTTTCCCCTACCATTGAGATCTGCTGTTGCACAAGTTGGCCTCTGCACCAAACCAGTTGTTGAAAATGCAGGTTTCATAATCTTAATTTCGAGTCAAAGATTTGGATGATTATCTTCTAGGGGGAGTTGAACTCTGACTCCTGGTAGAATTGTTATTTTGGTCTCTGGACCTGGGTTTTCAATCTGTACTTTTGTTATTACTCCTACTTTTCAAGTGATTATTACTTCTATCATTGTTTTTTGATTTATTGTTCTTTTTCTTAATTTCAGTAGTTAGCTGAGCAATTTAGGCTCAAAGCTGAGCTATTCTCCATTCTCTGATGATTGTGCACTAATCAAGGATGTTGATCTCATATGTTCTAATGAATTATCAGCACTCTTTAGCAGGAAGTCTAGGTTCTCAGATGTATTGATAAATGTGGTACCTACAGCAACCAGACACTCCACAATACTTTGTGGTAGTTGTTTATCAAACTGGTTTTTGATAACTGTGGGTGATACTACATTATTGGCCTTCTGTCTTAATTTGGCCATGAAGATGGAAACTTTGTCATCTCCATCTTCATTCAGCCCATAACATCGTGAATGATTTGGTCTTTGGTTTTACCAAACACAACTTTTATTTTTCTGTAGAACAAGTACATGTCTTCTCCTGTCAAAGGGTGCTCCATGATATCTGGAATGTGATGTAATATTTCTGCTGATATACCACCACAGATGTGAGTATATTTTTGATCATTCTGTAGATTTTCAATTTTAAATCTACCTTTGAAAAATGTAAGCCCAGGATCAACTTCATTTGGCAGGAATTTTAGAATCTCTATCCTTTGTCTTAGAAATACAGGGTTCAGCATAGGTTGAGTCTGCAATAATTTCAACAACTAAGCCAATATCTCAGGGGTAAACTGTGTTTGACTACTCCTGCTTGCTCTAGATAAAGCTGACTATGCTCGGTTAGCAGTATTTCCACCAGGGTTAGTACTAGGCATGGGCATTTTTGTTTGAGAGTCACTAAGCCTCTCTTGCTATTCTTTCTAATTAGAGTTCTCTCCTTTGATAATGAGTACAGACTTTATCTATTGTTTGTCTGTAGTTGGAGGGTTGCAGTCTTCGATCAATGTACAACCACTAGTGTTCAAACTACTAAGTCATATGGGTCCAAAGCAATTCCAAAATGTAAGGCTTCTGGCCCCCATAGCTGTTTTTGCTGATCTGTAGTTTCCAAGATATCAGAGTCTCAAGTCAAAGGTGGAGGAGTTGACAGATAAGCCAACTATGTTCTTCCAGGTTTGCTTCTTATTTCCCTTCCAGCATATAAGTACATTTGGAAGGAGGAGTATAAACTTCCCACTTTTAAAGTCAAACCACTTCTTCAATAGCCAAAAGTGCCTAGGTCTCTGTAAATATATTTTTATTACAAGATAGTAACTCGCCAGCACACTGCACCTACTTTTAGGAATAGCGCACTGCACCTGGGGACCAATGACGTAGCCAAATAAATCACATTTGGGTCATCACGGTGGAATACCTTGTTGTGAGAAATATTCACAAATAGATGGTAATCAACAGCTTTGCTCGTTCTGCCACATCATATATGAATGTATGGGAGAGCCTAATTTAAGATGAACACTGGTGATCTTGTAGCTAGTCTTGTAAGACACATATGTACATATACATATGATATTATGTCATAACATTATGTTGTTTTTTGTCTCCATAGGGTGATAAGAAATGACGCAGCACATTTGTTACCAGACTGTGACATGACCAAGATCCTCATCAGGTAATTCGTCATAGTCCATATATTATATCTTACTTGTACATACATATAGATAAGAACATACAGATGTACATTCATGTAATTGTTTAACCTCATAGGGATGAAATATAAGCCAGCTGTTTGGCAGTAACTGTCATTGAGGGGAATGAGACGCTGTACCTCTTGTGAGTATTGTCCCCACATAATAATTATCAGAAGGATTTGATCATGGGCAGCTGGTGTGGCTATCTAGACTAGACAAAAAGGCACCACAGAGAAGCTTTAAAATTCATCGATTTATACATCACCACTTAAAACACAACCCTAAAAATACATGTAACCTTGATAACAAAAAATAATAATATCATCTTTGTCTGAATATAGATGCGTCTGTCAATACCCTTCCATATCTGTACAAGAAATGCATAAGTGGTGGACAAACATATCCTTTGGAATACCTTGTTGTGAGAGATATTCTCACTACAAGGAAATTTAACAGAATTTAAGCGTGTTCAGCCACTTTGTACATAAGTACGGGTAAGCCAGAACCAGACCGAACACTGGCGATTTTAGAGCCGGTTCTGAGAGTTTATATACTGGTTTTGGTACACGCACACAGACACACTTATGTACATATACATATGTAGGTGTGTAGTAGAATTCACGTCATTTCTTATTCATTGCTGAAGCAACTGATAAGAAATGACATAATGAGTTCTTGTACCGGTCCGAGACATTACCGAGATCTTTATGTATCGTTTTGTCGGCCGAACTTTGCATCTTACTTGCCTGTGTGTGCAAGTAAGAGCATACAAACAAACAATATATTTTATATATTGTTGAATATAATATTTCAGTAGTGTATAGGCATTGCTTTTGACAGTGGAGTAACCATGATATATATGTGAGTGGTTTATTTTTGAAAACTCATGAATTTCTTTCTGAATAAATCCCATTTTTTTCACTTACACTGCTAAAAATCTAAATTAAATAGGGATTTTTTTGTTCTTTGAAAATACTTCGAGTAAAAGAAGTTAGACATCGAGTTAGACATCGTGCTAAAGAAACCAATATAATAAAACCCAATTTTCGTGGAAAAAATCTTTTTTTTTCATGTTTTCAGAGAGAAATATTTATTAGAAATAAAATAAAAGTTTTTAATAAATTTCTGGAGCTTTTCAAATGAAATTTTAAGATTTATATAAAATGTACTTTCGGCCAAAAGGAGCTTGGTTAAAAGAATCAACATACAACTCTTATCACACAGTATATTTCATTTTATTCTTTTCGAACAGGGCCGTAGCCACATTCATTTGTTGGCTTGTCAATTTACTTCGGTTCTTAAGTCCTTTATTATTAATTATAAACCAATTTATTCATAGAATGTTATAAAAAGCATGTTATTTTATTATATAAATAGGTACTGTGTGAAAAGTATTAAATGTTGGTTCTTTTTGCCACTACTTTTGCCCAAAAGCACATTTTTTATAAAGTTGAAAATTTTATTCAAAAAGATCAGTAAATTTTCTCAAAATAATTGTTTTAGGTACTCAAAATAGGTTTAATTTATGATATTTTATGACTATCTTCACCTCTGTATATGTACATAATGGAAAATGGTTTAATTTTCATTAATGTGATTTTTCGAATAATTTGTATTGAAAACCAACTCATCAAAATCACAGACTAAAAAAATGCATAACTGATACAGGTATTTTTCAAAACAATGGGGACTCTGACAACAACTATCCATCAGCATTTCCATATTAATTTGGAAATTACAATGGGCTTAATAAAGGTGATTACTCTTGACCAAGTCACCACTACAATTTAGAACTAATATACTTATATAAATATTGCCTGAAGCTAACCACTCCTCCTGGGCAAGAATGGAGGTAAGCAAATCCTGCAAAATAAGAAAAACTGTAAATCAAGTAGCTGAAATTTCATGAATGAAAAAGTTTCCTGGTCATAAGAAACATCTTCAAATGTGAGTTATATAGGGGAGGCAAAGTGGCTCATCAACTATAACAAGGAGAGACTACTATAAGTTTGGGAAAAAATCACTGATAACAAAATTGAGAAAGATCATTAATAGAATATCATTGACCATTTGACTGATTTGACAAGATAACTCACCCTGAATTTAATGGAACGTAATAAATTTGGTAAATGCTGAGGAAAAACAGAAACAGAACATACACATTTTCTGGGAGAATTTCACTGTGATTTCATTCAACAATTTTAGCTATTTTTGTTTTAGAAACTTTCATGAAGAGAAACTTTCAAGTGAGTTGAATTTATTTTCTGGACACTTTAGTTCACAAGAAATTAATTTTATTTTGGGTAAAATAATTTTACATAAAAAAGAATTCAGTAATTTAACTTTTTACTTCCGATTGGAAAAATTCAGAGGAGGAAGATCAAAAAATTTAACGCAGATTATTGATAAAATGAAAATCTTAAATGAATATAAATTTTGTCGCAACAATTTATAATGACAAAATAATTCTACTTTCCAATTTAACCAAAAAATCGAACTTCATAATATACAGCTGCCAGATTCATTAATCTGTTAGGCCCCATAGTGGAAAACTTCAGAAAAATTATCGCATTTTATTTCATTAATCTGGACATTAACAAAAATTTTATCTTTCTTGAAAAACTTGAAAATTATTTTCAAACGACGATATTGTTAATTTTGACTGATCTGAGCAATACTTTTTTAACAATGATATAGTATTCCGCAATGATTGTAAAAGGCAACATGCACATAGTTGCAACAATATACACGAAAAATAAGAAGTTAAAGAGTAGAGTGATCACAGAAAACAAAGGAAGAATAATGAAAAATGAGTAAGTATATTGAAAAGTGGGGCCAAAAGATACTCCCTGGTGGTGAAAATGGTAATTGGCCAAAAACAGGGTAGTGGACAAAAATAAGCCCAAATTGAAAAAAAAAAAGAAAGTTTTTATTGTTATAATTTGGTAGGATTTATAGAATATCTTCTGACAGTTAGTGATCACCCATATCAAAGTCTTCCCCATTCTCAGAAAATCAATTTGAAATACTTTTTTTTTCTTGTGGAAAAATACATGTGAAAAATATGGTCGACTGGTCACGAGTTGGTACGCATCTCCAGGATGCATTGATTTGGCAAAACAGTTGGAAAGTTGTGTTGCCTGTACTGGTTTTGTGGCAGTTGCCAAACAGTTACATGTCGGTGAGGAGAAGTGTGACTACATATTATTATTCATCTTAACTTACATTAAATGGAACTTGTGGTAATGCCACTATAAAAAATACATCATTCTTTTTTTTATCCCATTATAATATGAGGCGAATTTAGTGATTCTTGTGGAACCTCCACTTCCCAATACTGGTAGGTAAAAGGGTTGAAGATGAGGTGAGGTAAGAAGATAAAAATTTTTGTGCAAAGGAAATATACTGAAATTCCTTCAATCTTTGAATTGTTGAAAAATATTTGAAACATGATATTATAATGGATGAGAAGAAAGTAGTGGTTAATATTTGTTTAACTTCAAGGAATCTTCTTGGCGCCTGTCAGACCAAAGAATTTAGCTGGTGAATTATTCAACAATGGAAAAAAAGGTTTAAAAGAAGAAGAAGAATGGAATATATTGCTTAATAATTTTATAGGTGATGGGACTCATATAGTATGAGGTACAGGGGCTTGGACCCCCAAAGACAGTTGCCACTACAAGGCTGGCAAATATTTGTCTCAATGACATTAAACCAAATATACAAATTGTGTTTGATTGTAATTACTTGCACATACATGCAAGTAATGTACAAGTACCGAATCATGACCAGTCTCAACAATCCAATGATGTTACAATTCTGTACAAAAACTGGCCCATCATTTCTTATCACTATAAGAAATGATGCACCAGGTCATTCACACAAACATACTTAATCATTATGTATGTGTGTTGGTGTGGATGTGAATAAGCCCATATATATACTATCCAAACCAGCTTTAAAGTAGCCAGTGTTTGCCCAGGTTTTGGCTTACCCATATGTTTACATATGAAGTGGTTGAACATGTAAAATCTGTAGATTACCTTCTGGTGAGAATATCTTTTCACAACAAGGAATTCCAAAGTGGTGACCTGGATGTGATTTACTGCCACATTGAGGGTATCTAGAGTCGCATATCATTATTTCAATAATGGGCGTAGTGCACTAGTGAGATACTCACTTGCTTAGTAAATACAAAACTTTTTGCTAACTAGACACCATTGGTTGTCACAGTAGATATACTCTCCTTCCTAATAAATATTATCAAGGGAGAAAAATACAGTAAACCTGGAGGAAGTAGGTCAGACTCATCCCCAAAACCCCTCTGACTTTGACATGACAATTTGAAGATGTTTCAGAATTGGTAATGATCACTGAACACCCAGAGCTAATACATTTGGGAACTGCAGTTAGTCAAGAAGAACTAGCAGTTAAATATTGAGGAGTGGTAAGACTATAAGCCAAAGATCCAACCCAAGGACACCTTACATACAAATACAAGAACCGGTTTTTTCAACCAGTGAGAAAACTCAAGTATCTGTGAAATACCTCAGTCAGCAAAAAGAAACTGAGATGGCTCCTCCAACAAGTGGAGCCAAGATCCAAAAAAAAAAACAGAACAAACATCAGCAGGAGGAAATGTAGAGCAATAGCTGACACCCGAAGTCCTAGCCCAAATTCTACAGCTGCTGCAGAATCAACTAGAACAAAACCCTAATTTCTATAGATGGAGGATAGTGATTCTGGAATTTCTGCCAAATGAGGTAGAATTTTGGCTAACTCTCCATAAGGCAGGTTCAAGACCAGAAATATACAGTTAAAACCAGCAATATCTTCACATCTGCAGTGGGATGTCACCCTAGAACATTGGCCACATTCAAGACATTATGGAATTCCCTTTGACAGAAGAAGACAACTAGGCTTGTTTTGTTAGAAGAAAAAATATGTTTTTGGTAAAATTAAAAACCAAATCATGGATGATGTAATGGGCGGAATGATGGTAGGGGATGATAATCCCTTAATCTTCATGACTAAACTGTAAAAGAAGGAGGATAACATAGTAGCCCCTTCTGTAATTGGTAACCAATTTTGCAAATAATCACCTCAAAGTGTTGTGCAATGTTGGATCTACAACAATAAAAACTTCAGTGGATTTTGATTTTCTTGTGAAAAGGGCAGAAAAAGCAATTGAATACAGAAGGTCAATGACTTCTGCTAGTGCAGTAACTGCAGAGACTGGGGTGATTGTTCAACTTAGAGCCCAAATTGCTTAGTTGATGACTGAAGTTCAAAAATGAAACAAAAATTAAAATTCGAACAAACAAAATGGTAACTGTCAGCAAATGTCAAAATCTAGAAGCAACGGAAATAGCAATAATAATAGTAGACAATCCCAGTCCAAAGATCAAACAATTCCACTCCGCCTAGTACATTGTCTCCCATCACCTAGTCTTAAACCTTGGATGAGAAGACTTTCTTCTTCCAAAATAGGTTTGGCACAGAAACCACCAAATGTAAAAACCATTGAAAATAGTGGGGTAAAACCTTCAATAAGGATGGGTCAAACTAGAACAAGGGACCATCTATGCGGCCAAAGACACCTTGGAAAAATACTTATGCCACCTCTTCTTACAGGACAGGATGAACAGATGGTACTTAATAGACTTAGGTGCAGATCTGAGTATATTGTAAGTGAATAAAAATCAAAAAGTATATCCTCCAAAATATTAGATCCATACTGTGAATGGTCAAAACCTCCCAGCCTACAGAATTAAGACCAGTAAAGTCAACATCAGACTTAGAAAAGACATGACATGGTCCTTCATAGTTGCTGATTTTCCAAACCCTATCCTGGGTGCAGATTTCCTTGCACATTTTGGCCTGAACATTGACATTGAAAATAGCAAATTGATCGATAGTGAAACTAACCATTGTGTGGATGGCAAAACAATAGCATAAAGAATGTATGCAAATAAATCCAGCTGTACTAAAGTTGACGAAAAATTTATAAAATTTCTGTCTGACAATCATAGAGTCACCCAACCATCAATTTGCAGGCATCCTACATATAAACATGAAACAGTTCATTATACAGAACCCAAAAGACTGCCTTACTATGCTAGAGGTTGAAGGCTGTTGCCAACAAACTCAAAGCAGCACGGGGAATGCATATACTGCCCCTCAAAGAGCTCATGGAGACCCTAATCAACATGACCAAAAAAGCAAGTGGAGAGTGGCAAATTGTTGGCAACTGCAGAGCCTTAAGTGCCAAAACAATTCCCAACAGTTATCCTGTCTCAAATATAATGGACTTTAACGCAAATATGTGGGGTAAAATGATGTTCACAAACATCAACATCAACTGGGCATTCCACCAAATTCCTATGACTGATCAGGCTATACTAAAGACAGCAGTTATAACCCACTTAGATCTATTCAAATACCTTCGAATGCTGTTTGGACTTTGCAACTCAGCACAAACTTCCCAAGGATTCATCAATGGACTGTTTCAGGAATTGCCATTTCCTTATGAATACATGAATGATATTTGCATTTGCTCAAAAGTTGGTGAGCAAGAGCATGGGAAGAATGTAAGAGCTGTTATAGTGTATACATGCTGCCGGCCTTACCATCAATGCAGATAAAAGTTTATACAAACAAACAGAAATTGACTTTCTCAGATAAAAAATCTCATCCGAAGGCATTGCCTCTTTGAAGACCAAAGTCAAACCAATCTTGAATTTCCCAATATCCTAAAATTTTGCTGAACTCAGTCATTTCTTGGGGATGGTGAATTTCTATAGATGTTTCAAGAAGAATTCTACAGTGAAACAAAGTAAGCATTTTGCATTGATAAAAACAAATAAAAAGATAGATAGAACTCCACTTGATTGGAATAAAGAAGCCAAACTGACCTTTGACAAAATCAGTGAAGCACTGGAAAATGCAACATTATTGGCAAATCCAGACAAAAGTGGCATTATGTGTAGGTACCAATGCCTTAGACCTTGTTATTGGTGCAACCCTGTACCAAAATGATAATGACAAAAAACTACCACTAGATTTCTTCTCCAGAAAGCTCTCAAAAACAGAAAAGAATTATAGCACGTATAATCGGGAATTGCTCTGAATTTTTCTGCACTGAATCCTTTCAGTCATCAACTAGAGGGTAGATGTTTTACTGTTTAATGTGAACACAGATCATAAACACCTAATACATGCTTTCACGCAAAAAGCAGAACTGGCATCACTGAGAAAAACACGACAATTAGACTACAATGGTCAATTAACTAACAACATCCAGTATATAAGTGAAGAACTGGACACTCCAGCTGATGCTTTAAGTAGAATCAAAGCTATCATGGCCCCTGTCCAATTTCCTTATGCTGAAATGACTAAAGATTAGCGTGGAGATGAAGAATAGCAAGGTTCTTATCAAACAATGATATTTCACTCAAATTACAACAGCGAAAAATTCCTGATACTGATGTTTTATTAACATGTGATGTTAGTACAGGTAAAAATATTCCATTTCTACAGAAAAAATATTGAAAAGTGTCTTTTAACAGTGTACATAACCTGTTACACACTGGACCAAAATTCAGTGCTAACTTAATCTCAGCAACGTTTGTTCGGCCCCAAATGAAGTCAGACTGCATCAAATGGGCTCGCAATTGCTGGAACTGTCAAGAGTCTAAAGTAGGAAGACACTCACATGCCCCTCAAATATTTCAAACAGACAGAGTGGTTTCAAATAGAACATATGGACTTGGTTGGCCCATTGCTACCATCCCAAGGATACAGATACTTTTTATCGTTAATAGACATTGCAGCTTGATGGCTAGAAGCAATTCCTCTCTATTAGATGACATCTCCAACTCTAGCTGCCAGGTTATACCACACTTGGATTGCAAGGTATGGCATACCCAAAACTAAGGTCGCCAATTTGAAAGCTCACTCTTTCAAGAGTTGTCTAAGAAGCTCGGTGTACAACACAATCTCATTACTGCTTACCATCCTCAAGCCAATGCAAAATAGAGAGATGACACAGAGCACCCAGAACCTGAGTCATTACTCACAATACCGACAGATGTGTAGAGATACTTCCTACCATCCTTTTAAGCCTCCAATCTGCCCTACAAATGGACACAGGTCAAAATGCAGAGCAACTGACATTTGGCAAAGAGCTACGCCTACCACAGGACATCTTCAAAAAATTTAAATATGTTAGCCTCAAAATCATGGTAAAAAATATAATAAATGATACCAATAATTTCCTAAAACAGGCAGCTTGTCATGTCCAGCCTAAGATTTACATCTCAAAACACTTGGCCAATACATCACATGTATTTGTTAGAAACAAGAAAATAAGGTCTGCGGTGGAGAAACCATATGCTGGTCCTTACAAAGTAGTATCACATGATAATAAAAACTTTGTTATACTCATATTAGGTGAAACAAGAAAAATTTCAATCGATAGATTGAAGCCTGCATGCTTGGTAAATGATGATAAACAAGTATCAAAATTGGAAAGAAAACATTCATAAAATATATAGACTGATCCACAAACCTAAAAAAATCAGTTGAAACCAGTAAAACAAAAAATTCACATACACAAAATAAACAAGAAACAGAAAAGTAAGTAAAATTTTTGGACAATGTTAAAATTAAAACATTTGATCTGGAAGCCCCATTATGGCCTAGAAAAAGAGGCAAGCCATTAGGCAGAAGAAAAAGTACAAATTTGCATCCTAATCACAGGTCTGAGTGATTAATGCGGAGGAGTTAAAATTTATTCAAGAAAAAGTAAATATCCTATGTAAGATTCAAACCTGCTAAAAATAAGCAACAAAAAATGGAATATTGCGAGACAAAAGAAAATCAGGAGATAAGAAAACTTTGAAATGCGAACATAAAAAAAAAGATACGAATAAACAAATCCACATTCGATATAGAACACAAAAATCGCAACATGTTTCTGTTGTCATAACAAAGATAATCTCAATGGCTATAAACATTGTGATGTCACAAAAGGTGATTCTTTGCGATCTGAAATACTCAAAAAACTTCAGTGTTTGTTTAACGCACAACTTTGCTTAAACTGATCAGAATTTTATATGAAAACTTTCATACAGTTGAGAATTTTAAGCGCTATCCCCTCCACCCAAGGACAAACTCAGATAAAGTGACGTTTCGACACTGCGATTGATCAGAAATTTTGCAACAAAATTACCTGCTGTTCTACTGTCGATCAACTTAGACATGTTGTACTTAATATTAGGTATTTTCTAACTTTGTAAAATTTTTTCCATTTTCCTCTTCATAATGTCGTCACCAACCAACAATAAACCTCTCAAAATACTCAACACCGAAGCTGTGCAGGAAGCTGCTGAGAAATTAAAAGTTCGACAACTTCTTGAACAGAGTTAGGAGTTAGCATGAATCAAAGAAGAGTAATTAATGGATATGACACTTCCTGTTCAGAAAATACTCAAATGTCACCTCCTCTTTGGCCCTTCATCTTGCTTCTGTCCCAACTTTGGAGACCCCAAAGCTGGAGTCACACCTGTAAGTGTTGCCAGAACCCACGAAGTTTATCTTCATAGCAGAGAGGGCTTCTTGAATGCAAACCCTGGTCAACTCAACTCAAGGAACCTCAAATTCCCCAATGCTGTGAAGATTGAAGTTTAAAAATCCTCAATCTTCTTACTCCCATTATCACCCCTACACTTTGACTAAAAATAGACCACCTCGATGTAGGGGAGAAAACAACTGGGTGAGCTACCAGGTCCAAGCTAACGCCTGTAACCAATCTTACAAGTGTGTTGGGGCTGCGGTTGGCAGGGTCTTTGTAAAATAGGAAGCTGATCAGAAGCGGTGCTAAGACTCTCAACCCCTCCAGTCCTGCAAATACCTTATCAAGTTTGCAGCACAAAAACTGGGGGAGTAGCTGTTGGGACTCATATCGTATGAGGTATAGAGGCTCAGTCACCCGATGACAGCTGCCCCTGTTAGACTGGTGAATATTTGTCTCAATGACATTAAACCAAATACGCAAATTACGTTTGATCATAATTACTTGCACATACATGCAAGAAATGTAGGAGTACCAAATTTTGACCAGTCTCAACAATACAATGATGTCACGATTCTGTAAACTAACCAGCCCATCATTTCTTGTCACTATAAGAAATGACGCACTGGGTGGTTCACACGAACATATGTGATCACTACGTATGTGTGTTGGTGTGCCTGTAAATAAGCTCGTATATAAACCTTCCAAACCGGCTCTAAAATCGCCAGTGTTTGCCCAGATTTTGGCTTACCATATGTTCACATTTGAAGTAGTTGAACACGCAAAATCTGTAGATTACCCTCTGGTGAGAATAAGTTATATCACAATAGGCTTAGGAAAAAAGAGAATCAAAGAAAATTAAATGCGAAAAGAAAGACTGGAGGTATTTCAAAATGACCAAGAATAATTTCAAAAATTTACTACCTGTTCAAAAATAACATAAACTCAAGAATGAGAAAAATTCAACCAGTACAACAAATTCCTATTTCAGCTTAGAATCCTCTAGGGAAACAGATACAATATATATTTTCAATATATAAAATTTTAGCCAGTACAACATCACATTTGTTTTCAATATCAATAGGTACCTATTGTAACAAGTATAGACAAACATTTTCTAAATGTCCGCCTATATTTTTACACAAACGAAATAATTCGTTTTATTCTCTATTTTCTCACACTTCTATTACTCTTCTTCTTCTTAATATAAACCTAACAGGAAATGGTATCGTCTGAATTCGATGAAAATTCTCTTTCTTACAAAAAAACAATTGTGGTTGACCTCAGTTAATGTCACACACGTGTACCTTAATTGAAATATCTGCCTAATACTGGAAAACGTCAATTCTCCTTCTTTTTGGTAACAACCAATCATAATAAACTAATCCCACTATTTTTTACCATCCCTTCTTTTTACTATGAAAATACTAAATTATAAAAACTCTTACTCTGAAGAACAAAATGTTCAGTTCTTTAATTTTGTTCAGTTCTTTAATTTTGTTCAACTAACTATTTTAATTTGTTCATTTTAACTATTACTGTGTTGTAAACGAAAAATATTATATTTTATAAAAATATTTACGTTGAAAATTAATTGAAGTCTAAATCTCTCAACAAAGTTAAGGTCCACCATAGTGTGTGGATACCTAGGACATTCAAGTTTAAATTCTAAAGTCTATTTTATTTAATTATAAATACTTATTTGTGGTCTTCCTCAAATAAATATTTCGTAAAGTGTCAACGTCAAAAATAGGAAACAAATTCTGAACCAACACCTATTTTTTGGCATTACACCTATCATAAAATGACTTATTTACTTTTTTTTTTTTTGAAAAGGAAATAGTTATTATATCATACCCAGATCCTATATAATATATGCCCTGGGAAACAACAATGTCATATCTTCGAATAATGTCAAACGTGTCAAAAACAAGCAAATTGTATCTACTAATATACTCAATTCAATTTTTCTTGGAAAATCTCATGTAAGAATGAGTACTCTTACCTAAGTATAGTAAACCTAAAAAGATTCAATTATATGTATTAGGTAGATGCCTATCTACAATAATTGTATAGAGCTAATACTTGCAGATTTTCGAATACTATTTGCTTATTACTTGAATGAGTGTAGATTTAAAGGTTGTTGAATCAAGATTTTATTCAAATATTATATCAAAAATTTGTTGGCGGGGTTTTCAAAAGCAGGAAGGACTCACTCGTTTCTAGCCACTAATTTGAGCCACTGAATTTGAACGTAATAGAGATTTTTCGAAGAATATTGCGAAAAATTTCATACTTAGGAAACGAGAGAAGAAAGAGAAAAAGAGGATGATTTAAATATATGAATATCAGATAACTTGCTGATATTGAACGAATGAAAAAATTAGTATCTTCTTGAAATTATTTTTACTTTTCCAGTTGTATCAATTTGGCCAAAATATCATGAATATACGTAGGTACATACCAAACATAATTTCGCTTTTACCAGATGAAAATCATCTCCAGAATATTACTTGAAATTCACACGTACCTATGTAATTATAGTAGATACCCACATGGATACCTACATTGTCCAAAGTTATAAACAAATTTTGTATTGATCCTTTGTTTGCGTCTTTTGAGTATAAAATATAATTGACATGAAAAAGTATGGCATTGAAATTTTTAGTTGAAGTAAAATTTAAAGTAACATTCATTACCTAACCTATTTTAATTAAGGTTGAGTGAAGTTAAAATCTAAAATCTAAAAAAACAAAGATGGAAAATACCTACAGGTATGTTAAACAAGTTAAATCTTTGTCAAACATTTAACAAAAGTTAATACGTATCTCAGAGATTGATAAAGATTAATCGTGTGTAGATTATGTAATTGTTACCTATGTCAGTATTGTGAACAATCAGTGATTCTGTGGTTTGAAAATAGAAATACCGGACTCAAGCTGACCTGAAATCATATTGGTAATTTATCGATAGGTTGTTTCTCGTACTGAATGCCACGAAAGCTGAAGTTAATTGTCTCTTCATTTAGAGTTTTTTTTTTTTAATGCTTTCTATACATTCATGATAAATTTACGACAGCAGAATAAGTAGTTGAGCATCCAAAATTGAATGTAATTTGATTAATCATAGCTAACGGTCAACAGAAGAAAATCTATGGAATAATGTATAAGTGCTATAATAGTTATTCCTTAAGTGAGGAAGGAGATACTTATGAACAGATTTGTAATAAAACCAGAAAACGAACAACAACCAACCTTCCTATACAAATTCAGTTTTAGTCGATGTTTTGAAAGTAGTATATTCGTGTGTAGAATAAACAAATAGGTAGACAGGTAACACGAATCGAGAAGAACCACGTTTGTTATTTACAAGATGTTAGATACACCTGTTTCAAATAAACACTCAAATTTCATATTGTGAAAAGTTCTGAAAGCTTATTCGAAGAAAAACATACTCGGCAATATTATTATAATCTTTAGATCTCATAAATGGTGACTGAGATTGATGCCGAACGTACCTGTAGGTATATGTGTGTAGAAACTATTTAACTATACTTAGTGAAATTATGGAAAATAATTAATTGATAATATATTAGGGAATGAGAGAACAAAATGGCACCCTTGATATTACTTATATTATTAATAAATAAATTTTCTTTGTCCAAAAAAAAATTTCGTTACAAATTTACTTGGGGTTCAAATCAATTCCAATTTTATATGGTTAAGAGTGTGGTATCTCAGTGGGGTGGGTTCATTTCAAAAAGAATTAACCCTCCCCCAGTAAACACCAATATTATTTACATCCAACTTCAAATTTTAACCAAAAATTCAAAATGAAGTAAAAAATAAAATTTTATGAGTGTCTGGATAAGCCAGGTATTTGAAACTCAAATGAGAACCCCCACAATTAAACCTACAATCATCATCCTCTAAATCATTTTTAATATTATATTTATACTAACTCATTCTCGCTCTGACACCCCATGTCAACATCCTTCCATATTACTCCACAATTCAGTCCATAATGTTTATTAACTTAATGCGTCATGGAAAGAAATTTTACAATTCAAAATCCATTGATTTAATATTTCAATATCTCCTACTTAGATGTGTTGTAAAAATAGAAACCAAAAATATACTAAATTATTTCTTCTTATAGTTACCAGAACTGATTTCATACATATCCACAGCAAGCGCCCATAGAAATTAAAATTCTACACAATGAATGGCTTCAACACACCAAAACTTTTTTAATTCCGTTTTTAATTTTTTTAAACTTCGAACTCGGAAAACTGGGTTCTGATTTTTTACTCCTTGGTTTCGATAATGGTAAATACTTGTGGAATGTTTCAGCTCCTAAAAAGTTTGGTGTAAAAAATTATTAAGGGACTTTAATACTGCCTTTTTCACCAAAAATTTTAATTAGAAAAGGTTTCCAAATAATAAAAATTTTTGTACTTATTTGAAAATTTTTCGTTTACAATTATAATAAAATATTTTGCGAAAAATAATCTTTCGTATTATTTTTAAAGAATGTCTTTGATAATTATTATTTGCAAGTGCACATCCAAAAACTTTTAATGATTGAAAAATTAAGCCAAAATATTGGCAAATTTGATAGCGGACTACTTCAAACCCTTATTATTGTGATTTTAAACAAAATTCAAAAATTAGCCGTGGTCCTGGTGACTGTCCATTATTAATTATTAGAATGCTTTATAATAGTATTTTTAAGCATTATGTGACTCTAGTAAAAACAATAAAATTATTCCAGGGATTATATAGGGATAAAAACATCTAGCAGTTTCCTCAAATTATTAAAAACAAAGCATCAATTGTTCTCGATCATTTTAATTAGGAGACTGAATTTGAAAATTCCGTATAGGAGAGAGAAACTCATAATCTACTGTATACTGAAAAAAGATGGACATAGCCAGAGAGAATTTTCTCAAATATAATATGTTTGTTTCAATTTTTGCCGATTCTAACATTTACTTTCGTTTTCAGAGAGACGAGACTAAATTTTTTATAATATTTTGAGAGAGATGAAAGATATTGGTGGAATTTCATCGTTGACACTAGGCAGAAATTAAGAGGCGACTAATTTCTTTATTAGATTCGACCTAATTTAACCTAAAAGGGTCTAAAATTTACTGGATATCTCGTATAGAAAATTATTTTTCTCTTCTAATTTTAGCTTTACAATTAAGAAGAATTTAATTCTCTAATTCGGGAAGATTCTTGGACTTAATTATTATAGGTGAACATTTTTTTGAGATTCTTTGAAGGAAATTTAAAAATTTTGGTTTTGTCACGGAGGATGAAAAGTTTTAGATAGTTTGCAGCAAAAAGCAAAAACTTTAAATTACCACAAGGTGGATTTGTTTTTTATTGAACTACAGTAATGTTGGGAAAAGTAAATAATAATCGAATTCAAAGTTGATTAATGTTGTAATGTATTATGCATAGAAGGAGCTATGTTGTATGACGTGTTTAAACTACTCTTTACTCCCAATCGTCTACTTTATCAACGGATTTTGTAAAACAATAATTTGTCGTCGCATTTTGCGAATACAAGAAACCGTAAATCCGCCATTGCCTAAAATAATAAATTTGAAAGCAGTCAACCACAGTAATCATAGAGCTACTCGTTTAGCACCTTTATTTTTGTGGTACATCTAGGAAATACTTCAAAAAATGATTTGAACTTTTAACTAAATTATAAAAATAGCCACAAGAAGCTTATTACTGATCGATTCGAGCATAAATACAGTAGTGAAAATTTTGTCATTTCCATTAGCTTTTTATAATAACTGATAATCCAAGTCCGAATATTAATAAGAAAACCAAGACAAATAGTCATCGCCTTTTTAGCTGACAGAAATTTAAACTAGAGAAAAATCGATATGAATTATACCAAGCGGCAATGCGAGGTTAATAAATTTTGAAATGACATGACGATCATCAAAGAGTTCCCTCAGCAGGTCAGTTTCAAAGAGGTTAAACCAATTGAACCCTTCAAAATGAAAAAATAAAAATTTCTTCGGAGAAGGTTGTCTCCTCATTTGTCCGAACATAACTATAAGAGCAACAAAGTAGTACCCCAGTAAGTTTGATAATATTTGAGAATATTTTTTGGCTATTTCTGAAATGGAAAATTTTTTAGTCATTATTTAGACTTAACCAAAAGATAAACGAAAAAAGAAAAGGAAGGAAAAAATGTAAAGATTTCAGTGAAAAAAAATTATTGAATTACAAAACTTGTTGTTCGGTGACAAGTAGACCTAAATTTTTTGTATTTATTCTTCCTCTCTCAGATATTGCGTTAAACCAGTCAGGTAAACTCTTTACACAATATGTTTTCCTGCTTTACTACGAATATTTTTATTTGTATTCCAATAACTCGGATGTGTTATTTTATATGATAAAAGCACAAATTATGGACAGGGGCATTCCAAACGTTCGTGATGTTCACCTCGAGAATGAGAGAAAATTACTACAAGTTGAAAAGTTTTTTAATTGAAACTTCCCCCTTGAGTAACTAAGTCTCGAAGCACCCCACAATTTTCGCACACTCAACTAATTATTTATAAGCTAATAATTTTCAAATTGGAGAAAGACTAAAAAATCAACATTTTTGTATTAATACTATTTCTATTCTTATATCTTATATTTTATTTGTCACTTTTTGTATTGCAAAATATGTATGACCAAAGTGTAATATTCTAAACTTAATATTACTGTTCTGTCACCTGACAAAAATCTACTATGGTAAGTCTAAACTCGTACGAGGTAAAGGGGCTTGCTTGGACCCCTCAAAGATTGCCGCTGCAAGGATGGAAAATATTTGTCTCTATGATGTAAAACAAATTCGATCATAATTATTTGCACATACATGCAAGTAATGTACGAGTACCAAACTGGGACCAATCTCAACAATGACAATAATGTTACAATTTCATATGCGAATATGTCTGCCATTTCTTATCACTCCAAGAAATGACACACCAATCTGTTCACACAAACATATGTAATTACTGCAACGGCCAAAAGAGGTGGTAAAGTACCTAGTGTTACACCATACACGAAATATCACGTACTTTAAAAGCAGTAATACTTCTAGAATAAATTCAAGTTTATCATCACCAAGCTATAGTGGACCTTAACATATGTTAGAGACTCAATAATATTTTAAAACACACGTGTGACTTTACACATTTAATAAAATAATAATTCCTATATCACAGTACATAAAACATACGTTAATATTTATACATATACAATCACAATTCAACAAGCAAGACTATCTGTTCACCAGAGACTTCTACTAGAGAGGTTCCAGGTACTTAGAAGTGGCTGTCGAGGAACTGTGTTTTTTTCCACTGAATCGAGGGATTATATACTCGTTCAGAGTATGAAAATGTACGTGTCGGATAGGTAAAGTGAGGTAGGGTCTTTTAATTATAGGGTTGTGCTGACTCGTTGAATACTCGGGGGACAGGCACAATTAGGTCATGAGTATACAGAAGGTATATCTATATTTGTATAATCGAATACAGGTAATTTAGTGGTTGTTTATAAAGAGTTATAGGATGATTATTGTTGATAAATATCTACGTTTTTGGTATTCGAAAATGTGTGGACGAGTATGTTCGTCATTTCTAAAAATAGACGAAAATATACGTTACAATTACTACTTATGTGTGTCTATGTCCGTCTAAATAAGCACATATATAAACTATTCAAACCAGCCCTAAAATCCTGTGAATAATATTTGTGAGATGTTGTCATCACCTCTCCTGCCTCTCATCTCATCACCAAAATCTCCTGAAATGAGGACACTGACCATGGCAAACCCAAAGCCAGAAGTCCAACAGCAGGAAACTAAGGAACTACTTAAGCTATTATTCCAGGACAAGAAGTCTCCTCCCACCCATACTCCCACCTTTACTCCAGCATACTTAGCACAAGGGAATTCAAACTCCTTGATGCTGAGAAAACCAGAATTCAAGATTCCTCTAAAACCACCCTCCCAATTCCACCCTTATGTTCCCAACAAATACTGACCATCATAACAAAGGGGAGAATAAAGCCGTGCAAATTACCAGACCTGCATACATGCCTGTAAGCAATGTTATGAGTGCATTGGTGCTGAGTTCGGCAGTGCCCTGGCTAAGTGGGTGGCAGATCAAAAACAGTGCTAAAGACTTGTAAGTCCCTCAGTACTGTGCATGTTTTATCATTTTTGTAGCGCAAAAACTAGGGGGAGTACCTGTGGGGACTCAACTTGTATGAGGTAAGAGGGTTAGGACCCTTGACAACAGTTGCTGCCACAAGGCTGGCAAATATTTTTCTTTAGGACATAAAACCAAACACATAAATTATGTTCAATCGTAATTACTTGCACATATTTGTATACAAATAATTATGAGTACTGAATGCTGACCAATCTCAACAATGACAATGATGTCACGATTCCATACATGAACCAATCAGCCATTTATTATCATTACAAGAAATGACGCACCAATCTGTTCACACAAACATATGTAATTAATTCATATGTGGGTCTTTATATATGTAAATAAGCCCATATGTAAACTGTCAAAACTGGCTCTAAAATTGCAAGTGTTCTTTCAGGTTTTGGCTTACTTTTAAGTTTACATATGAAGTGGCAGAACACGCAATATCTGTTGATTACCTCCTAGTCAGAATACTTTTTCACAACATTCCACAGTGGGTTTTCACCAGATTTCATACGTTTTTTAAATGTTGATAAATTTCTCCTCTTTCTTAAATTTATCAAACAGATAATTTCCCCTACATTCAAGTTATAGCTTGCTCTAACTTACTCGAATGCAACTTGAAACACATTCCTTTCCTAATTTTTTCAATATCTTGAGCTTTGTTAAACACACAGTTTTGAATTAACAATACGATCTCTATAATTTTCAATTCTAATTTTTTGGTGTATTGTCAACTATTATATAGTATGTTTTAAATATTTTTATATTGTATGTATAATACATGCCAGTTATTGTTTTCAAACATGATGTGTTTTATTTCCATCATGTTTTGCTAAGGAAGGTATTGAGGACCACCATCAGGGGGAAATCATTATTCTTCCAATACTGTAGTTTCGATGATGAGGTAAATCATCTAGACAGATAGCTTTTTTCCCACTCTAATTTTTAATTTCAAAAACAGGGTAAAAATATGGAAGCTTAGGTGATATAAATCCAACCTCATGACTTCCTATCCATAACCGCAACTTCACTAAATTGGACTCTGATATGTTATTTCATGATTAACACATGTTTTACTTGTCAAGTTTTGACTCCGATTTTGTGTTTTATCTTTTGGATTTGGTTGTTGTGACACGAGATCATCCCATCTGGCCTACCACAAATGTATCTCAGAGTAATTGGAACATTTGATTCTACCACCCAAGGGTACATAATTGGGTTATGCAAGTGGCACACTAAAAAAATTTAAAGAAAATCTTTGGGAGAAAAAGAGGATAGAGTTATTATATCTGAGAGGATGTTGTTGTTGTCAAGCTGTAAGGAATATAGTTGGCCATATTTTTCCTGAATGTTTACATTCTATGCAGACTTGTTTTTTTTTAACAACTAAAGTAATACATTTCATTGACACTTCTTCTTCTAAAATAAAATCAAGTGGTAATTTATGTCAAATATTCAATAAATGAAATTAAATTGAAAAGTCAATAATGGTCATTAACTCAATTAATTTTATACTCTTTGACGTTTTCATAGAATTCTCAAACGAGATAACTTGTTATATTCTTCGGTCTTATCTGACATTCTTTCCCCATATCTGATTTTGTTTTTGCTCGTAGCTTGTTCTTTTGTTCAGCTACTATCAGAAATGAAACTAGATAAAATGATTTCTCCTTCTCTCACAAATTTGCTAGTTAGGCCTGTACAAGTCCGATAAATTTTGTAATGTCTTAACATAATTTTTTATTTTATTTGAACTTGGAAAACTTTTGATCGATATATAAATTTGTTTACAATTTCACCTTGTGTTCTTTGTAAAATGTTCTGTTTTTATTATTAAACAATATTTTCATCTTACGGCAACCATGATTATATATTGAAGATTTGGTATGTATTTTCTCTTCAATATAATTGGTATTTTTTTTCAACTTGTTAATTATTTTCTTAATAATGTCCTTCTAATGAGGTCAAATGACGTGGAGAAATGGTTTAAACAGAATGGGTGAATTTTCTAGAGGGAAATTAGAGAAAAGGGGTAAAATTTAAAATGATTTTGAGTAAATCTTTCGATCTTCAATAAACCTTCTTTAAAATGTAATATTACACGAGTTCGGTGAGAACAAACCCTGGGTCTTTCCCTTCCAGTTTTTCTTCCATACAGTGAATTTTAGAATTTCTCACTGTGGATTACTATTAATTTGGTACTCAAAATTTCCGTTTGTTTTCTATTTTAATCATTTTATTTCGACAACACTTCAATTTCACCACCACTCTATCATCGGCAAAACATCTATGTTCTCAATGTTTTCATCTTCAGATATTACGTGTATGGTATCTCGTTACGTACTTTAGGAATCAATTCAAATAAATGATTGATTAAAAATTTGAAGGAGCCAATAAAAAACCAAATCTTGTACAATTGGTAAAAACCGATTTGGCATACCACATCTTGTAACTTTTTGAATTATCTTTCCATAAAATTTGAATGGACGATTCTCATTATTCCTTTTCCTTCAACCAATCATAATAAAATTTAATTTACCACAATGCACATTTGTTATCCTGAAATGAGGATAAAAATAATTGCTTCCAAGAAATAAACGTTTATTCTTGCATATTATGATTCTCAAGTAAACTTGTTTAATCATACTTCCCTCGTAGTTATACTATGTTTTAATTCACAATTATAATATAGTAGAACTTTTACAGTGTTTGAAATTTGAAGAAAGTGTTCTATTAGCAAAGTTAAGGTCCATCATAAGGGAATGAATAATAAGAAATTCGAATTATTGAGCCAAAATATTCTTTAGTATTATTCTCAAGTTAATTATTAATGGTTCATGAATGAGTAAATTCTTAGAGGAATTGTGAATATTGAAAATAGGTATTTCTGAAATTATAACTACTTCCTTTTGATGTTATACAATCTCCTGTCTAAAACTGAAAAATCTCCCTAAAGAACATTATTTATTCGAATATTCAAAACATAAAAAACACAAAACAAGTTTATTTTCAACACTCAGCTGGTCAAATAAATTAGTCTTTTTTTGAACACCTCAGCAACAGGTAGATCTTATTTAAAACATTGTAAGACCAAAAAAGAAGTTGATACCTAGTTTTTGAATTACTCTCCATGATTTCAGTCTTGTGAACAAACTTTTATTAGGCCACTGAAGGAGCCAAGGAATGACTGAATCCAAGAGTAAATGTTAAAATCAAGCTCAGCACATAATGAAACGAGTTTATAATCATACATTGTTTTTCATTTTTAAAGAAAGCTGAAAATAAAAGAAACATGAGAGAAGGAAACAAAAGCAATTAAAAAAATGGTGAATACCTCCTATGTTCGGACATGACCTTGAATATGACCAGGAATTTACTGGTCATCCATGTTATTACCTATTTCATTTGAGCAATGTGGTTAATTTTGAAAATGTTCAACTGCATTATCTACAGAGGAAGCCAAATTGGTTTGGTGGTGACCACAAATTTTAGGGAATCCTCCTCTGCTCCACCTACCAAATAATTCAAAAATGTGCCATTATGAGAAAAAAATCATTATTGGATATAATTTTTCTTGAGGAAAAGATGACTAAACTATGAGTCATATCAATTTATTTTATTATTACTACTTGACTATAATTGTTACTCAGCACTGTCCACTGATTAGAAAAAGAAAACTGTTGGTACCGTTGTGTCATTAGCTAAGATAAATAAAGACAACACGAAATAAAGTAAAACCTACTTAGTTTACTTTATTTATTTTTGTTAGTGAAGGTCACACAAACTCTTAACAGGTTATTATAAATTACAGATGTGACTTCACTTTGTCACAAATAGAATTACAATAAAACACTATACTTACAAACTCTTATACTTATATATTACTGTTACTTATAACATCCCTAAATCTAGGGTGAACTTCAAACTTGAGTACAGTTGACGCATATCAGACAAACAGAGTGTAGACCAATGATGTACATGTCTCCAGTTCAGTTGAATGGCAAGTAAAGTCATAGTCTAAAACTTAATTCAGGTCACTTTGTTTGATTGGCTGAAAAATTTACTCAATCGAAATATACTAACTGTATATTACATTATTGTACTGACAAACATGCTAACCTTAGTGTTTGACTGCATATTTGTTAGGTATTAGTAAGTAGGACATTGGTGAAAGTAATTGTGAATATTTCTAGTAAAATATTTTCCATTATTTGTTTCAAAATATTTAGGTTGATGAATATTTTTATCTTCCTAAATATTTATGATGCAATATTTAGTTTAATCCAAGAAGGGTTATTCTTAAAAAAATTAGTTTCAAGAAAACTTTGACTGAATTTTTTTGTAACTCTTCATGCAAAAATGGCCAAAGTATTGACCCTCCTAGAATTAAGACGGTTGTTTCCCACACCCATTGTTCTTTTTGAAATACTCCTCTTTCTCACATCAAGATCGTTATATAATATTGATCTTTCTACTATTGGGAAGAGTTTTTTCTTCTGATCCATTGATATATACAATATAACTTCTATAATTTTTTACCAACAAGATTATCCCATTAAGACGAACAATTCATTGATTAAGTTCTAGAACAGAAGACGCAGTAACAGTGGCCCTTCTATCATAAATCTGAAATTTTTCTCTGCAGACACCGACCCTTTTGAAATACTTTTCATCCCAGCATCACAATCATTACATAGCACTGGTTTTTTTACCAGTTGGAAGAGATTACTTCTTCATTTAATTTGATGTTTATAACTCACTGACCTGTTATCTGCACCTTCTCTTACTTAGTGTTTAATAAAATTTGCTTAACCATTTTTTGTCCACCTAAATGAGAACCAATGAAAAACAAATTCATTATAGTGAGAGAGAGAGAATCATATCCAGCTCACCACCAGTAAACTTTAGGAGATGAACAAAAAGGGGTGAGAAGATTTTTGCAATTCTTTTTTACTCCTTTCTATTCATTCAAGAAATATTTTGTCCGTTTTCTATCTTCACAAATGGTAAAATTTGGTAACTTTTCTCTCATGGTTGGTACAGACTTTCTTAATGAACATACACTTTTCTTGGAATAGCACACTTCTTCTAGAAAATCTTATGCAAATCTGTCCAACAGTTCTGGATACATAGTGTTTATAACACTTTTCAGCTCGTAGTATTCTTTATCTAATATGTAGAGATGCCTCAAAAAAGTAACATTGGCTCTTTTTGGATTAATGTACTGATGGAACAAAATGAAAAAATCAAGATTCTTTTAGGGGGAGCCTAAATGAAGTGAGTTGATATTTATAAATTATAAAGGCATAAAGAAATTATTATTTTTATTCAAAAAATAATAATAATAATGAAGAACCTCACCCAACCACCAATCATACACCGAAGCATGAAACAAATGTCGTAATGTTACATGTCAAGTATAAATGACTGTCTAACAAAGGGCCACTAAGGAGAATGAATGTGCCAAGTAGGAAACTCATGTTAATGCCCTCTCATTCATATCAAAGCATGGGAATTCATGTGAATGATCGAAGTTTCTGCTAATGCACGTGAATGATTAATTCACATCAGTACCCATAACCCATACATACCTAATTTTCAAGAGATCAGAGAGTGAGAGAAATTTTTTTTATTCTCCTTCATGTGTTTGTTTTTGTTGACCCCTATCACTTATCTACTAACAGTAAAAAAATTAAAATAATTAGAGTGCGAAAGTTTGAATTAAGGAGAATACAAATTTCTATTATTATTATAAGCCTTGAGTTGGGATAAAAAATAATTCTAGGAAATCTCTTCCAATTCTGTTTAGCACTTCTGGAGTGATGGTGTTTCCAATTGTTTTCTGGTAATAGTACTAAATTTTATAATACTTATGTAAATATATAACTGTTGTATTTTTGATGGAAAATAATAAAATCAAATTAGTTATTTATTTTGATCGTAAATATTGATCGTTTGAGAATTCATCAAAGCATTCACTTAGTCCAATCTTTTGTTCAATATGAAATATACGTATTCCTTACTTAGCCTCACAACAATTACTTATAACCAAGATAAAAGTTGTTTGAAATTAATGAAAAACAATGCTAGTAAATTGATAAATTATATTATGTTTTTAGTTCGCTTAGCACATAGAAATATTTAAAGATTATGTTTTACGGTTGGCTAGAGATCAGATTCATATTAATTATGTACCCTATACTCCGTTGGATAATATGATGGTTTCAAATTAATAAAGTCAAAATTCTCTATAAGATATACAGGGACAGCTTCATTATACATCTGATTAGGAACATTATATACAAATACGGAATTTAGTCTACGTCCACTTGATATATAATACTTTTCATAGGTAGTCTGTGTTTCAGCGTCCGTTTTTCCTTTGCATGAATACATGTATTGTACGTGCTTCGAATATTTGTGGTAGTCTCTAAACATTAGCATATTTTGTCCTACAACCCAATCTTCGCGGAAGAATTCATCGTGGTCCAATTCAAAACCTTCGTCTTGGAATATTTTTTCCAAAAAAATTGACAAACATACAGTGACCATTCTTCCTGCATCCAAACTCTCCAACTGGTCGCTGAAAGTCAAAATGTCATCAGATTAATGAAAATAATTATATAAAGGATTGATCAGCAGTATATTGATCTTAAATAAACAATGGAATCAAGATTGTCATTTTTCAAAATAACCAGTGAACTTGGATTAGAAATATCAGACTATTTTATTTCATAGTGACAGGCTCATTACGGTTTAGTTATCTGCATAAAACCAAAATTAATTTTTTTAAAGTAGAGCTATACAAACCCAGAAACAAATGAACAAGTGGAACTGACTAAATATTGTAATAAAAGTACTAATCTATTTTCACGAATTAAATATAAATTAAAAAAAAAAATAATCTCACGTAATAAGGTTTGACAAAACAAGGATGATGCAATTTTTGGAAAAATAATACAATGATTTCGAGAAAAAATAATGTTATGAAGTCATTAAAGGCAAAACGAAGACTGTTAGTCAAGCTATATAGAAGAAAAGCTGAGAGTAGTTCTACATGATTATTTTCTCTCCATATTTGATTCTCATAAGACAGCAGAAGAAAAATCTTCTCTGAATCACATGTTTTGACTGCAACACTTAACATGAAAATAAACTTGAAGAATCACTGGTCCACAAAAAAGTGACATTCGGCAAAGATTGTAATTTGAGGAAAATGAGCTTTTAAAGCTCTAGAGTCTACAATTTTTTATAGCATTGTTCAAATTTGATACCACTCAAAACAATAATTTTCCTCTTCACAAAATATTATGTTTGGGGCAGTAACATACAACAAAGAAGAAAATTAAACAACAAGTTTTGTCACTTTATTTTTTATTATTTATACGTATTAATATATCTTGAAGCACCATTTCTCCTAATTTAACATAAGGTTCACTCTTTCCAATATAGTAGCGTTTTTCAGTAAACGAATGTATTTTTTATAGAAAGAAGTACACATCTACATGTACAATTGTACAAAGTGTGACCACATAAACATACATATAGTTAAATAAGGTCCAATAAAAAGTATATTCCCTCGCTGAGAAATTTAACAATATTAGCAAAGGTGAACTAGCAGAAATGCCACTCCTTGATAAATTTATCTATAATAGCTACTCAAAACATTTTACAATATTTTCTGGTTTCTCACATAAACTCCCAAAAAGTAATGAAGATTTAATTATTTCTGGAAATAATCAGTAAGAATTGATTGAGCAATAAAATATATTTTCTTTTGATATATAGTTTTACTCACTTGCATTCACTTGGCAAGAATCAGACCAAAAACAACAAATTAAAAAAAATTTTAAATACCTAATTAGCTGTCTTGAGCTACTAGCAGCCACAAAGTGATAATTAAAGGTAGATATTTATTTATTTCACATAATTGGTCATACTAATACAAGGACCAATTTTTCAGCCTTTGAAATCCCAGTCTATATGGTGAAACGCGGCTCGAAATACATAAATTATGTTTCTAGATTTTATATGACCAAAAATTTCAATTTCTGGAAGCATCAATGATTGTTGAGTGTTGGCTATAGAACATTAGATATGTTTATTTCCAGGTATCTAACCCTGTATATGGAAAAAAATGAAGTTTTATGGTATGCCAACTGGGGTAGCAACATGCCACAGCAAAACAAATCCAGTTAGCTGCACATTTATTGCAAAATATCACTCTCAAACAACCAAGGTTCCGAAAATTTCATTGAATGTTTGTTGACCTAATGATACTAATGCTTTTCTGACGTGCCTCTGACATCATCAGTTTTATCAAAATTTTCTCAAGGTTCAACTTTAATTTGATTGGTTCCCTGGTACGTTGTGGTGTCAAGTCAAACATTTTTCTCTCCCTCCATTCTACTTATTTATCATTGTTTATTTATCTCATGGATGATGACTGTATTTCCCAAATTCATGTGCCTAGGTACCATCTCTCATTATTATAGTTATATCTATCGTGATATAGACACACGAGCTACTGCGCATACACCAGGCGCAGTATGTTTGGCAACAGCGCACAGGGCGCTGGAGTCTGTACTGGAGTCGTGGCGGTCACTAGACAGTTACACTTCGGTGAGGAGGAGTGTGACTACATATTTTACTGTCTCATGGACGTTAAACTGATTAGTGGTTAAGGCCACTATATGGTAGCAAGAGCAAAGAAAAAAAGATTCCTTCAGACTATGAGGTGTTAGAGATAACATCTCATTAAAATAAAAATAAATAGGTATCTAAAATGAAATCTATTAAGAAACAAAATTCTAAATGATAAAATTTCGTATAAAAAACGAAGTTTTACCATTTCTTCCAAGTAAAAAAAAAATCGCTTCCACAAGAATAATAATACGGGATTTGAAACGGATTTCCGTACGTATATTGCAATACTTTGGACGACGAAAATATTTATTTGTAATAAAATAAATTTTTCGCCGCCCTCAGTAATACGCAATAGGGAAAAAACTTTGTCGCCAAAAATTTTTCCCGCTGTTTGAATAAAAGAATACGTCGAATAAATATGGCCGACGTATTTCAAAATAAGAATTCGAGAATTTTTTCGAAGTGAAAAAATTCTCGGAAAACATCGACACTATACACAATAATCCTCGTTCCTGCCTTTACGACGAACGAGAACTATTGCAAAAAAAAAAAAAAAAAGAAGAGAGAAAAAATATAATATTTCATCTCTCTCTAACTCATGCAATTTTTGAATGTTTCTTAAAAAAGACGCAATCTCTACCAAAATAATGGAGATTGTGTCGACAATGCACAAATCGAATGAAACGAAGGTCAAACAAATGACTTCGTTTACAAAAAATGGTTTGCAGGTCTCTGCAAGCAATTCGTGTAGTTAAACAATTAATTACACACGCACACTAACACACTTTTGTACAGCCAAGGCAAAAGTGCTACCCTACTATTACGGACAATCGTAATTATAGGGAAAAACCAATACAAACACAAGAAATCGGTAGCAAACAGACAACGGGTTGAATATTTGCACATACGTAAAAACCCCTAATATACGAGTGCAGTTGAATATTCAATCCGATTTGAACATTCATTCGTCTTTTGAAGATTTTTGTATGTCGTCTGTTTGCTCTTTAGTATTTTTGCTGTTTTTTCTTGTGTTTAATGATAATTTGTTCTGTTTTTTACATATTTCAAATAATTAATTTTCAATTAACTATTTTCGTGTTACAAAACGAATTTTTAATTTCAAAAAACTCGTTATTTCGTGAAACCACGTGTCACAAAAATTTGTCACCACGTTTTTTACGAAATCAGTGCGTCGATTTAAACGTACTGAAAACTCAATTTGATTTTCGAAACTACGGTGTATTGGAAGAAAATCAAATAATCAACGAAAAAAGTAAGTACTAGTAATAATTAATTATTTAATTAATTATTGTGTTTCGTTTTAAAGGTGAATAAGAACTCGGTAATTTAAAATGAAAAATAATTTATCTTTCCTATTTCGTATAAATATTAGATGAAAAATCGTAATATTTTTTCGAAAATAAACTATAATTAATTCAGAAATGAATTAGTTATTTACTTTATCAAAATTTTTCTTTATTCCAATAAGCAGTGTCGTGATTAATTTTACGTCATTGCGCCTATGGGTCACGCTGTAATTAAAACGGCCCGACCCATAAGTTCAATTAGTTTAAAATTTATTTTGTATAAACTAATTTACTTGTACAATTCACAAATATCATCATTGCGCCTACGGGTCATGTCCGATATTTATCGACATGACTCGTATAAAATGAATAATATTTGTGAATGAAATTTATTATTGCATTTATATGTAAAATTTAAAAAACCATCATTGCGCCCACGGGTCATGCCCGATTTTTTATCGGCATGATACGTGAAAAATGATGGTTATTTTTCAAAAATTAAAATTTTTGTAATTAAACCAAAAAATCATAATTAACCATCATTGCGCTTACGGGTCATGCCCGATTTTTTATCGGCATGACTCGTAATGAATGATGATTGAATATATAAAAAAAAAAAATATAATAAATTCTACATAATTTTGCGTGAAAATTTAAATAATTCGTCATTGCGCTTACGGGTCATGCCCGATTTTTAAATCAGCATGACTCGTAAATAAAATAGATTTTATAGAAAAAATTTTTTTTTCGTTATGCCCTTTTTTCATAAAATTTATTATCAAAATTTATCTTCCATCATACGATATATGGTAGTAAATTAATAACAATTTCGTATCTCTTAAATACAGATACGAAAATGTCCACCACATCACGCGGTTCTCGACGATCAACGTGCTCACGATCGTCACAACATTCACCACCACCTCCGCCTCCATTACCTGTTCCTCAGGAAATACAACAACCTGCGGAGGTCGTTAATCTCCTCGACGAAGAGGAATTAATGGAATACGATTCCGAACAACAATGGGTCGTACAAGAAAAATTGTTTGCCAACCAGCAACCGCGCACCGCCACACTCAAGGATGTCCAAAGAATCCTTGAGTCACAAAACGATCAACCGTCGACATCGAGGGTAGGTCCTCCTCCTGGTTTTGGGATGCTCCCTAGCTAACGAATCTCGCCCAATATTGGGAGAGCTCGTCAGCATTCGGAAACATCTCAAAACAGGGAGTGGGCTTACCCTGATGAACAAAACTCACGGGAAGAAAGTATCAGTTCCTGGGAGGAACAGGTGGTCAACATGGAAATATTCCATGGCAATGTAACCGCAGCAGGCGGTTACACCAAAGAATTGGAGTCGTTACTTAACAACCCCAATTTAACAAGATTGGCAGCTCGCAGGCAGTTGAGGGCGATCGAGTTCCAGATTAGTGAACTGCAGAGGATGCCGAGGGGAACGGACCTTCAGCTTATGGTGTTGGCAAGGACGTATATACGTAATTTACAATGCTGCCAAGCTGAAATCGAGGAACGCTTTCCGAAGGATTCCCCAATGTCCCTTCCCCTCCCATCCTTTGCGGATCCACTACCGATGAGTGTTGACCAACCTCAACACTCATCAAGACGCAATTCAGCTGCGGTCCAACAACTGGTTCCTGAATCAGTTCAAGATGAACAATTGCTAGTCTCTCGTGAAGAAATCGACAGATTAGCGAGAGAACAGATGGAAGAAATCCGTCGTTCGGAAGAAACTGCCCGTCAGCAAAAAATTATCATGAAGCAATTTGCTGACGAAGCAGCAAAAGCAATGATCGAGTTGAAAACTGCTGAAAATGCAGTTGAAAAAATGAGAAATGAACAAAGACGTCGAGAGGAGACGATTGAAAATACGTTCCAGATCGCGTTTGAGGACTTTTCTCAACAACACATCCAACCGATCATTAGGAAAGGTAAGACTAATGATAATATTAATTTAATTAATATTCGTAAACGTAATACGCTACCTGAAACAATAATAAATGAAGAACCAGTAAACAAAAGAATTTCTACTGATCCTTCACCTGAAAATTCCGTACGATCAACAAATTTGCCCGTACTTCAACAGATGATTCGAATTTAACTCATTAACCACTATGGTTCCAAATTTAATAGGAGAAACACAAAATTCCCCTATTTTCAGCCTAAACGAAAATCCGATACCAAAATGTTGGGAATCAGATAATTCAATTCAGTCAGAACAACCTCTGATGAATTTAAAACCCCCCAAATTTTATTTACAAAAATGGGACGGAAAAATTTTAACCTATCCGGGTTTAATTCGTAGCTTTAGATTATACGTACACCTACGTAATGACATAGCTATACCTCAAAAAATTTCAATTCTTCAGAGTGCAATACCTAAAGAAATTGTAAAAAATTTAGTCATTTTGCCTTTGATGAAATTGGTTACCATCAACGATTACAATTTTTACACGATCGTTATGGTGATCAATCTAAAGTCAAAGCTGAAATTTGGTACCAAATTACAGCTTTTTCAATAGCCATTGATAATATATCGTCCATACAAGATACTATGGATGGTATAGCGGTTCTTATTGATAGATATAGAGCAATCTCTAATGTCGTTGATGAAGAACAGTTGTTTAATGTGGCGGTTAAAAAATTCCCACCACGTTCATATTTAAATAACTTAAAAAGTACGGAAAGACATGTTTCACATTTATTTTCGGCAATTCGTGAATTTGTAAAAATCCACGAACTTTTTGAAGACAGAAAAGGTCCTCAAAAACAAAATCCTGCAAAAACTTTTAATAACACTAAAAATTTTCAGGAATCGAAAAAAGGTCAGCCTAAAGGCAGACCTATTTTCGCTGCTGCTAACTTTAATAAAGATAGCAGTAAACAAAAAGGAGGAAAGGATAAATCCAATCCTCAACAACCCAAAAAGTTAGAAGACAAAAAACCCATTAATAAACTTAATGTAAAATCTTCTAATGTTTCAGAAGAGAAGAAACGTGAGGCTATTAAAAGGGCGCAAGAAACCCCAAAGAGTGTCTTATTGACACCTCTTTCGGGCTCTTGCCTCTTTTGTAATGGCAAGCATTTAGCGCATTTGTGCTACAACACAAATACGCTAGAAGCTCGATTAGAGCATTACGCAGATAATGCAATTTGCATTACCTGTGCCGAGGCCCATGATGAAGGCACACCTTGCCCTCATCTTCCAGCCAAAAGCTGTAAATGGTTCACCTGCTACGGGGAGGACCATCACTCGAATTTGTGTCCGAACGCCAATTACCCGATAACCAAGGGTATTACAGATGCTTGGTATACGACGCTCAAAGAGAGTAAAGAAATACTAAGTAAGCATAAAATTGATTCTTCTAATCAAGAACCAATTATTGAAAAAACTAATAAATGTTGTATTCCACAGGAAATATTGGCTACAAACGCAAATGATGTAATCAATAAAACAACGCTATCGAAAGATCAAAAAGAAGCACTGCCGATGTACAGTAAGTCTTTTGCAATTTTTAATAAATTTAAAAATAGTAGTACGTATTTGGTGTTTGAATCATATGCTCAATCATCAAATTTACAAAAACCAATAAAAATTCAAGGATTTTTCGATTGTGGAAGTATAGATACTTTCATTAATAAAAAATTTGTTTTCGAATCCTTGAAATCTCAAGGATACGAATATGAATTGTTAAGACTTAGTAGCTTACAATATCAAAAATCAAAACCTATTAAATCTTACACAATTAAATTTGATCTTTTCACACCTGGTGGAACTAAAATTCCAATTACAGCTAAGACACTTGATGTTATTACCTGTAATTTAAAACAACAAGATTTAACAAAATTCAGAAAAGATTTTCCTGAATATGCAGATATACAATTTGCATCGTTGACGAATGAGCATACGATTCAATTATTACTTGGTAATGATTATATGTGGTCGTTCGTTATAAATATTAATCACTTAACCCCCACACTGACACTTATTGAAACACAATTTGGGTATATGTTAGGAGGTTTAATCAATAATAATTCTATTATTGATAATATGTTCACACCAGTCTACTTTACTGACCCACAGAAAGTAGAAAACTTATGGAAGCTTGATGCTATTGGCATTGAATCTAATAACTTAGATGAAGCTCATGCTGATGCTCAAGCTTTACATTTGTTTTACAAAGAAGTTGAATTGGTAAACAATCGTTACCAAATCAAGTGGCTTTATCGTAATTATCCTCCGCCGTTAGGGGATCATTACAATTTATGTTTTAAACGACTAGAAAGCCAATTACCAAAATTTAGAAAGTGTCCGGAATTTTTCAAAAAATACACCGAATACTTTGAAATGCTAATCCAATTAGAAATGATTGAATTAGTAAATTCAAACGATAAACCTGGTTTAATCCATTACATGCCCCACAAAGGCATTTTGGATTTAACAAAAAGCACTCCTTTAAGAGTTGTTTTTGATGGCTCTGCCAAAACAAAAACATCCAAACATTCAATAAACGATTGTATGTTTAAAGGAGCAAACTTTTTACCAGATTTATTACAAATACTTCTGACTTTTCGCAAAGACTAGATATGCTGTCATTGCAGATATTCGGAAGGCATTCCATCAAATAGGTCTTCATCCAGATGATAGAGATGTTACTAGATTTCTATGGATTAAAGACCCATTAAAACCATTAACAAGAAACAACATCATTACATATAGATTCCAAAGAGTACCCTTTGGAATAATTTCGGCACCATTTTTACTCGCGGCTATTTTGTTGCATCATTTTCAACAAGCTGATCCGGAGTTTTATACAAAATTTGCCGATCATCTATATGTAGATAATCTAGTAACTTCTTTACCAACATATGAAGAAATGAAAGATTTACACAAACGTTCCAATAAACTCATAAATGACATTTCTATGGAACTTTCTCAGTGGGGTACTAATTGTATTCCATTGAGACAGGATTTTGATCCTGATCATGCTTTAACCAAACCTTTAATTAAAGTTTTGGGTTTGACTTGGGACATGGATAAGGATTTAATTTTCATTAGCCAACCCAAAAAACAAGATGATACAAAAACTTGGACCAAACGATATTTTTTGAAAGTAATTTCTCAATTCTTTGATCCTCATGGATGGTTCTCACCAACTTTTGTACCTTCCAGAGTTTTTATCAAACAACTTTGGAATGAAGGATACAAATGGGATGAACCTTTACCAACTTCGTTGCAACCAATTGCAACGGAGTTGGTTAAGGATTTATCCCACTGTATTAACTACTGCCTACCACGACAAATTTATCCGGGTATATATAACCAGAATAATTGTCAATTACATACCTTTGTAGATGCATCTAAAACTGCATTTTCAATGGTAGCCTTTCTACGTTTACATAACGAAGAAAACAACAAAACTGTCGTACGATTCTTGATAGGTAAATCAAGAATTGCTCCAATGAAACCTATAACAATTCCAAAATTGGAGTTGTTAGCGGCATTAATTGGAGCAAGAGGAATCAAAAATATACGAAAACCTCTAGGACCTACACAACTGCCCCACTTATTTATGGTCGGACAGTAAATGCGTCTTAACTTGGTTGTTAGAACGTAGACTTTTAACACAATTTGTACTAAATCGTGTCACAGAAATCAAAAGCATACCTAATATAGAATTTAGGTATGTCCCTTCAGCTGATAACCCTGCGGATATTGGCTCTAGGGGTGCTTTAGTGAATGAATTATTTCAGTCAATTTGGTGGACAGGACCGGATTGGTTAAATAAAAATCCGGAAACTTGGCCTAAAACTGATTTACATATAATTCAATCATTACCAGGAATTATCTGAAGATGAAAAAATCACACCAGTGTTCCACACTATGAGAGAATCTTTTAAAATCTCTCATAAATTATCAAATTTAATACCTGAAAATTTAGATAGTATTTTTGATAATCATAAAACTGCAAAATTGAATAGAAAACTAAAATCTCGCAAGTTACACATACCAAAATTTGTGATAAATAAAGAAACATTCGCTTGTGAAATAAAAACTTTTCCTACACAGACAAAAGTTTCTCAACAAAATTTGGAAATGTCTAACTCAGTTTTAGATCTTTCAAACAAACCAAACTTAATTAAAAAGAGTGTACCATATGAAAGTTTTATACATCAACCTATGAATACACCTTTAATATTGATTTAGAGAAATTTAATTCTTTAATAAAACTAAAAAGAACATTTTATAGTTGCCTAACAGCAATTAGAAAATTTAGTACCAAAAGACTTAAACGTTCTAGATCAATAAAACCCTATGCAATATTGCCTAATAATTTCCAATTTGCTTTATTGTGTTTTATCTATGCAGATCAGAAAAAATATTTTTCTGATTTGTTTATAACACTATTGTCAACTAATCCGCCAGATTATGTGACATATGATAAATTTCATATAGTTTTGGATGAGTCTGGATTACTTAGACTCAGAAATTATATACCTATAACACCATTTACTGAAGATGTTCTATCTCCAGTATTACTACATTCAAAGTCTCATTTAACAAAATTAATTTTATTAAATGTACATACTTTGAATTGTCACACGGGAATCAAATTTACGATGGCAGCTTTTCGTTGTACTTATTTTGTACCTCGTGCAATGCAAGTTCTTCCAAAAATATTAAAGGGAGCTTGCATACTTTGTAAAAAACATGACAAAAGACCTTTTGCGCAACCAACGCATTCGGCCATGCCAGATTTTAGACTCATGCCTTTTTCACATCCGTTCACTTACACAGGAATTGATGTTTTTGGTCCTTTTGCGGTCTTTGACCAATATTTACCAAAAAAGAAAAAGGAATTGGCAACCCCAACGTCACCAATATACAAAAGGTGGATATTAATATTCACTTGTCTTTCAACAAGAGCAGTCTACTTTATTTCACTCTCGTCTTTAAATACGAGTGAAATATGGATTGCTTTACAAACTTTCTTTGCTGATCGTGGCACACCAAAAGTGATATTGTCTGACAATGCAGCACAATTCACATTAATTGCAACATTTTTACCGAAATTTTGGGACACCTTTATTTCAGATAAAAATGTTCACGATCAACTAAACCAAAAAGGAATAACGTGGCACTTTACACCTGCGAAAGCTCCGTGGTATGGTGCCTCGTTTGAAAGACTGATAGGAGTTTTTAAACAAATGTTCTATCGAGTAATGGGTCACCATGCTCATCATCAACTTAATTTTCAAGCTAGTCTTAAAAATATTCAAGTTATGATGAACGAAAGACCATTATGTCCAGCTGTTGATGACGCTGAACAATGGACTTTAACCCCTGCTCACTTTTTACACGCTAACTTCAGTGTATTTACATTAGATCTTGATAAACCTTTGGATGAAATAACTCCAACAACAAAAACTTTACATAACTTATGGAAAGTTGATCAAGATTTACTCACCAAACTCTGGGCCACCTGGAAAGGATTGTATCTCCCATACCTGAGAGATAAAGTTCGCAAAGGTGTAGATAATGTATATCGAACCGTAACATTTGAACCAAAGATTGGTGATATAGTCCATGTTCTGGATTATATGACAAAACCAGGTATTTACAAAATTGCCAAAATTGTAAACTTGAACACCTCTCGTGATGGTAAAATCCGTCATGCAGATATCCTACTACCTAGTTCAAAGGGTGTTACAAGACCCATAAAGTGTTTAGCACCTTTGGAACTAAATAGTAATGACAAAGTACCAACTACCTCAGGTTGAAACTTAGTCATATCACTTGATCTGAAAATACATACTACACTAAGCAATCGAAGGATTATAAAAGGAAATTGGCACCTTTTACTACCCATCTAACTGACTTAAGAGTAAGTTACTTCTCATTATTGTTGTCTAGCTCCCTTAAGGTGAAAGCGAACAATAAGTGTCAGTGGATCGATCCAACCAATTAGAGTTTAAATAGTTTTTAATTAAACTTTAAATTCTAAATACAAACTTGCTAATTCCTACTCTTCCTTTCACAGAATCGCTCCATTATGGCCAAAATAAATAGTTCCTCTATCAATGTCCAGCAGTTTGTGGACAAGAGTCATCAATAAACAAAATGTTTAATTAAGTTTAAATTTTTTTATTAACATAATTTTTGTTTTTGACTTTTGTTTTATAAGTCTTAGTTTATAGTATAAGTTGTTTTTTATTTTTTCAATAAAATTATATTATATGTATGTTTTTACCTGAAAAGGTAAATTTCTTTTTCAGAACAAGTCAAAAACTGATAAACTGGTCTCAGAAGATCAGCTTGGTGTACACCGCCCCCAGTATCGTGATATAGACACACGAGCTACTGCGCATACACCAGGCACAGTATGTTTGGCAACAGCGCACAGGGCGCTGGAGTCTGTACTGGAGTCGTGGCGGTCACTAGACAGTTACACTTCGGTGAGGAGGAGTGTGACTACATATTTTACTGTCTCATGGACGTTAAACTGATTAGTGGTTAAGGCCACTATAATATCTCCCTCTCTCTGATTTTTTCACAGAGAATCCAATTTTAATACATTGGATGTAATTTTTTTCTGCTTCTCCATTCAACCAGCATTTGTTATTCATGCAGGCAACATAATTTATTTTTCATCTTCATTTTTTTACCATTTTCATTATTTTCAAATTATAACACGTTTATTTTTCAACCTTGCAATAAATTTTTCATTGGAAATGGGCTACCTAGGATCAAACCTAATTAAAACAAGTTGATTTCTTACTTTTTGAGCACCTTGGACGCATGTTTATTTTGGTAATTTTCTATTTGACGCATAATATAAAGCAGTAAAATAAAGACCTGCCCAACTGTGCAGGTTTAGGCTAGGTTATTTTGCAACCATCAGACATATGTGATGGTTTGCATCCTTCATTCCAATTATATTGTATTGTGAGTGAATTTGTGTGTATGTATTTATTTGGTGTTTACCAATCCAGGGTCGCATACCCCATATGTTTTTGTACACACATTTTCTTTGGTTTTCTCCTTTCCTTAGCCTAATTGTTTTGTATACTTTTAGCCAAGATTCTTTAAAATGATACATTTTTTTTTTAAATTTATTTCCTGTAATAACATCTTAGCTCATCACACCTGGTTCTTGGATTCGACTTGATTTTGATACGTCATTTGTGGTCTGTCTGATCTTAAAGTTTCAAGCCACCTATGCAGCCTAAATGACCAAGCATCTAGGTTGCATTAAAGTTCTTTTTGTTCACACATCTAGCCAAGTTATTGTGAATTGCATCCCTCTACTGAAGATGGCCCCAACTATTTAAAATAACCCATGATTTTTAAATAACAATAATTCATTTTAAAAAACTGAATGCCAACCTCCATATTATTTTGTGTCATTTTCTGATCGAATATGCACGTAAAATGGATGCCTTGGAAAGTTCATGATAACTGTTCAATCTATTTTTTAATTTAGAAGAGTCTACGTATCCTGTCTGCCAATATAATTCAGAACCTAACAGTACCTCTAAAATAAGATAATGTTTTAAAATTATATTTCTTGTTTTTCTTGAAGGAAAATTAAAATTCCCACTCATGTCTATTTTTTTAAATGCAAAGAGATATTTTGTTAATTATAATTCAAAATGCCACTTTGAGTATGATTGTTCAAAAAAAGAATAGATGTATTGAATCTTGTTGGGAAATCCAAGTAGTAGCCCCTGCCTTCTCATCATCAATAAAATAAAAGATTTTACCGATTGTAAAATATTTTGTTCATGTCTCTTACAGTATCTTACTCCCATCTGGGAGTGTGGGAACCGCCATACATTGCCTAATATAAAATTCATTTGCCAGTTATAGTTGGCAGTGAGATGGCCATGTGGTCAAGTTCACTGCTTTTAGCTGGCAAATATGTAAGTCCAAGGTTCGATTCTCTGAGCCAACAAAACCTACATCTGGTGACCCTTGACATGTGCTGGACGTGCACACACCCTAGTGGTGCATGGTGAAACTCAAAACTCTCCTTCCTAACTTGAGTCTCCAAAAGTTGGCACTCTATATAGTGGAAATAGAACCTGTATACTAGGTAGTACAAGTCTGTGTGTATAGGTATAAGAGGTGTTTCTGGCTCCACAACCTCCCACACCATCTAATGTAATTCAACTTGTGTTGAGTCTCTCTAGGGGGGAGTGTGTGCAAACTGCCATACCTTGATTAATATAAAATACATTTGCCAGTTATAGTTGGTGGTGAGATGGCCATGTGGTTAAGTTCACCGCTTTTAGCTGGCAAATATGTAGATCCCAGGTTCAATTACCCAAACTGACAAAACCTACAGGGAGGAATCGCTGAAAATTATAAAATATTATTTATTGTAAGTGTATAATTGAGCATTTTGTATTTATTTATGGCAAATATTTTTACCAAATGCAAAACAAAACAAAAATTAGGATAAAAATATAATAAAACAAACATTGATTTTTGATTTTCCTGATCATAGTCTAATGCCATACTTAGTCCGCTGCTCACAGATGCCAAGGCTCCTCTCAAACATATGCATACTTCCAAATTTTAACCTTCTTACATATGTAGCTAGCTGCACATGATCATAGGCCTACAATAATAATAATAATAATACTTCTACAAACACTGGTTATCCATTGATCTCCTTACATTTTCTACCTCTTGTGAGAGAGACCTTGATGTAGAGACACCACAACTTCCAAATTTGTTTTGTTCTATAGTCATATTTCAAGGGCCCTTACAAATACCTTGATTCATTCTTGTTTTGGCTTTTTCTTGAATGAACAGACATAATATGCATTCCAATTTCTTTGAAAACCCAAGTGATAGTGTTGAGGTGCATTCATCTAATTGTTCGGTAGTTTCTCCTCTTAGGCTACATACTACCACAATCTCTATTACCCACCCTACATATTATAAGAAAAATACATGAACTAAGAAATGCTGATCTCCCTCAAAACCCTAGGCTGTCTACCAGTTCTAAGGCAATTATTATCACACCCTCATCAATTAATAATATATCATCAAATTTTTCCTCACCAACCACTTGTACACAACAAAATATCGTTCTTCATAAAACAAATATATAACCTAAATTTATATGTCCAAATAACCATAAAAGAGAATTCACAGGAGCACATAAAATGGTTCAGGAAGTTAAAAAGAAACATTTTGAAATAGAGCCCTGGATTGGTCCAACTGACCATTGTGCTTCACGGATGCTGATAAAAAGATACAAAAAAAGCTTCATAACCACCCTACAGCAGAATATCGTAAGGGAACTAATTTTTAAAAAATATTGCAGATGGGTTGAGAACACAGATGCTGATCTGAATTATGTGGATCTGAAAAAAAATTTCTTATAAGTGAATAGACCTCAGAAGCCAAACAAAGGATATTCCTCGAGGTCAAAGCAACTGACAGATATATAAGTGGCTTTGCAACTTGGGAGATTTTTATGAGTATTGGATGAGCAAGCTCCAAAGGTGCAATTACCATTATGAAGACATAATTAACATCTTCTACCTTGCAATGCCTATGCAAGCTTCATGTGAGTTGTAGAGATGTGATATCACTAACTTGGCTGAATTCAACAAATTTATAGTAGGTCTGTGTCCAAAAGCTCTTGCATACGATAAATCCCTTTTCTAGTCAACAATTCCTACTGCCACTGCATCATAGGAAGATTATATAACAGATGAACTTCAGGCTAACGTTAAATGATATCAACCCAAGGTTGGTAATATACAACAAGTTGAAAATCTACATGGCTTTGATACAATTCCCAATGATAACAAGGCTGAATTAGACTATGAAGATTCCCAAGTACCTAAATATTTGATAACTCCAGAATAGAGCAGATGATAAACTTTTAACTTTGTCTTCTCAAGTCTTCTCAAGGCAACCAGAAGATGGAGAGGCAAAAACTAATCATGCTGATGGCGTAGGATCATAAACAATTATATCTCATGTTCTACAATTATTCAATCATTGGAGACAAATTGGCCATGTTGATATACAAGAAAGCTCTAACAGAACAAAAAATGATGAATTGCTTCAAAACTAATGACTTTATTTGTTCCAAAGGCACCATATTAAAATTAGTATTGACCAATATGCAAAAATTTCCTAGAAATATCAAAAAAGTCTTAATAATCCTAGGTGCTGAAGAACACAAACTGGCTGATTTTCATATAGAGGATTTTGATGATCTGTATCAAAAATTAAATGAATTTGTTTTTAAAGACAGTATAGTCACCAAGGTCCTATTTAGTTCCACCAACTTTGGGAGCATAACTTATTGGAAAACCTTCATTAACATTTATTCTATCATCCATAACATGGCTCGTAGATTTGGACTGAAATTTGTCAATCTTGACCATGCAGTTGTAGCCTTTGACTGTAGTAGGGCATATGAGGTCAACAACTACTATTTCAATATGGATGAGAAATTAGGTCTTCTAATAAAAGAAACAATATTTGCAATGACAAGCAATTAAGCACAGAGGCGTTGAGTCTGATGGCAGAGAAGATAGTGGATAGTCAAAACTGAAGCTCCACCAAAAGCTTCCACCCAGGCACATGCCATTTGGATGAGTGCCACTTCCTTTGGATCAGCATTGAAAACTATAAGGTCTGGCATAGGGCCCTCTTGTCTGGTATCTGAACTGCTTGTGGAAAAATCTTCTCCAATATCAACCAACAAAAATGTGGACTTTGTCCCATTGGTTCCAATAGTCATACTCAAAAGTTACAACCCTTTAGCTTGTGCCAGTTTTGCAAACTTCATAGATAATGAGATTCAAGGAGGAAAAGTAATATTGCGAGCAAAAATACAAAATTACCCAAAAGTTTCATATATGAGTATACTGTCCAAAATGAATGATCTCATGTTTCTCAAATTTGGCAACAGTATGTCTCCTTAGACCTTCTCCAAGAAGAACATCTTTGACTAAATTGTAAAGCCCTGCCCAGACTTTGATGACATACAAATTCCAACCTCAGGTCTAGCTGTTAATATAGTCACGGGCAAAAAAGTTACAAAACTCACTTTTTCTAATCTCGTTACTTGGTACATAAATGATCATAAAACTAGAAGATTAATTAAAGTCCATATGGTAATACATATTGTAGAAGGATTTAATATCTCTATGATTACGGAGTTTTTTGTTGTTTATCACACTGCTACAGGCTTTGGCAAATGTAAAGTCTTAATATTTATAACCACAAATGGTCAAGATCATACTATTGCTATCTACAAATATGATGAAATTCAAGACATGGTCTCCAAGGGAGAAGTCCAGGATTCACTACATTACCTTAGAAATGGTCAGATCACAGTTCTGCAAGATGAAACTTTAAACAGATGTGAAAAAGAGCAATTGGCACTGTTCTACCATGTAGGATGGTATTATAGTGCTGCTCATTCTTTACAGCCATCAGCAATTGAAGTGTTGCACCATTTAATCGAAGAAATATTGAAGGTAACAACTCAGGTTGACAACATAGAACTTCATTCAAATCCTCCAACTTTTGATGGATTCAATTTCATGAGAGATGAAGAAGATCCTTCCATCAACATTCCACAATTGTAAGTAGCCTGCTCATGAAAAAGCAATGACCATCCACTCATTCCCATAGTTGCAGCATTACAGAACTTGAAACCAGAATACTCTTGCAACTCAAATTCAGAATACAAAAACTATTTCATGGATGTCATAAATGACAACACACCTCAAATATGAAACCAAGATGATGAAATTTCAGCTCCAAGTGCAGCCATGAAAGATATGAACACTGTTGATGCGTTGTTAGCAACATTATATGGCTCATCCTTTGATGATTGTTATCAATCAGTAGATCTAGAACATATATGCCTCCATCATATTTCACCAATTTTGGCAAATGTCTCTGTAGAAAATGAAAAACAGACTTATCTGGGATAGAAATTATGATCCAGATTTCCAAAAACTGAGAGTAGAATATGACTATATTTTTTTATAGAACCCGGGGCCTTCAATATATATCGACATCACTTGCAGGTGTGGCCAGAATATAAGCCCACAACGTGTAAGAATAACCATGTGCCAAGGCACAAAAGAGAAAAAATAAGAATAAAAATTGAAAAATATTTAGAAAAAGGTATAATAAAATCTTGAAATCTTCATAGCAAGTTCACCTCATAGAAATGCCCAAAAAAGATGGTATTATTTGTCCCTGTGGAGACTTCTAACAACTGAATACGTATCTAGATGTCCAATGTGACAAGGTTCCCCACATTGAACAACTGAAAACCAAATTTGCAGGCTTAACACTATTTTCATCCTTGGATTTTGGCAAGGACTTCCTACAAATATTATTAGATAAGGAGTCAGGTCAATATTGAGCATTTGTCTTTGACGGTGTGCCTTACCAATTCACACGCATTCCCTTTAGAATGAAAAGTTTGATGCAGACCTTCTTCTCTGTAATATGTTATGTATTTAAAGACACAGAAGAATTTGTAGCTGCATATGTGGATTACATCCTGATACTCTCTAAAAATTGAAAGTAGCATTTACACCAATTATGGATCATTTTTCAATGTGTTTGCAATACTCACATGGCTCCCAATGAAGAAAAATGTGATTTCTTAATGATTTTGGTCAAATTTATAAGCCATCAAATTGATTAAGATAGCATACTACCATTGGAAGAATACACCCAAGTGATTTGTGACTTTCCTTTTCCTAAAAACCATAAAGGAATATAAGCATTTAGAGAGATCCTCAATTTCTACCATGGTTTCACAACTCGCAATGCAAAGATGAATAAACCTCTCTATAGGCTATTTGGTGGTGATGTGTTGTCCCATCTGGAAGTAATTCCAGTGAACGATTCTTCAAGAGGAACAACTCTCAGTCATTCCACTTGATGAAAGGAACTAGTTCCACCAATTTTTTTTCTCTTCCTGTTTCATTTTTCATTCTCCTTTTTGTTCAAACGTTCACTCATATAAATTAATTTATTTCAGCAAACTGAATATTGAGGCTAATAATACTGCAACACTCTCCTCTCGATCTTTGTATTCTTCATCAAAAACAAAAAGCAAAATATATTACGATTCATCAATCATTTCTTTATTTGGATCATGTAGCTGAAAAAGTGAAAATGAAAACATTGAGAAAATAAATTCCAATTAGAGATTTCTGGGTTAGCATTGGTCAACAAACATAAAAAAAAATTCAGATAAGATACAATTAATTTTACATAGGTCTCTATAATATATATGTGCACTTGGCCCTGTGTTGATAACATAATTATGATTTGGCTTACAGCTTGCTTCAGCATTTATCAACAATCTTTATTCAACAATATACAGTACACTTCCTTACATTCATTTTTTTTCCTTCCCTCCATTCCAACATTTCCCACGTTCATTTAAGGACAACTGACGCATTTCATTTGTTGTAAACCTAAGGAACCAATGGAACTAATGAACTACTTCCATTCACAGAGTCAGAGTCGTGGTGGATCCATAAAAGGAACTAAAATTTCCATTACTACTATGTGGTAACATTCTGTTTGAATAGAACAAAGAAACGGAGGAAGCATTCAATCCCCTTAAATGTGAAATGTCAAGGTGCTTACTTGAAGCCCACCACAAATATGATTGCCCATTTTTTATCATGACAGAAAATTAATTCCCAAATAATAAATTTGCTGTGAGCATCTTGGTTATGGTAATCACTTAGCCTTGGTTCCTTTATGTCATACATTTTTACTCCCTCCATTTAACTTATTTTTTGATTGATTTTTCTTTCCTCTCTCACCACTGTTTATTTATCTCCTTTGTGGTAGTTGTATTTCCCATATTCATGTACCTAGGTACCATCTCTTAATATTATTTATTTCCCTCTATCTACTTTTTTCACAGAGAATCTAATTTTAGTTCATCTGATGTAACTTTTTTCTGCTGCTCCATTCAACTGGTGGCATTTGCTATTCACACAGGCAACATAATTTATTTTTTGCCTTCATTTTGTTACTATTTTTATTATTTGCAAATCATAACTTGGTTTCTTCATTAATCATGTGTTAAATTTTTCACTGACAATGGGCCGCCTGGGGTGAAACCTAGGTAAAACAAGTTGATTTCTTATTTTTTGAGCATCACCTGGGATGTATGGTCACTTTAGTAAATTTTTATTATGCATAGTATAAAGGAATAATACAAAAATCTGTCTCACTCTGCAGGTTTAGGCTAGGTTATAATCGGACATAGTTGATGGTTTGCAGCTTTGGTCCCCAATTATATTGTGTTATGGGTGAATTTGTGTGTGTGCATTTAGTTGATCTTTACCTACCCAGGGTCCCATATCCCAATTTATTTTTTAAAGGTCGAATGATATAATACTTTGGCAGGTAATCTGGTCACTAAATTTAACAGAGAACCCTTAGAATTCAGTCCTCAATATTTGAGGATGTTACGGTGTTGCATTTTGAATGGTCTGGTTTCTAGATATTTGAGGAGGTATGCATTTTTGCCTTCTTCACAAATTACTATGTACAGTCCTTTGAATAGCTTAGGTGTTCAGGTGGCACTGAGATTCCAACTTGTACTAGCTGAATACCTAAAACTCCCTCGCCTCACTACCACCAAAATATAGCACCGTTCTCACTTAGCCACACTGCCAGGTGATGGTGATCGAGGGAGAAGTAATATAGAGCCGATGTGTGTAGCTGCCACACCACTCCCCCAGTATAGCGGAGCATAATACAGTCAATACGAAGGTGACTGGTAAGTAGGTGTGCACCAGTGCGTGGTAGATGCCCCCCTCATTGCTGCCCTGTGAGGCAGGACATACGTCATCACATCTTGGTGGTAGTGAGGTAACAAACTACGGTATTGTTTTCCATCTTCCATATCACATCAAGGTCACCACTTTGGGTATTCATGTGGCATTGGGATTCGAACTCATACCAGCTGAACACCTAAAACTCCCTCAACTTACCACTGCCAAAATATGGCACAGTTCTCACTCACCCAATGCACCAGGTGACGGTGTTCAAAGGAGAAGTTATATTGAGTCAATGTGTGTAGCTGCCACAAATAGATTGGCAAATTTTATTTTTGAAATTTATCTCCTTATTCGATAGTGGATGTGTGTTTACAAAGATGATGTCATCAGGATTTGGTGTTTTAGGAGGAGGACAATTTTTTCTGCAGTAAACCTGACAGTGTATTAATTTGAGAATTACTCTTTCATTGACTTGCTTCAAAATATTGATGTAATCATTAATCTTCTCCAGATTTCCTCTACCTTTGATCAATGGTCTTAGTTATGATTGTAGCATGATGGGTGAGACACCTGTGACAATATGTTCAGTCAGAATTTTATTTCTATGTTAAGTATTAACGTGGCCCATTTCCCATGATTTTTATCATGGATGTTTATATGTATTCCCTTGGAAATCAATTGCATGATCCCTTCGTAGAGGTTATTTCCAGGATGGTATATGAATGTAAATCTAGTTTTCATTCCAAGTTTTGCCCAATGGTTGGTTAATTTTTGGGTCATAAACTAGGTTCAATTATCAAATAGAATGACTTGGGGTTTGCCAAATTTTTCAATATATTTCATCATCCATTTTTTAAAATTTCAGTGTTTGCTTTTTTTGCGGTACATAGTTTCACAAATTTTGTAAAAAAGTTGGGAGCCACCAGAATTTTTTCAGTGTCTCCCCTACTTTTTAGTAGGGGGCAGAAATAGTTGATCACTAGGATGTCAATTTCCTGTTGGGCAAGTATATTTTTCAGTTTTCTGTATGGAATGAATTTCCACTTTGGAAAACTCTGATTGAATTCAATGACATCATTTTTACAGCCAGGCCAGTCAAAAAATAAGTGTATGATCCTGGATGTTTTATTGGTCCTAGGATATACGGCATCCATCGTAATATTTTATTTTTTAGAGCAGATATATGCGGTATTTTCTGTATCTGTCTAACAACTTATATTGGTCATCTTCTAGGATGAATCTTCTGTTGTAGTTTGTCAGGAATATCAATTATATTTCTTGATTGTTTGTTTGGTGTGTGAGGATACGAGGATACTGTTCAGCCATTTATTGAAGTTTCTCAAATTGAGTTTGTTTTCTATTGACAGTTGAGTACATTTGATTTCTGGTGTTGGTATCAATGACAGGGGAATGAAGTATGTTGGGTCTCTGATTATCACATCCTTATGATATAATGATAGCTCATTTATGATTTTGTTTTTAACACTGGGAATATGGTTAATCACTAGGATTCTTAATTCTTCTAATGTAATTAGTCATCTTATGATTTGGTTATGTGAACTGAACTTGTTTTTTTTAGTATCACTGGAGCCTGGTGGTGTGTGCGTAGGATAATCTCAAAGCTGTATACGAAATAGGGATTTTTTTGAGCATTTATTCCGTCATTAGGAGTTCTTTTTTCAAGGTAAAGTAGTGTAGCTCAATTAGTGGTAGAAGCCTTCTAACTTTGTATATGATTCTAAGGTCCTTTTCTTCTTTGATGTTATCAAACTGGTAGACAAATTCATCTAGTCTGTAGCTGTATGCGTCAGTGATTACATAGAGTGAATGGTAAAATCTTGGATCAGATTCTACTAGGGCCTGCTACATTCTTTATTAAATTATTTAAAAGATTTAATTCTGATGTTTCCCCAAAGGAATGGGACATTTCCACATGATCGATATAGTGGTTCCTTAATATTGGCACAATCAGGCATGTGGGTTCTGAAATAATTCATGACTGGTTGTTTTTCTTACCATAAGTATAGGGAAGTGGTCAATATATTGTGTTTTTTCTTGTGAAGGTTCAATGCCTTCATCACTGACTACGAAGCCCAGGAAATTAACCTCTTCTTTTTTGAATTCATATTTTTTGAGTTTGATGGTAAATCCTAATTTGAGAAGTTTTTGACTTACAGTTCATAGATGTTTTTGTACTCTTATTAATTTTATTATGATATGATGAAAGCATTGCAATACACCATTGTGAATCCTTCACAGCCTTTCAGGGCTATTAAAAGAAATAATGTTTTGAAATGTTTGATGTGTGGGACAATGTCACTTTTTCTGTTCATGTACTTATTTAACATGTGGAAGTTACCTACCAGGCAATATGAGCATTTGGGTTTTGGGGCTAAAATTATTGGGACCTGGTATGGTGAATTTTAATGATGTAGAACTCCATCTTCCTTCAACCTTTTGATAGTATCTTAAATCTCTTTTCTTTTTTGTGTGAAAAGGAGTAGTCACTACACATGTATGGATTAGATGTGTATCTTTTACATCTAGGTGATGTTTGTAAACTTTACATTTTCCATGAGAGTCTTTGATAAGTTTTTTGACTCTTGGAGACATAGTATCTTCCTTTTTTTTGGTACTTCTACTGCATTATTTGTTGGAATGTGCTGTTGGGAGTGAAGGTTGGGCCATATAGTCAAAGTTTGGATTGTTGTGGTTCTTCCTGTTATCTTGTTTCTAATTCTTGATGTGTGAGGGTTTCCAGGTTTCCTACCCTTTGGATGTTCTCATAATTATAAATTAGTAATTTTTTCTTCTATCACTTAACTTTATTTTCTTATTTTTATTGTTTCACAGGAATGAGGGAACTTAGGCTTCGTTAGAACCCAAATCCAATTTTGTGTGGTACAGGAAAAGAAATTTAAAGCCTACGATGTTAGGGCTCATTATTAAGAAAATTGTAATTTTTTACAGGTCTCTGTCTAAGAAGTTTATGTGGCAGTAGACATTTTTTATTAGCCAGTGTCTGTAACTGGTGACCTCTCTTACTAAAATGTTTTTGCAGGGTGCTTTGTTGATCTCTTTGGGGTCTGCCCTCTTTTGCAAAAGGTTGCAGCTGCCCTTATTGATGAAGTTATAGGGACTAGGGTTATCGAGTAATGCAGGTAGTATAAATCTCATGGCTGATTTGAGTGTAGGTATTTTTAATGAAATCCAGAAATTAAACCATTACTAATTCTTCTTTGGCTCCTTGTAAGTCAAATTGGTCAACTTTTGAATATGCCTCAATGGATTTTAGATTTGATATGGTGGCTATCACCTGGAGGTCCATAGAAATGGCAATTTTGATTTTCATTATTTCCTTTGCTCAAATTTTTCCTATTGGATTATTACTCAGTTGATTTTTTCTGCCATCAGTTTGTATGCTTCTGGGGTGTTTTATTTCATTTTTGTAGTCTTTCTTTTAGTTTAAATAACCTGGTTCCATCTTTTGCAAAATAAAACTCTCTGATTTAGTAAGTTTTCTTTTTCTGAAAGTCTAGAACAACATGGTCCAGGTTTACATAGGCAATGTTTCTCGTTTAGCAGAGTTTGTGTAGGTGTTAGTTAAGTAGGTCTCTCCAGTTAGGTTTTTGCAATTTGTTCTTTTGGGGATGATTTTGCTGGCTATAATTTGTTTCACTCCTCTTTCTTTAAGTCTCTGCATTATTTCATTGTAAGTGTGCAGGAATTTTTCTTTCTAAAAGTTGGCCAGGAAATGCTGGTTGAAGCATAGTATTATCAAATTCTAGGTCACATTGAGAGGTACTTGGTTGAGATTATCATAGTTAAAATAGGTGTCAGTGCTTTTCTGGAAAAATACTTTACTCATCAGTGAGCATTTTGACACATTCATATTTTCAATGTTGTTTTTTATGAGTTTGACAGCTATTTGATTATCTAAGATGATAAAGTCTTGATATAAGAACTATAAAAAAAATTTGTTTGTGGTCATGAATTAATTTTTTAGATTTTGGCTTCAGTTTACCTGGGCCTGGTGGATTTTTCACATTAGGTTTATTGTCAATTTTTGTGATGATTAGTGGCAATTCCGTTATCTCCTCTATTTCTTTGTCATCAGGGGAAAGAGAGTATCAAGTTTCCCTAGGCATTGTCCAGTTTTTCAATATCATTTTCATTTTGAAATTTTTCTTCGGTTTCTTGGTTTAGTGTTACTGACCTTTGGTGTTGGTTTATAGAGGGGCTTAGGAGCAGCGTCATCAGGTTTTGCTGTCATTTTGTTGTTTGGTACATTCACATATGGAAGTCTCAGGTATGGTGTATTATGTTCATATTTTAATTTTTTAATAAATTAAATTCTTTTTTAAAGTGTACTCTTACTAACTTTTGATGTCTATACCTGGTTTTGTTTTGTAATGCAATCCTGGACTTTGAAAAAATCTTCTTGGGTTTTGACTTTATTCAGGTTGATTATTTCCTTGAGGTTTGGAGACATTTGGTCTCTAAAATGGACAATTATGTATTTGGTACTCATGTGAACTCCATAGAGATGTTTGCGCTAGTAGTTAAAATATGGGAGGAAGCTCGTGAACTTTTATTTGACCTTTACTGAGTATTTAAATTGGGCATAAAACTTTACTTGAATCTTGCTGGTCCGTTTGTTGTCCAGAAATACTTTCTCCATGAGTTACTAACCCACGTTCTTCTACAGTTCATCTTAACAAGTACAATATCAGATAAGATTCATGGATTAAGTTAAAGAATAGTTCTCTAGAGCTGTAGTTGTATGGTTGTTTGCTGACTAAGTGGTTTTTAAATTCTGGTAGAAACTGTAATGGGGTGTGTGAGTCATCCTTGGGGCCTTGATAAGGGTTTACTTGAAAGTTTTTTTCTTGAAGATGTTGAAGAACCTTATTTTCCCCTATTACTACCTAATTGTTGAAGTAGAAGGATTAGGTTCATGTTTATCTCCCCTCGTGGATCTTTTTGTTGAGTCAGGTTCAGATTCACTTGGTTAGGTCAAAATTGAATTGTTTCTTTTTGAATTCTTTTTGTTTCTGTTGTGATAAATGAAGGTTTTGGAGTGAAAATATTCTCCATTGGAATTTCCCTCCCCTATAGAGAACCTGACAGATGATTTTCTCTAGGCCTTGTTTGACACCTTAAAGATGTTGCTGGTGACTCTCTGGTAGGCTAATTTTATTGGGTCGTGTATATCATTTAGTCACCTAACAGTTTCTTTTGTTCCTGTGGATGGACTGTGTGGAATACCTTGTCGTGAGAGATATTCTCACCAGAAGGAAATATTTAAGCGTGTTCAGCCACTTTGTACGTAAGTACGGGTAAGCCAGAACCAGACCGAATACTGGCGAATTTAGAGCCGGTTCTAAGAGTTTATATACTGGTTTTGGCACACGCACACAAACACACGTACATAAGGTAATACGTACGTTAGTGAGAACGGCCAGGTCATATCATCCCCTACTGAGATAAGAGATGTCTGGTCGGTTTGTATATGAATTGTAACATCATCATACTGTGTCACGATTCAGTACTCGTACATTACCTGCAAGTACATGCAGGTAATTACGATCGAACGAGTTTTGTGTGTTTAACATCATGTAGACGAATAATTGGCCTGCCCTTTGATGCGACGACTGTTGTCGAGGGGTCCGAGCCCCTTTTACCTCATACCAGTGAGTCCCCATAGCTACTCCCCCAAGTTTTGCACCGCAAAAACGATCAAAAATGAGCAAGGCCTGGGGGGACATGCGGGTTTATGAGCGCCTTTTCTGGTCTGCCACCCACTTGACTAGTGCGCTTCCAACTGCAGCGCCGACGCATTCTTAAGATTGTCGTCTTGCATCAGCACGCACCTAGTATTTGGCGCAACTGCCTTCTCCCCTATGCCTCGGTGGATGATTTTTTGTATAGGCATAGGGGTGGTGGCGGGAGTGAGGGGGCAGTTGTCGTTTAAAGATTGGCTTTCTCAGCATCAGGGAGTTTGATGTCTCCGATGCCAAGGCAGCCATCTTTGCCTTCTCGTTTGCTGCCTGCTCATCCGTGAAAAGGAACTTCATCGGCTCCCTGGTCTCTGTAGGTTTTGGCACCAATCTCGGGGATTCTGTTATCGGGGTTGATTCCAGCTTTGACTGGGGAGGAGAGATGATTGGCGGGAGTGGAGTCGTCATCTCCATCAGGACTGTGTCAACGTGAGGAGCTATATCCATAAGGAGCTCCTCCTCTATCCGGTTCAGCTCCATTCTTTGCTCGGTCTTCTGCTGAGTCTGTGAAGGCTCAGCAGTTTTCCAGGCAAATTGGGAGGTGGCGGATTTTAGGATGGTATTGGTTGGCAGTAACATTTAGAAAGGTTGTTGTGGAAAAGGAACCAAAAATATATATCAGAAAAACACGTCCAAGTATTCTGGCGATTCTGAAATGGGTGATTTTACTTCCATTTTTGATTTACCATTACAGTTATGTTTCATTATTTCCAAATCTTCTTATCAGCATGTAGAAGGGATAGCGCTTAAAATTTTGGGTGGTATGCAAGTTTTCTGGTTAAGTTATGATCGGTTTAAGCAGAGTTATGCCTGAAATAAACTCAGTGAATATAATTTTTCGAATTTCTATTACGAAGGAATCTCAGCTTGTGACGTCACAACATTGAGATTATCTTTGTGTTTAACGGTAAACGCACGTTGCAATGTTCTGTTTCCGTATTGCACGTGGATTTGTTTATTCCCGTCATTTTCTTTTTCTTGGCATTCCTCGTTTAATTATCTCCGGAGTTTCTTTTGTCTCTCGGAGTTCCCATATTCCTCACATATTTTTTAGCAGGTTTTGACTTACATAGCGGATATTACTTTTTCGGGAGTAAATTTTATTTTCTTCACATTAACCTCTCAGACATGCGAGAAGGGCGGGAATTTTTACATTTTTTACTGCCACGGGGCCTGCCTCTTTTACATGGACATAAAGGGGCCTCAGGATCAAATGTTTTGGTTGTAACACTGTCCGAAAATCTTACTGACTTTTTTAGTGTTTACTGTTGTGAATTATTTTTCTCACTTTTTTCGACGGATTTGTCTGTTGGTTGGTGAATCCGTCTGTATATTTTCTACATTATCCTTCCGCAACCTTTTTATTCTTTTATCGTCACTTACCATGAATGCAGGCTTCAATCTGTCGATTGAAATTGTTCGAGGTTCGCCTGTAATGAGTATCACAAAGTTTTTCTCATCTTGTGATAATACTTTGTAAGGACCGGCGTATGGTTTTTCCAGTGCAGATCTCATTTTTTCGTCTCTAACAAATACATGTGAGGTATTGGGCAAGTGTTTTGAGACGTAAATCTTGGGCTGGCCATGGGGAGCTGCCTGTTTTAGAAAGTTGTTGGCATCATTTCTTATGTTTTGTACCATAATTTCGGGGCTAACTTCTTTCGATTCTGTGAAGAAGTCCCCTGGGAGGCGTAGCTCTTTGCCAAATGCTAATTGCGCTGCAGAGTTACCTGTATCAGTTTGTAGGACGGATTGAAGGCCTAAAAGGATGGTAGGAAGTATATCTACCCATCTCTTAGTATCATTAGATATGATAGAGGCTTTGAGGGCTCTATGCCATCTCTCGATTTTGCCATTGGCTTGAGGAAGGTAAGCTGTGGTATGACTGTGTTGAACACCAAGCTTATTGGACAGCTCTTTGAAGAGCAAGCTCTCGAATTGACGACCTTGGTCTGTAATTATGACTTCCAGTATGCCATACCTCGCAATTCAGGTATCGTATAACCTTGCAGCTACTGTGGGAGTTGATATCTCGTGTAGAGGGATTGCTTCTGGCCATCGTGTTGCCCTGTCTATTATCGTTAACAGGTATCTGTGTCCTTGAGATGGTGGCAATGGGCCTACCAAATCCATATGAACCGTTTTAAACTGCTCTGTTTGTTTGAAGGATTTGCGGGGTGAGTGAGTGTGTCTTCCTACTTTGGATTCTTGACCGTTCAGGCAACGGCGAGCTCATTTGTTGCAGTCAGACTTCATTCGTGGCCATACAAATCTTTCCGAAATTAATTAAGCACTACATTTTGGCCCAGTATGTGACAAGTTTTGTACACTGTTGAAAGCCAGCCTGCGATATTTTACCGGTAGAAATGGCCTATTCTTACCTGTACTGACGTCACATGTTAATAAAACATCGGTACTGGGAATTTTTCGCTGTCTCAATTTAAGAGTAGTATCATCGTTCCATAACAACTCTTGATATTCTGCATCCTTATGCTGTGCTTTAGCTATTTTAGCATAAGGCAATTCGACAGGAGCCGAGATAGCTTTAATTCTACTCAAGGCATCAGTTGGAGTGTTAAGTTCTCCACTTATATAATGGATGTCGGTAGTCAATTGACCAATGTAGTCTAATTGTTGCGCTCTTCTCGGCGATGCCGGTTCTGCTTTTTGTGTGAAGGCAAATGTTAGGGGTTTATGGTCAGTACACACAGAAAAACATCTACCCTCTAATTGGTGCCTGAAATGCTTCAACGCAGCAAAAATTCCGAGCAATTCCCTATCGTATGTGCTATAGTTCTTTTCTGTTTTTGAGAGCTTCTTCGAGAAGAAAGCTAGCGGTAACTTTTTGTTGTCTTTATACAGTTGGTACAGGGTTGCACCAATAGCAAAATCAGATGCATCGGTACTCACGCATAATGGCAGACTTTTGTCTGGATGAGCCAATAGAGTTGCATTTGCCAGTATATCTTTGATTTTCTCAAAGGCCTTTTCGGCTTCTTCATTCCATTCGAGTGGAGTTTTTTCTTTCTTTTTACATGTGTCAATTAATGCAAACAGTTTACTTTGTTTGGGTGCTCCATTCTTCATGCAACGTCTATAGAAGTTCACCATCCCCAAGAAACGCCTGAGTTCAGAGACATTTGAGGGTTTCAGGAAATTCAGTATTGGCTCTACTTTGGTCTTCAATGGGGAAATCCCTTCGGTCGAGACTTTGTAGCCGAGGAAGTCAATTACAGTTTGTGCTTATAAGCTTTTACCTACGTTGATAGTGAATCATGCGGCATGTATAATCTGTACCACGGCTCTCATATTCTCCTCGTGCTGTTGCTCACCGCCTTTAGAGCAAATGCAGATATCATCCAAGTATGCATATGCAAACGGCAATTCCCTAAACAGTCTGTTGATAAATCTCTGGAAAGTTTGTGCTGAGTTGCGAAGTCCGAACAGCATTCGAAGGTATTCGAATAGTCCAAAGGGGGTTATAACCGCTGTCTTTGGTACATCCTGGTTGGCCATAGGAATTTGGTGGAAAACCCAGTTGATGTCTATTTTGGTGAACATCGTTTTACCCTTCATGTTTGCGTTGAAGTCCATTATGTTGGGGACTGGGTAGCGATCAGTAACTGTTATGGCATTTAAGGCTCTGTAGTCTCCAACAATTCGCCACTCTCCTCTTGCTTTTTTTGTCATGTGGATAGGGGAGCTCCATGAGCTTTTTGAGGGGCGACATACGCCCTCCTCAATGATGCGATGAAAGTACTCCCGTGCCACTTTGAGTTTTTCAGGCAGTAACCTTCGTGCTCTAGCGTGGCAAGGCTGTCCTTTGGTTTCTATGTAATGAACCGTATTGTGTTTGTATGTAGGATGCCTGCAAATTGATGGTTGAGTGACTCCAGAATAGTCAGCCAGGATCTGTAACAGTTGTCCGTCAACTTTTGTACAGCTGGATATGTTTGTGTCCAGTCTGTAAGCATGCGTTTTGCCATCCACACAATTTTTAGTTTCACTATTGATCAATTTGCCGTTTTTGAGGTCAATGATCAGGCCATAAAGTGCAAGAAAATCTGCACCCAGGATCGGGTTTGGAACATCAGCAACCGTGAAGGACCACATCATTTTTTCCTTAAGTCTGATGTCAACTTTGCTGGTCTCTAGTCCGTAAGCTGGAGTAAGCTGGAAGGTTTTGACCATTCACAGTACGGAGATAGTATTTCGGAGGAAGTACTTTTTGGTTTTATTTACTGGCAATATACTCGGGTCTGCACCTGAGTCTATTAAGTACCATCTCCTGTTAGTCCTGTTCTTGACGAACAGGTGGCATGAATGTTTTTCAGAGGGGTCTTCGGCCACATAGATGGCCCCTTGTTCTAGTTTGACCCTTCCTTATTGTAGGATTTACCCCACCATTTGCACCTGTTGTTGCATTTGGTGGCCTCTGTGCCAAACTGGTTGTGGAAGAAACAACATTTATCATCCCAATTTTGAGACTAGGTTTTGGGAGATGATGTTCTAGGGGCAGTTGAACTCTGACCCCTGTTACTGGAACTAGATCTGCATTCTCTGGACCAGGACTGTCGTCCTCTGCTATTGCTGTTGTTGTTGTTGTTTCTTAATTTTGATCTTTGTCGCCAGCTACTGTTGTGTTTTGTTGAGCCTTGGCTTTTGTTCCATTTAACTTCATTGGTCAACTGAGCTATTTGGGTTCGAAGTTGAGCGAGTTCTCCAGTCTCTGCAGATACTGCACTGACCACCGACTTTGACCTGGTGTATTCGAGCGCATTATCTGCTGATTTCACAAGGAAGTCCAAGTCTGTGGATGTATTGATCACAGTTGAACCAACGGCGGCTAGGCATTGCACAACACTTTGGGGGAGCTGCTTGCAAAATTGGTTACCTATGACAGAAGGGGCTACGATATTATCCGACTTCTGTCTTAACTTCGCCATGAAGATCGAGGGTTTGTCATCCCCCATCTTCATACCACCCATCACATCATCAATTATTTCATTCTTTGTTTTTCCAAATACGTTCTTGATCTTCTTGACGAACCAGGCATATTTGTCCTCTTCTGTCAAAGGGCATTCCATGATGTCCAGAATGTGGCGGATTATCTGCGGGGGCATGCCTCCACAGATGTGTAAGTACCGCTGGTTCAGTGTTATGTTTTCTGCCTTGAACCTGCCTTCCAAGAGTGTCAACCACAAATCTACCTCATTGGGCAGAAATTCTGGGAACTCTATCCTTCGTCTATAGAAGTTGGGGTTTTGTCCTGGCTGCAATTGAAAAAGTTGCATTATTTGTTCCAAGACTTTGGGTGTCAGCTGTAGCTGACTACTACCTCCCTGCGATGGTTGTGGATTTTCAGTTGGTGGTGGAACCATTGCTGTGTCTTTCTGGTGACAAGGGTATTCCACAGAACTACTTCCTTCCTTGCTGGTTGAAAACACTGGCTCCTGTGTTTGTAGGACAGGTGCTTTCATGTCAGAACTTTTGCTTAACGTTCGACCACTTCTCAATGTTTTAACTGCTAGTTCTTCTTTATTTATTGCAGTTCCCAGTCGTGCTAATTCTGGGTGTTGAGGGCCTTCTTCAGTTTTTGGTAAATTCGTAGAGTGTCGAGTCAAAGTCGGGGGGTTGGGGGATGAGTCCAACCTTCTTCCTCCAGGTCTACTGTCTTGGTTCTCCTTGTTTCTATATTTTAAGGAGAGGGTACAAATTCCCACTTCAGCAGACTCTAATTCGACGACCTAAAAGGTGTCTTAGTCTGCAAAAAAATATTTTTTATTTGCCGAGCAAGCAAGTATCTCACCAGCGGACCGTGCCAAATTTTTGTAATAGCACAACGCGCCTCCAGACACCTCACGACGTAGCCAAAAATCACGTCGGGGTCACCACTGTGGAATACCTTGTCGTGAGATATTCTCACCACAAGGAAATTCAACAGAATTTAAGCGTGTTCAGCCACTTCGTACGTAAATACGGGTAAGCCAGAACGAGACCTAACACTGGCGATTTTAGAGCCGGTTCTAAGAGTTTATATACTGGTTTTGGCACACGCACACAAACACACGTACGTAAGGTAATACGTACGTTAGTGAGAATGGCCAGGTCATATCATCCCCTACCGAGATAAGAAATGTCTGGCCGGTTCGTGTACGAATCGTGACATCATCATACCGTGTCACGATTCAGTACGCGTACATTACCTGCAAGTACATGCAGGTAATTACGATTGAACGAGTTTTGTGTGTTTAACGTCATGTAGACGAATAATTTGCCTGCCCTTTGGGGCGGCGACTGTCGTCGAGGGGTCCGAGCCCCTTTTACCTCATACCAGTGAGTCCCCATAGACTGTATGGTGGATTTCCAGGTGGGAGACTGTCAAAGATAGTCTGTAAGATCTTCTTGATACTCTCAAATTTTTCCTCCATAGCTGTAGGTCTGAACCCTAATTTATTAGTTGCGTTGTTTCTTATTTATGTTACTGAGTGAATTGGGGTCATTTTGGTTTTTTAGGAACTTGTCACAAATTGTTTCAACAGTAGTCATAAGAGTGGCTTAACTAGTATTAGTTTTTTTTAATTTATGGTAATGTCATTTATATTGAGATTATTTTCCAAGATTACTTTCGGCAAAACAAATTCATTACTAAACTTTTCCATCATGGTGACCAGGTTCAGCAGTTTGGCATTAATATTTTTGAGACTCTTCTAATATATGACAGTTACTTTTTCTTAATCATCTAAGCACCTTGGTATTCCTTAAAAATTATGCATGTGAGCTCATAGTTTCTTATCAACCTCATCTACTGATGCTGGAGGAGATGAATTTTTAGAGGTGAATACCCCACTACTACTAGTGGCCATCAAAAGAGTTATCTTCAAAATATGACTTTCGAGTCCTTTGTTTCCTGTTCTGGATGAAATTTGGGTGGTTGTTAGTATTATAGCTCTAGTATTTGACAGAAGATTCTTATATTTTGGCATGATAGGGTCACCTGATTTCTTAAGAAGTAGGTTTGGAGGGGTAAACTATGTTCAATGGTGTGTCTTCCTGATGGTAAAATTTTTTCCTGCAACATCTGTAGGTGTTTTGAACTCTTCTACTATGTATCCTTCCTTAATTCTTTTCCATATATGATGTATAGAAGTTTGATATCCATATGGTGAACTTGGTCTTTAAACTTGATGATATTTTGAGTGAAAGTGACATTCTTCCCAGCCTTATATTTTTCCTTGCTATAGCTCATGAAATGGTTTGGAATAAAGGCTGGTGGGTCAGGTTAAAAATACACCAGACTGTATATGGGGAAACGCAAATTTTACATAAGAATATGAGGACATACACAATAATGAGAAAAATATGTTATAGGTAGTATCAAGGAAATATACAGCTGTGTTAGGTGCACGAGTGTGTTTACCAACATGTCTTACATTATTGGTCCAAATTGGACAAAATAAAATGCTTTGAGAAAAACCCAGAAGCATGATAAAACCGATGCTCAAACAGAGCTTAATAATAAGTTTAACTGTAGTTTTGAAAGACACCTATACTTATGTTAAGACCTAGGCACCTGAAAAATCCATTAGTAAAATGCGGATGAAGACAAAAGACATTATGTATCTTGACAAAGATATGTCTTTAAAGGACACGATGCAGAAGCATATCCTTATGGAACAGAGTAGTTAAATTGGGTGGTGCCAAAATAAAAATAATATAAAAACACTAATAAATACAAGATTATGAAATAATGTAAAAATATTGAAGAATGCAAAAATTTAAAAGCAATATGTTAATTTTTATAGGTAATATTGATACAAGAAGCAGTGCATTAGTGAGACAGGAAGTGGACAGCAGTCCACTTATGAGTGTTTCTAGGGGATTTCTAGTTCAATAATTTGACACAATTTAGAGTGGAAATGTCACTATACACCAAAAGTAAACAGCTATCAAAAACAAGAAAAGTAAGTTATTATTTAAGAATTAGGAATCCACAAGACTTAATGAAATTATAAAAAAATGACATGTCAATTTGACAAACAAAATGATAACAGATGCGACTCTCCAAAGGGGACAAAAATGTATTGTAATCATGTTGGAACCAAACACAAATTTTTGGTGCCATCTTGATCATTCCCTATATAAAGAATGAAATAAGAGTACAAAAACAAAACATGTCGGTTTGCATCTAACACATACCTAAGATGGAGGAAAAACTTACATCATCTAAGGGCAACCAGGTTTTACAAGTGCAATCAGACACTTGGTGGTACAAAAATATTCCAAATTTTTATAAAAGGAGACATAAAAATTTCAATTTTGTATTATAATATTTATATTAAAAAGAAATCTTGAACATACAAAAAAAAACATTTACTAACATCAGGAGAAGTTAGGAATTTAAGAGTAAGATTTTAAACTTTAACTGGTGAAGCAGTGCTTTAAGAAAAATCATGAATTTTTTTTAACGATAGCAGGGTATTCAGGGGTCCCTCTTTGGGCGCCATTTTTCATTTCAAACAAAATAGTGACTGTTGGAGTTGTCATGAAATGGGGGAGCAAAGGGATCAACAGGTGTAGGGAGTTGACTGTTAAGGTGGCAAGTGTAAAAAAAATGTCATATGCCAATTGGGGTGGCAACAAACCACAGAAAACAAACCCAGCTGGCTGCACATTTAGGATGAAATGTCACACTGAAACAACCCATGGTTCAAGAAAAATTCTTAGGACCCACAACACCAGCACGAAAAACACAAGTTTGGTGACAAAACCAGGCAAGAGTCAAAAGCCTGGTGTTCTCGGATGGCCATTGAAAGGCAAGTTTCACAATAACCCCAAAAACTTTAGAATTCTGACATTGAAATAAAATACAAAAAATAGTTGTGTCAAATTTTGAAATCCCCACCAAAGGAAACACACCACCAGGTGAGCCACATTGCCACTTCTGCCTGTTTTCCAACATATGAAAACTAATTTACTACATTATGAAAATAATAAAATGGAAGAACAACATACCTTGACATTTATTACAATACATAAAGATACAAACCAAAGAAATCTTGTATGGACAAAAAGCCATATTTGTAAATGAGGATGAATAAATAGGGATTGTTAAACATAAATTAGTATGGCAAAAATGAGTCAAATTATAGAACAAACGAATACATACATTTATGCCAGTACGGAAGTCAAACAAGCAATGTTTGGCCAAATCACAGACAATAGAAGAGAAGCTACCTAAGATAAGTCAGAAACATGATAAAAGTTCCCCTATTTTAATTAAACATATGGAACTAAAATATAAAAATTATTATTAAGGTTGTGACACCTTGTAATATGTCAAGATTAGAGAAAACTTTAATCGTGACAGTAAAAGCGATGAAAATACTTGGGATACCTCAGTGTTAACCAAACCAATCATAAAAACATGAAAAAATCTTAAAAGTTTTAAAAAACATTGAAAATCCATGTTTACTTTTACATAATCCGTCCAGATTAGATAAAATCTATTTTCAAACTTTGTTCCATACCATCACAGACAGGAATTGTAGTAGAACATAAGCACAGATTGAATTTAGGATAAAGGTTTATCTTTCAGTGATTTTTGGAAATTCATCAAACTTAGTTGGAAATTGCTTTTTCTAAAATCAAAAGTGGGATGATCAATATCTCACATCAAACTTTGGTCCAATGTGACAACGATCTTCTATGTGTTATGTTTGTATTAATTATTCTACTGTATAATGCATATTTTTAATTAATTCTGATTTTACATCTGGGCTTCTAATATAAATTTCCTATCCCTACTTTTTGAGGTTTATAGTAATATTGTATGTATCCTTCATTCAACCAATAAAAACTTTATTCATCAGATTGTGAAGTCACAATTGCAGCATAACAAAAATCAGTTGCCCTACATTTACTTTTGAGTACCCAAACATTTTCTTAGTTGACTTCAAAATTATTTCTTCCCAAAAAATATAATTCGTCCTAAAAGTACAATCATTTTTGGCATTATTTTTCACTTTTTATGATTAAATAAGAGTAAAATTAGTCCCTCAACATAGTTTTATTCTCTATTTTATCTTTACTTCATGAATTGAGAATTAAAATTAAACTTTACTATAGTGAATAACTTTTAGAAAAATAATATTGTTGGAAAAGAAATCACCTCTATGGTTATTTTAAAAAAGCTGATATTATGTCATGTGGGAACCACCATACTTTGTCTAATATAAAATACATTCGCCAGTTATAGTTGGCGGTGAGATGGCCGTGTGGTAAAGTTCACCGCTTTTAGCTGGCAAATATGTAGGTCCCAGGTTCAATTCCCTGAGCCGACAAAACCTACATCTGTTGACCCTTGACGTGTGCTGGACACACACGCACCCTAGTGGTACATGGTGGAACTCACAACTCTTCTTTCTAACCTGAGTCGTCGATAGATAGCACCCTATATAGTGGAAATAGAACCCGTATAGGTAGTATAAGCCTGTGCATATAGGTATAAGAGGCATTTCTGATTCTGCCCAACATCCCACAGCATCTAATGTTGTTCAACTCGTGTTGAGTCTCTCTAGGGGGGGGAGTGTGTGGGAACCACCATATTTTGTCTAATATAAAATACATTCGCCAGTTATAGTTTGCGGTGAGATGGCCGTGCGGTTAAGTTCACCACTTTTAGCTGGCAAATATGTAGGTCCCAGGTTCAATTCCCTGAGTCGACAAAACCTAAATGTCACTTTTTGGCAGTTCTGAGTTAAGCATTGGGCATGATAGACGAATATCAACTATAGAAGCTGGAAGAAGATGATATCTGAAATTAATCAGTCTTCAACAAAACAATATTTGCAAAATCATGATATGTCAAAAAAAGCATTCAACTATCAGCAAAAATTGTAAAGTACTGAAAAACATTTTAATTTACATCATTGATTTCTGACTAATTGCAGGTTACTTTTTGCTAAAACATGAAAAATAATGGTGATGAAAACTGTGGTAACTTCCTACCAGTGGTGACGAGTATACTACTGCACTTTCTGGTTGGTTTTGTGGCCTGTCCCTACATTTCATAGGGAAAATATACTTTTGGTTCACACGGGATATTGGTTCACCACCACTAGTCTAATTTTATTACTGAGCTAGACTCACACACATGAGATTGATTTGTAGCCATGTGTATGTGCTACCCACAGTACCCTACAAGTGGTGACCTCATTGTGATGAGATGAGCTCAGTTATTGGCAAACAGCTGATCAAGTTGGTTGTACTCTTCTCAACTGCCTCTCATTAATTGGTAAACATCTGATCGAGTAGGTTGCAGTTTTCTTAACTCTCTTTCATTAATTGGCCAACAACTAATCAAGAAGGTTTTAGCTCTGCTCCCTCTTGGTAAAACCATATTTTTCAAGATGTTCATTGAGTATCAACTTGATCTGGCAGAACTGGGACATAGGTCCTTGACTTCTCTAAAGCCTTGGTGGCATTACCTCTCTAGAAATAGATTGACAGCAAACAAACCAGAATTTCTTCAATGGTCTCATCTCCCCTCTCTTCACTGTTCCCACACCCTTGACAACACCAGATAATGAAGATCCTCCTGAGTTGAGGACAATGGCATACCTACCAGTATGTCCATACCTCCCCTAGATACCTCAATGATCATATCATCATCAGACATTTCCCCATCATCCACTATCCAGGCATCCACTACACCTCTTGGTGAGTGGATGCAAATGCAGCTGCTCCAGCAGGATTATGGTACTGATCACACTCTGCTCAACCTACTGCCTGTTCTTCAGTGGTGATTGATATCCACCATGACTGCTTCATTTAATATCTCAACAGAAGCCCAAGCCCCTCCTCACATATTGACTGCTCTATCCCAGTTCAACACTAGGAATGTCCAGCTGTGGCTGCAACATACCAAGAACCTGGTGCAAGCTCACAATAACATCAGCAAGCACCAGATGTTCTTAGCCATCTTAGATTTGCTCCCATCATTATTTGCTAATGTAGTCTCCAACCGACTATATTGCACAGATCAAACTCAACAGACATGGAGTAACCTCCGCCAGTTGATTCTTGAAGAATTTTCACCCTCAAACAATGCACTGGTATCGAAATTTTTGGAACATATGGTCCATGAGCCAAGAGAGAAACCAAGCACTTACTAGAGCAGAGTGGTTCAACTCAATTATGGTCACATTGATAATACCATTGTCCTAAGTCTGCTTTATTGCAGCTTGCCTTCAGTCATGCTACAGCCTTTGTTCATGCAAAATTTGGTGATCTTGCAATTGGCTTCCATCACTGCTGACAAAGCGATTGCCCTAGACAAGCCATTTACATTGCAGGATACTAAAAATCTGATCTCAGCACCAACTACAATTGTCACTCTTCAAGCTCCATTAAGTAGCACTTCTTCTATCTCTAGCACTACTTACACAAGTTTACCTGGTTACAGTTTTGATTAGGGATTAGCAATGAGCCACTGTCCTCAGACTATCTCACTTGAAAGAGCAGTTTTTGTCTGTACCACAACTTCCAGCATCAAACCCACTGAGTTCCATTCTTCCTTCACCAGTGTTGAACCCACAAGATTCTGCTCCACCATTGTTTAGTCAAAAAAAATCCACTCTCTCTCCTTTGATCAAGATGTGTCTCAATCAACCCTCATGCAGACAGGGGTTATGTCATCCTGTAAAGAGGAATTGACCCGCCTGCGATGATGGTGATCAGGAGATGCCTCTTGCTTCAAACTTGTAAAACATTCAAAATTGCAACACTCGCATCTTTCACACATTTAACATCGTCTTTTCCCCCCAGAAACATACTGGAGGAGAGTAGTGTGGCAACTTCCTACTAGTAGTGAATAGTTTACTACTGAACTCACTGGTAGGTTGTGTGATCTGTTCCTACATTACATAAGGCAAATACACTTCTGGTTCACATAGGCTATTGATTCACCACCACTAATCTAATTTTATTATTGAGCTAAGCTCACACACACAAGGTCAATTTGTAGACAGACACATGTGCTACCCACTGCACACTACAAAAAATCAGAATTTTTCTTATCAATACTTATTAATATTTCTTGGCCTTCTATTAATAATTATTGATACTTATCAATACTTGTTTTGCTCTAAAACTTTCATTTAAAATTCAGAAAGAGAAAATTGAAAATCTTATCTCATGACAAAATGCTTCTATTTTATAAGCTTTTATTCTACACACAAAGTTTGTTAAAGTACACTGGATGACCAATGTCAGCACTGCTTTCACGTGTTGTGTTAATATACATTTCTGTTGTGGCAAACCTACGCTGACATTATGTATTATCGACTGACATTCTGACGTCATTATTTAGTTTAAAGATCTCACACATCACTGTACGTAATATATTAGTCGATAGTTTGATAATCGATATTTGTCATTATTCGATGTACACCTCGATCGCTAAGATATTATTGTTGATATGATATGATGATTTGTCCTTTGTAAAATGTTGATCATGAAGGTACTCAATAAAATATTCAACGGTTGTTCGTGTTTTATTCGCTAATTTTCACTACAATAATTAAAAATATTATTAGGTTATGAACCCAGACAGCTTGCCACTGCAATGTAAGTTCATTTTTATCGTTTGTTTTAAGTTTTAATTCATTTACCGTACTTTTGTTATTGGCCTAGTGATACGTTCAATGTTAAGTTCGTGCTTGAATACGTTTCATTGTTCTTACACATGCTTTTCCGTTTTTTTTTTTTTTGCTATTAAGTACCTCCGTTCAAGTAATTATGCCCTGTGATACACCGCTCTAAACTCAATGTGCTCGAACAAAGTAACAGTCTCGGAAGATTCAATGGATCAAACTATGATGGATGGAGATTCAGATTATTTATGATGATCAGAGGCGAAGGATTAGCTGATTTGCTAGATCAAGCAAAGGTGGCTGATGTCAGACGTGATTATCGGAGAAAGCAGAAAAGTGTTGTTCCCTAATCACTTGTTTTCTTACTGATTCACATTTAACATATGCCGAAGATGTCACTGAACCTTAAAAAATCATAGAGAAGCTGGATCGGGTTTATTTAACATCAGGTACTCCTAGTAGAATTATGTTAGAATGTGAATGGTCAAGGAGGGTGGTAACATGGAGGAATATCTACGTCATGTTGAAGAATTAACTGTGAAGATGAAGGCTACAAACATCAACCTCAAAAAACAAGTTGTTGTTGAACATCTACTGATGTCACTTCCAGCGTCATATGGGACAGTAGTTGCAATCCTGGGGAACGAATTTGAGCCGGATCTCAAAACAGTCAAGATGAAATTGCTGAATGAATATGCTAAGCAAAAAGGTTCATCTAAAACTTCAAAACCTATTGAGTCACAGTCGGGGATGGTAGCCGGTGGTCCAAATGGAAACAGTCATCCACATAATGATCCTTGTTGTCAGTATAGTGGTAATGGTCATGGCTCAAATGGTCATGGTCATAGAAATAATGATAATAATGGTCTTGGTAATGGTAATCGAGATGATAGTGAACATAATGGTAATGTACAATCAAGTCATAGTAATAATTATGTATCTGATCGTAATATTAAATGTTTTAACTGTGGGAAACCAGGTCACCTTCATCGTGACTGCCTATTGAAGGCAAATTATTCTGGTAATGAATATTCTAAAGTTTATTGTTATAATTGAAATCGTTTTGGTCACTTTGCTAAACATTGCTTTAATAATAATTATGATAATAGAGATGCTAATTTGTCGGAGAATTCAACTGGTAGTAATGCAGGTGCGTCATTTGATCATAGATCAGGATCTAATGAAGAGTTTTCTACATTTATGTGTTCCATGGGTTTGTCAGATAATTCGAATTCAAGTGCATATGTGTTATTCAAATTGGACTATGGTGCTACCATCAATAACGTAAGTGACGATGGATTTTTCATTAAAAGTATTACCATAAAAAATCCTATTCAAATTAAAATTTACAAACGTAATATGTATGTGTATGCCACAAAGGTGGTTACTATTTTTTGTTGGTCCAAAACGGGTGTGAAATGAACAATTAATAATGTTTTTTATTCAGAAGAATTCCCTAACAACCTTTCATCAGTTTGTAAGCTCACACAGGTAGGGGCCGAATCACAAATTATATAACGTTCGTTTCTTTTGAAAGGATTTTTCTAAATCATACAATAGAGAATCTGATGGCAATGTAAATATTTGTCATGCTCGTTTGGGGCATCCTAACTTTACAATAATAAAGAAAATGTCGAAAGCCGGTTTCATAAAAGATTTTAATTATAACAACGTAGAATTTTGTAAGTCGTGCATTGAAGGCAAATGCAGTAAATTTCCTCACAATCCATCTACAAACAAAACCACTCATCTACTTGAATGATTCACTCTGATCTATGCGGACCCATGTAGACTACCAGTTATAATAAGAAATGATATATATTAACATTTATTGATGATTTTACAGCCTTTGCTACAGTTTATTTACTAGAAAGCAAAGACCAGGTTTATGAATATTTTCTCAATTATGAAGCCAGAGTTAAGAACTTCTTTGGTCGAGGCATAAATGAAATTCGTTATAATAATGAAACCGAGTATATGAAAGTTAGACTTAAGACGCCATGCTAGTTACTTGGCATTGTTATTGGTAACACCATACCATTTTGTCCACAAATGAACAGTCGTGCAGAGCGTTTCAACTGAACATTGGTTGAAAAAGCTCGCACAATGCTGTTACATGCTAAGATGGATAACAAATATTGGTCAGAGGCTGTACTATGCTCGACATATCTTTATAATCGAACTTTCAACTACAGGGGTGAATATCCAAAGAAGCTTTGGTATAACAAAGATTTAGATTTATCTAATGTTAGAGTTTTTGGCTGTGATGCCTACGCTTTGATTCCAAAAGAGAAAAGAAAAGACAAATTTTATAGTAAAACACTCCCTCTTATATTTGTTGGATATAATCCTGAGGGATATCAGTTACTGAATATTAGCACGAATGAATTGATTTTTGCTAGAGATATAACCTTTGACGAAACAAAATTTATTAAACATTTAAATAAAAATTTAGAAAATAGGGAACAAGTTACATCTACGAGTATATTAAGGACTAATATAAAAGGGAACTCAAATTATGATAACATAAGTTAACGTAGCGTAAGTTAATATGACATTGAAAATATATAAAATATGTAAGTTTCGTCCAATTATCAAATTATCCAATTTGCACCAGAAAATTATTAGACACAAATTATGCACTAATTTCACGAAATTTATTGTGAAATAAAATCAAAATTATTCATCAAGTGAATTAAAAGTTCACGAAAATAAAATAAAATAAAATTCGACCAAATTATGAAATTTCCAATGAAATTGGTAATAAAAAATAAAATGTACATTGAACGAACTCAAATAAATGCACAGCAGACAACTGGCTGGCAGAGAAAACGAGAATGAATCAAGTGAAATAAAAATCATGTACAACGGTGGCGAATTTCTGATAAAACGGTAATAACATGCAAAAAGATAAGGAATTGTGGAATTGGATAAAAGGAATGGATTCTAGGCGAATAAAAACAGGATTTAAACAGAAAAGGTGGTCATTAGAAAAATGAAGTGAAGTATAACGATGTACGAGCAAAAGCAATGAAAATTCAAGAAAATAAGATTATGGTCGACGAGCTTCATTTTTACATCCCCCTTCCCCAGACAGTCGGTCAAACCCTGGGAAACGAGGGTATAATTTTGAAATATGAAAAATATTACTCTCTCTACGTCGAAAGCCAGTATCTACTTTAAAAATTACGTTACTAATTTTCTCCAAAATGCGAAAAGGCCCTATACGAATCTCGTCTAATTTATTTCTATTTAGTGAGTTGCCATGGGCTACATACACTAAATCGTTTACATTAAATTCATGACTTTTTCTTTTTCGATCAACTCTTTTTTTGTTTTGGAAATGATTTTTTTGCGAATTTTGAAAAGCTATTTTTCTGTCATTTTCTAAATCATTATTTATTTTATTATTCAGAAACGAAAATGGTGACCTTATACCATTCAACAAATAATTTGGTGAAAACTTAGTGACAGTGTGTACTGTATTATTATATTGATTTACGCAATCATCCAAAAGAGTTGACCAAGATTTCCCTTGATTCTGACTATTTTCATTAATTCTACATCTCAATTTATTTACCAATGTTTGATTCAATCTCTCATTCAAACCATTGGATGAAGGAGAATCAACAGAGGTGAAAATTAAATTTACTTTATTATTCTTAAGAAAAGTTTTGAAATCTGACGAATTTAGACCAGTATACTGATCTGAAAGGATATTCTTTACGTTATGACATTTATTAATGACAAGTTGAATTAGTTTAATAAAGTCTGAGGCTTGTTGAGTTTTAGACGACAGTACAAAGGCGTAGCGAGTAAAATGATCGACCAATAAATGTAAATAGCGTTTTGGGGAATTATTCCCTGCAAAACCACCTATAGTGTCAATTGACATTATCTCGAAAGGTTCCTTTGCAGGGCCTAACTGTGACATGTGACCATACACAGCTGGTATGCGCGATTTATTTTTGATACAAACTGAGCAGTTCCTGCAATATTCTTGAGTAAATTTTATTAAATTTGAGTTATAAAAATATGGAGACAAAATTAGCTCAATTTGTTTTGGCCCAATATGACCATATTTAAAATGAGTTTTTCTAATTAATTCCTTTATGAATTCATCAGATACAATTACTTTATCAGAATTCCGTAATTTCGTCCAAAGAACATTGTTTTTATTTATTACGTTAATTTTTTAGAAAGTTGAGCAAAATGTTTCTTTTGATCTTCCTTAATTTCTTCCATTTGTACAAGGTTGACGACTTTTAGTTCCGAATTGGCTTCATGTGGTTCCAAAACCGGGTTTCGAGACAGACAATCAGCCTCCTGGTTTGATACACCAGGAAGGTACTTAATTTCAAAATTAAAATGCGAAATTTGAAGCATTAATTCCCTAAGTTCGTCATCAACTTTGGTGTTTACGTTAAAATTTTCCAAAGGTTTGTGATCAGTGAAAATTTTAAATTTCATTGGCAATAGATGATGTCTCCAATACATCAAAGCCTCTTTCACTGCTAAACATTCCAAAAACAAAGCCTTCTTTTTTTTTGAGCTTCATTTAGTTTTTTCGAGAAGTAAGCAACAGGTTTGAAGGTACCATCTTCTTGTTTTTGTTTTAGAATCGCGCCAATACCTTCGAGACTCGCATCCGTATAAACTACTGTCTCCTTCAAAGGATCATAAATCGCTAGACATGGTTCAGAACATAAACAGGTCTTGATTACGTTAAAACTTTCCTCACAAGCCCTACTCCAAACAAATTTAACATTTTTCTTCAATAAATCATGCAAAGGAGCCAAAACCTTTGATACATTAGGGATGTAAGATCTATAAAAATTAATTTTGCCAAGAAATTGACGAACATTTGTCTGGCTTTTCGGAGTAGGGAAATTTTTTATTGGAATTACGTTATCATAAACTGGCTTAATGCAATTGTTTTGGACAGTATGTCCCAAATATTTTACTTTATTTTGTGCAAAGTTGCACTTAGACAAGCTGAGGCGAAAACCTTCTTTTTCAATTGCTGCCAAAAGTAATTTTAAATGTTGAAGATGTTCAGCAAAAGTCTTAGAAAAGACTAAGATGTCATCAATATAATTCACGCAAAAGGCGTCTAAACTATTACGTTTTAAAACGTTTCTTAAAATGCGCTGGAAAATCGCAGGTGAGGTTTTCAAACCAAAAGGCAGACATTTCCAGTTATAGTGACCGGTCTGAGTCACGAAAGCGGTCTTATAACGATCTTTCTGTCTTAAAGGAATAGACCAGAAAGCACTATTTATGTCCAAAACGCTGAACCACTGACAGTCTCTAGCTTTGATTATTAAGTCCTCAATTAGAGGAAAGGGTTGGCTCTCTGGCACAACAATCTTATTCAATGCCGAAAAATCGATACAGAGTCTGTCTTTACGGCGAGAACCGTCTGAATACCTCTTATAAGCCAAGGTTACCGGTGCCGCAAAAGGGGAGGTAGACTCCTCTATGAGCTCAGCTTCCAAAAGCCTATTAATTTGAGATTCAATCTCCTGCTGATCAAGGATATTACACCTATACGGCTTCCTATAGACATATTTATGTTCAGACAGTCTAACAGATGCTTCATGATCAGCAACTTGACCTACATCAAACTTATCCTTTGCAAAGGCTCTGTTGAAATCAAAGATGACTGACTGAAGATTTCTCGCTTTAAACTCGTCTAAATGACCTAAATCTGCCTTCAACTCAATATTATTGACGATTAAAGGATTGCTCTTCATGATTCGATGTTCAGAAAAATTTCGAGTTTGAAAACTCTGGAAAATTGACAAATCTGAATCCTGGCATAAGCCAAATTCTTTAATTAAATCCAAGCCAATGAGAAAAGGATAAGAGAATTGTGGGCTATCCAACACAAAAACCACAACTTTCTTAATTACGTTAAATATTTTTATTTTTAATTTGATAATACCGCAAATATTGCCGTAGCCACTGATCATTTTGAATTTTTTTTCTTTAAATTTGAAAATTTTTAATTTTAAAAATTTGGCCACACTTTTATTAATAATGGAAATATTTGAGCCTGAATCATACAGACCCTTGCAGAAATAGTTATCATTTATGGTCAGATTAGTAGTGATCAGTGGCAAAGTTATGCGTTTTTTGATTCCTCATCAGAGGTTACCTCAACATTGTGGACAGCTTTTGCAGGCTCCTTGTCCTTGAACCAACAGTTCGACTCAGAGTGCAAACGACCAGGAAAACCGTTTTTTGTACAAATGGGACAGGTTTTCCTTTCATTTCCAGAAATTTTAGATTTTTGCTCAACATTAGAGTTGGAAAAAGTTCGGCCGTTTTTTGAATTATTTCCAAAATTACGTTTTTGAGAAGGTGGGGACGAAATTTTATTTTTAACATTATCAAAAATCTTATCATCGGCCTCAAACTTTTTTAATTTTGAATGGAGAATTTTCACAGATGTGACGACATTCCGATTCAAAGAATTTTGCACATGATTAGGCAATCCGACTACAATTAAATCTAAAATCACTAAATCTGGCAGATTCCTATCTAAATCCAACAACATCCTTTCTTTTCTTATGGCGTAATCAATATACGAACCAGATAAATACTTAAAGTTGAAAGCATAACGGATTGGTTTCCAAGACAAGTCACCAAAAGTAGAAATCAAGTCAGCTTTCCAATCTGACCACTCGGCAGTTAAGCCTAAACGTTTTTGATTTATAGAAAACCAATCCGATAAAGACACATCAATACAGGATTTGAATACCTCAATTTGTCTTTGACCGGACAAAGAAAACCGCTCAGACTCTTTTTCGAAGGATTGGCACCAGGCCTCCACATTCCGATTCTTTGCAGAAAATTTTTCAACTAAAAAATGCTTCAAAATCGCCTTGACAGATTCCTCCTTGCCTTCAGACAGTCGATTCAAAGATGTGACCAACTCAGACATGGCCGGATCAGACGATTTAGCAGCGCCAGAAGGACAATACTCGGGCAACAAAAAACCCTTGTAAACAAAATTTTCATCTGTATCCATATACAGCTTCTCAATCTCCGTAGGAAGAGTGACATTAACATTTCTGTATTGACCACGGGCCTTAAGAGAAGTTATAGCAGACTTGACTGGTCCCAAAGTGAGCAACTCAGCATGAGAAGACAATCTCTGAGCATCATCAGGAAAAACATACCAGTCGTCAGCATCGAAAACACGAATCCGCCGAATAAAAACTGCATTTGACTTTTTTTCAGCATCGACAGCATCAACAACCAAGAAAAGTTGAAAACGATTTCCCGACATAGCGCAAAGAAAGACGCACAGCTAAAGAAAAATTTTTTTATTACCGATTTGTAAGTTTCGTCCAATTATCAAATTATCCAATTTGCACCAGAAAATTATTAGACACAAATTATGCACTAATTTCACGAAATTTATTGTGAAATAAAATCAAAATTATTCATCAAGTGAATTAAAAGTTCACGAAAATAAAATAAAATAAAATTCGACCAAATTATGAAATTTCCAATGAAATTGGTAATAAAAAATAAAATGTACATTGAACGAACTCAAATAAATGCACAGCAGACAACTGGCTGGCAGAGAAAACGAGAATGAATCAAGTGAAATAAAAATCATGTACAACGGTGGCGAATTTCTGATAAAACGGTAATAACATGCAAAAAGATAAGGAATTGTGGAATTGGATAAAAGGAATGGATTCTAGGCGAATAAAAACAGGATTTAAACAGAAAAGGTGGTCATTAGAAAAATGAAGTGAAGTATAACGATGTACGAGCAAAAGCAATGAAAATTCAAGAAAATAAGATTATGGTCGACGAGCTTCATTTTTACAAATATAACTATCGATGAACCATATGCTGATTAGCTTTGCCATTATGCCAAGTATCCCACAAATTTTCAGGAGGCTGTAGCCTCAGATAATAAGTCTGAATGGGAGGCTGCCATAGCCAAGGAGTTGGAGGCACTTCATGCCAACAATACTTGGACTCTGACAAACTGTCCATGTAATGTAAAGCCTATCAGTAGTCGATGGCTATTTAAAATTAAAGAGGATAGCGATGGTGTTTTAGCTATATAAATCTCGCTTGGTCACTCGTGGTTTTGAAGTTAGAAAAGTGTTTGATTTTAATGAACTGTACGCACCCGATGCAAAAATGAGTATGCTCTGTGCACTTCTACTGTAACAATCTCGGATATATTATCTCTCAAATCGATATTAAAAACGCCTTTCTTAATGGGATATTGCATGATGATGTCTACTTAGAGATCCTGGAAGGCATCTATATTAACGTAGATCGCAAAAAGAAGGTCCTCAAATTAAATAGGGCTTTAAATGGTTTAAAACAGGTTCCTAAAAGCTGGTTTGAAAAATGGAAGAAATTCATCACTTCCATTGGATTTGTACCATCTAGACATAATGAATGTCTGTATTTAAATAAAAATCGAGAAGGTGCTCTTTTCATCCTTGTATATGATGATGATATTTTGATATGTGGACCGAATGATAGTATAATTAAAGATATTAAAGTAAAACTCAACAGCACTTTCAAGACCCATGATTTGGGCAATGTTAGATCCTACCTCAGGTTGCAAATTATTCATAATAAAAACACTAGAACATTAAAACTAAATCAAAAACAATTAACAAACAAAATAGCTGAAAAATTTAAAGTACAAAATTGCAACCCTGTTTATACACCAATAGAAAATAAATTATACCTGTTGGTTGATGACACTAAAGAAAAAGATGAAAAATTGTG